>CM075814.1:12202911-12693911 GCA_037975025.1 Excoecaria agallocha | reverse complement strand
AAATAAATAACGTATGTCTGATAGAAGCAATACCTGAGAATTGGACAACCACATGACCAGACCCACCGAGGGAAAAATTCTTTCACAAAAGGGAACTCAAGATTTCCAACCTTGGTTGTAAAATGCCGAAACTGCATTTCACAAATTAAGAGATCAAATAGATAGATAATTAACTAGAGCACTTTAAAATGTAATCTAGAGCAATTTAAAATTTAAAGAAGAGTAATGTACAAGAAGTAAATTGACAAATAAAACATAGATATTTATTTCATTAATTGATAATCAAAGACCTGAAGGAAGGATTGTTTGCAACCAATGATTTCATTAAGTGGAAAATAATTATATTTACCTATTCCGTGCTGTCTATAATAATCAAACATCAAAGTTTCAGCCACTCGCTTTCCCTCATCGTAGCAGCTCCGGACCCCTATAGGACAAAAGAGGATAAATCAGATGCTAAGATCATGCTATTATGAATATGGTAAATTATTGATACCGTCCAAAAGCAGGATGGAGGACAAGTGGATGTAAGTGGAATAAGAACAATTTCAATGGGAATACATGCCGGTTGATGGGTTGTATTACCGTTGCTTCATATAACCAGAATCAATAACATACCTATCATTCATGAAGTTTAGAACCCAATGTAAAAATTCAGATCAAAGAAAAAAAGAATTAATAGTAGAAGAATTACATTGTGAGATTAAAAAAACAAAAAGAAACTTAAAGATAATATAGCAAAGGATGTCTGTGATTTGTCATTTCCATGATGAAGAACTAATGTCCAAATAATTCGAGATGTTTGATCCAGATAACTGTTAATAGATTTTACAGAACTAAATTCTAGATGTGTTTGTTCATAATTTTTCCAGAAACTAAAATACCCAGAGGGATCAAAACTATGTTTATTTACAATGTCTTTACGCTTTTTATCAACCATTTAACCAGATACCAAAAATTAGCAACTTGGGATGCTAAATCCTACCACCAAAAGGGGAAAAAATGGTTAAATTCTGACAGTGAAAGCAGGCACCGATTAATTCAAAGTGATTATAGTGCATGATCATGTCAAATTTGAGACATTGTAAAGTAATCAATGCAATGCATAGATAAATGCCCATGCCATGTAGGCACAACATTTCTCAATCATTTACATTACCCAAGTCTAACAAAAGGAGATTGAGATTACCTGCTCTAATGTTGCATAAGCCCTATAATGCACCTCTTTATGTGAAAGCGCCTTCAAAGTAGAAAAGAAGCATTGAACCTACAATTCACCAATCAAGATAAAGGAGAATAAACAAGCATGGAAGCTAGATGAAGAAAGTGTACGAAGATGTGTGCCAAACTACTTGGCAGACAGTAAAAGTAGAAGACTAAAAAAATTTTACTCGCACACACCCACAAATAAAACCATAAAACAGTATACCTTCTCAACAACAGAAGTAAGCTTGAAAGTCAAGTACAGTCCTGTCATTAGTGATGAAAAGAGGCTTCCATATTCTTTATTCAAAAAGAAATGATACCAGACTGGTGTAGGCAATAAGGCACGGTATAACAGCATCAGATATTCTACCAAAGTTAGCATTTGACCCTGCATATATCCTATAGAAAACTTTAAAAGTCTGTCTTACAAGATAAAGTGCATATAACTACTCATAATTGTTATGCAAATTTACAATGTTAAGCAGTTTAAAACAATAACATACCATTCACCATAATGATGAAAATCGCATGCCAAAAAGGTGGAATAGATTTGGGAGGAAGCATGACTAGTGGGTACAAAAGATCATCATTTCGATACCACCAGTAGACACCAATCACATGAAGTGTGAAAGCAAGAGCAATGCTAAACAAGATAGAGATTTTCCTCTCCCCCTGCAGCCATACCAAATTTCAATGTTTAAATGGACATAAATAAATTTTTGATTTAGCACAAGCCCTATTCTATAATAATTACAAGAATCTGTGAAAATAAAGACTACCTCTTCATCATTTTCCATGAAAATAAAGACTACCTCTTCATCATTTTTCGTGAGTATACTTCTTTATGGGTAGAGTAAATGCTCGAGCTAGTCTGAGATCTGCAATCTTAAGCACCATTGTCTTTCTATCCATCAATAGGTTTTGAGGTTTAAGATCCCTGAGTAGAAATATTCGAAGAAAAATGATTAATAGATGGAAAGGTATCCATTTTATCTAGCCTAAGAAAAAACACAGTGGGAAATTTAAAAAGATTGGATAAAAGAAGAACCTGTGCAAGAACTTGCAAAATGGGACTTTAATAAGGTGGCCATTCTTGAAACACGATCAAGAAGCTGAAACACTCTTCTACACACTCCTGCAGTAGAAGCTACAAAATGAACTTACAAAATGGGACTATTCGATGTATATCTAAATTCCTCTTCGTCATCTTCACTGCTATCATAATCTGTAAATTCTTGTTCATCTTCATCTTCCTCTTCAATTTCTTGAACAACTGCATTAAGGTTGTCAATTTCAATTACCTCTCCTGAAGGGTCATGCAAATCCATATACTCTTCAGTGTCGACATCCATATTAATCCCATGCACACCTAGAAATATTTTAATAGTAATTTTCGGATACATTAAAAGAGAAAAAAGTTATCAAAACTTTCAGGTACTGTTAATGAACATATAACAATACAACAAAAATAATAATTAACTAAAACGACTATACTATAAAGTTACAACAAAAGTAATAATATTATTGGGAAGCTCTCTGTCTTCTTTTTTTTTAAAGAAAGCAAAGGCAGAGCACACCATTTTCTCATAGAATATCATCATGAAATATATATATATATATCAAAGAAGAAAAGTTATTGGAGTTGTAAAAATATTGTATAGACACAGGATCTATGAGAGTGTTGTCCACTCAACAACTTGGTGGATTCCATTTTCTCTTTCCAAATGAAAGTAAATCACTTGGATTGACTGAATTAGAACACATTTGAATCTAAAATGAGTCTTGTTTTTAGTTAAATTAGGTCTTTTTTGAACCAAATGAAGAAGATTCTTCAGGGATCTTAATTAAAATTACGGCTTGACATTAAACAAAATGAGGGGCCGTAGATTATAAGTTCAAGAATCAAGCTGAGAATACATACCTTCTTGCTACTCCAATGACCGGAGGGACAAAGGCCGGCAAATGGTTGCACTGGTGATTGGAGGAGGGGACGAGGCGACGGGTATGGGAGATGAGAAATAGGTAAAGGGGGCTAGGGCAAAAATAAAGAGGGAATTGAAAGAGGAGGAACAAATACATACATATTCTTTAACAATAAACCTAAAACGACATAGTTTTATTAAAATTCACACAATAAATATAAAACAAATTTGTGGCAGCGGCACCATTTTATCCCATAATAGTTGCCATCATTTTATCTTAATTTTCTACTTCTAAATATTTTTTTCTATTGATTTTAGTATAATTCTTATAATTTATACACTATAATAGCATTAGCACCATAATTTATACACTATAAAAATGTAAAAGCAAGAAAACCTATAACTTCATTGCCTAAATTTAAACTAAATATATTGCATTCATTTTTAGCCAAATTAAATGCATTCAATTTACTTTTATCTAAATTTAATACACTATATTCACTTTTACCCAAAAAAACTAAATATACTATATTTATTTTTATCCAAACTGAATACGGAGATTGGGCAAAAGTAAAAATATCTATTCCTTGAGAGCTTTCTTTCACTTATCAAATTATCGAATTGCCTAGTGCAATTATATTTGATCTTAATTAATTTAATTGATACTTAATTTTAATTAAAATGTGAATTCAAATGAAATCCAAATTCAAAAAAATTGAATTAATTCAATTAAATTTGGCAATTGAAATTGATTAAAATCCAATTTAATTTCAATTTGAATAGTATTCAATTAAAATTAAATTAATAGATTAAATCCAATTTAAATTAAATTTAAAAATTCAATTTTAATTAAAAATAAGATTGAATTTGAGTTCAATTTGAAAAGTAGTATATTTATTTGGAGCAAAATTGAATATAGGGCATTTAATTTTGGCTAAATTGGATAGAGTGTATTAGCTCTAGTGAAACTGTATACGATCTATCAGCAACAGGTATTGTTGACAGTGGACAATTAAGGCAATCGTAATTAGAAAGAGATCTTTTCACTATTGTTGTGTATTTTTTTTTATTATTGCTCTTCACTGTTAGTGTTAAGAAAGCTAAAAAGACAATAGATTTTGTGGGGTTATTTCAAAGTTAACGGTGTTTAACTTATTTAATTAACTATATTTTTTTCTTTTTCTTAATCTTATTTTTCTTTATTAAATTAAAATTATTTCTTTTAAATTTATCTTTTCTAATGTCAAGGAAGATAAAAATTGAATAGAAATTACAAATGTTATTTTAATTGATTTTGCTACACTACTTTTTATTTTGAGTTGTTCAGCATCAACTTACGCATTTTTTTGTGTTGATATGAAATAAATAGCAAATTAATTATATTATATAAATTGCCTCATCTCTTTTTTCAGTATATGGACATCTCTTTAATGTGATATTTTATATCAGTGTAATTTGTTAATTAATGACTTTCTTTTTAATTTTTATATATAGAGCTAATAATTTTATTCATACATGGGAATCATTCTTTTTACTCTATTTAGTTTGGAAAAAAATAAACACAATACATTCAGTTAGATAGAAATGAACACAATTTATTTTTTGGGCAAAAGTGGATACACTGCCAAAATTTATATGGAAAGAGTTGCTAATAAATTTACTTAGAAAAGGATATAAATTTAAATCCTTAATTTATTAAATTTAGTAGAGTACTAGTGTTCTCAATTTTTGTACTTTAATTTTTTTACAAGTGAATTAAAATTAAAATTTAGAAGTGAATTAAAATATGAATTTAAATCCTTCTAAAATATACATGGCATAACAAATCGGATTACATTGTATACAATACACAATGTATTATTTTAATATATAATAACAAAACCATTTATGGAATTTACCGCATTATTATGTTAATATAGAATAACAACATTGATTATATTATTTTCGAAAATAAGTGAATATGATATCGTTATATTACTAGTTAATATATTGTATTAATATTTTACACTAATTGAATATGACAGTATAATGTAGTATTTTAATTTTATATTTGTTACAGTGACGTCCTTCTAATTTATTGAATTGACACGAAGCATCCCAAAAAAAATTGAAAGGAAAATAAAAACTTAAAGTGAATGTTAAAATAAAACCGAATACATCATATACATGACGGAACAAATCTTAATACAATGTATTCACTTGATGAATGACTACATTGTATTCAGTTATATTTTTCTAGTGTGATAATTGATTATATTCGATTATATTATGCAGGGCGGGGATCCCCGCGGGGCGGATACCCCATTCCCCGAACGGGGCGGGTCCCCACCGGGGCCGGGGAATCCCCGCCCCGTGATCATCCCTAGTGATTGGTAGACACTGAAAGTAGCGGTGATCAGTTTATTTATTATGGTTTTAGTTTACGAAATTGCAGTTTGATGCATTGAATTGCCAACGACTAGGAGATGAAGCATGTGGATTGGTACACGTATTATCAATTTCACTGTTATTATTATTTTATTTATTATTTGTTGTTATGTTTCTTATTTTGATTCTCATGTTATGTATTGTTTCGAAATACAGAAGTTCATTTTTAAGTTTTAACATGAATGATTTATTATTATTTTATTGTAAATTAAAATTAATATTATTGTACTATAAAAATATTATTTAATATCAAGAGATCGCAATATAAAATTTATACTTTTTAATTGTATTAATTTGTATATGAAAACAAAATGCTACTTAAAGCTTATGTATATTGTATTATTGGATTTGTGACGAATAAGCCTTTCGAGTATTTGTTAAAAAGACTGCCTTTTGTATTATTTTTGTAATATATATATAGAAAATTTATGTTTAAATAAATCGAGGAAACCGTGTTATATTATCGTTCTAAGCTAATAATCATGTATTGTTAGAGAATTTGATAATGACCAAGAATATAATTTCACGAAAGATTATTTTATTTTATTTTATTAAATAGTGAATTTCATGCAAAATTGAATTATTAGAACTGATAATTGACTAACACGTCTAACGTTCTAAACTAATAATCATGTATTGTTAGAGAATTTGATAATGACCAAGAAATAATTCCACGAAAGATTATTTTATTTTATTTTATTAAATAGTGAATTTCATGCATAATTGAATTATTAGAACTAATAATTGACTAACACGTCTAACAAATACATACATATAAAAAATACTCATTTATTTATGGGTTTCGTTGCATATATTTGATAAGTCATCATTTTGAACTAGTTTACACTTTACACCAACTAAACTAACAGTTATTGAGATATTGCAAAAACCATTAACAATATATACAATAGCTATTCCATGAATGTCTTTTTTTCAATTTCGATGGTTTTTAATATTGTTTTTTTTAATTTCATTTCACTGTAGCTTTACATAGTTGTATCATGAAAAAAGGAGATAGCAATTTTTGTCGGGTTGAATGTATTCGGATTGAATTGTGATGAATTGAGTTATAAATATAAAAATTTTATGTTATTATGAATAAATTGGATTATGATCTAATTGAGTTACAAATTTATTAGCTAAATAAAATATTATCAACTAATAAAATAATTTCTAATTTTCAGTTATAAAATAAATTTCTAATTTCTAAAAAAAATTATTTTTTACTTTATTTGCGATGGATTAGCGACTAAAATTTTCCCTCCTAAATTAGCGACTAAAATTTTCGTCGCTAAACCGTCGCAAAAAAAGGCGCTAAATTTTCCCTCCTAAATTAGCAACTAAAATTTTCGTCGCTAATTTTTCTGGAACTAATTTTATGAATAAAAATTATAAAATTTAGCGACGGAAATATTTGTCGCTAATTCCATCGCAAAACATGGCGCGTACACTTTCCGCCAATAATTAGCGATTGTTTTTTCATTCCGTCGCTAATTCGTCGCAAAAAAAAAGAAAATATCCTTTCCACGATGGAATTATAAAACAGTCGCTAATTCGTCGCAAAATTTGCGACGAAAATGATGCCGTTGCTAATTTTAGTCGCTAATTGACATTTTTTTTTGTAGTGAATGTCTTGGTGTATCTTTTTTGGATGAATGATTTTGAAGATTTATAAAATTTGCTCATTTGTTTCTTTTATCATGAATTCTGGAAAATGCTATGAATATTATCTATGTTAGTGTTGGTGAAAGCACTAAAACATGACATGAAAGCAATGTTAATCAGATTGACATTATTTCATTTTTCCATGTCATCGCTTGTGCAATATAAGCATTTAAACTTTTTTCAAGTAGTGAAAAGATTAATATATTGTGATTTTACAAGTGTAAAAGGTCAAGTGGCTATACACAGGAAGTCAAGTGGCCTAAGTAAATTATCAGAATAAGTAAATCATCTAAACAATTTTAGGCTGCGTTTACTAATAGAAAATAGTTTTTCGTTTTCTTATTTTTTTTAAAAAAAATTGGAGTATTATTTTCTATAGAAAGTTTAGAAAATGCATTCATTTATCAACAAATGGAAAATTGGAGCATTTATTTTTTGTATATATGTATGTATGTATGTATGTATGTACATATATACGTATGTACACACACACACACACACATTCATACATATATATGTATGTGTATATATATACCTACAAACACATATATAAATGCATATGTATCTGTATGTATGTATATTTATGTGTATGTGTGTGTGTGTGTGTGTGTGTGTGTATGTATGTATGTATGTATATATGTATGCATATATGTATGCATGCATGCATGAATTAATGCATGTATGTATGTATCTATATATGTATGTGTGCGCATACATACATATGTATGTGTATATATATATACATATATACGTATATGTACATGCATATGTATGTGTATATATGCATATATATATATATATATACATATACATTCATATACATATGTATGTATACATATACATATGTATGTATACATATACATATGCATATGTATGTGTATGTGTATATATGTACATACATATATATATATATACATATCCATATGTATGTATGTATGTATATATGTATGTATGTATGCATTACTACATATACATGCACATCCATATACTTATGTTTATATGCACATACAAACACATATATATACATGTATATGTGCATATATACACATACATATATATATATATATATATATATATATATATATATATATATATATATTTATGTATATACATATAAACATATATATGTATGTACATGTATATGTGCATATATACACATACACATACATATATATTTATGTATATACATATAAACATATATATGTATGTATGCACACACACACACACACACACACACACACACACACACACATATATCCATTTGTACGTATGTATGCATATACTACATATGCATGCACATGTATATATTTATGCATGTATGCATGTATGTATGTATGTATGTATGCAAATATATATGTGTTTGTGTGTATTAAGATTATTGAGAAAATTTGGAAAACATCTTTTATTAGTTTTCTAATATTTTCTTTATTTTGGAAAACTAGAAAATTTATTTTTCTATTTTCTATTTTAGAAAACCAATCAAAATAAACATGATCTCTATTTTCTGTTTTTGTAGAAAATATTTTTTGAAAACTATAGCAATTTTCTGTAAGTGAACATGCCCTTAATAGCCTAAGTAAATTATCTGAACAATTTTAAGGGTTAAATATATATTATATCTTATTATTTTAATTGTATATTAAGTTTTAACATGCTTTAAGCATGCCAATTTTACACAACATGCCTCATTACCAATGAAAAGACCAAAGTATTTTGTTTTTACAAGTTTAGGTGGCCAGAAAGTTGCTTGCAAAGTTTAAGTAAAATTTTTAAACAAATTTAAAGTGTTGGATGTGTATTAGGCCAAACAAATTAAGGATTTTAAAGTTCACATAATCAAAAAATTGAAAAAGTTTTTTAATTACAATCAATTAAAAAGATTAGCAGGAATTTTCATGAAATATTAAATGTTTTGTTACTACTTTCAATTAACTTGATATTTAAATACTTTTTCAATTCTATTTCTTTCTTTCTTTCTTTCTTTCTCTCTCTCTCTCTCTCTCTCTATATATATATATATATATATATAGATTTTGAATGCGCCTATAACTCTAAATATAAATAAAGTTTCATATCAAATTTAATTATCATATCAAGAGACAAGTATCTTAATATTAACAAAATTGTTTTAATCTAATTCAAATGGAATTTGAGTTATACTGAAAATTTGTTTTTAGTATAAGGCTACTATAGACAGAGGAATCAATTTAAATGTTGGTTTGATATTTTCCAAAGAGAATTTAAGAATTCCATTCTCCCTTTCTAATATTCTAAATTTCCAAGTGATTTTTTAAACTGTGAAAGAGTTGTTATTGTCCTGTATTAGTTTTCTATGGATAAAACCACGCTAGTGATGTAAATCAAATCTTTCGCTCTCTTTATTTATTGTTTACTGCACTTTAAAAAGTAAATATAATTTACTCTTTATTGATATAATTATTCATATGTTATTTATTTATGCATGTGGTATCAGACTTTGTCAATTTTGTATCTTGGTATGTGACTAGAATGATCTAAATTTTATATGTAAAATGTAGATTTAAATAGGATGCATAAAATGCTATATTCTTTTGTGTGTGTGTGTGTGTGTGTGTATATATATATATATAATTATGTATATGTACACTACACTTTGTGAGGTAGGAAATAAGTTCCAAAATGTTAAACTGGAAGTTGAGATTTGAAATTTTTAACCTTACCATTGATAACATAGACCCTAAAACACTCCACTGGCTGAAACCCAATAACCAAAATCTGCCGACACTAGAAGAAAATGTAAAAATAGCAACGAAAAAATAGCAACAGAATTGATTCTGTTGCTAAATAGCAAAGGAAAAAGAAAATAGCAACGAAAAATATTTTCCGTTGCTAAAACTGGTTAATCATCGTAGATTTAGCAACGAAAATATATTTGGTTATCTTCCATCGCTAAAAGTGGAGAAAATTTTTAGCGCCAAAATTTAGCAACGAAAATTAGCTGCATAATTATTGTACCATTGCTAAATAAGGTCCAAACAGAGTGCGAAAAAATTTTGGAATGAAAATTAGCAACAAAAATTGAGTTGAAGTTAGTATTCGTTGCTATTTTAGCAATGAAAAATAATTCAGTTGCTAAATAATCAAGGTGAAAAAAATTCAGTTCCAAAATAGGAATGAAATTTTTTTTTGTTGCTAAATTAGCAATGGAATTGGATTTCGGTTGCTAATTTTCGTTTTCAATTAAAAATAGCAACGAAATTGATTTTCCATTGCTAGTTTACATTTTCAATGAAAAATAGCATCAGAATTTGATTTCTGTTGCTAATTTTCATTTTCAATTAAAATAATCAATCTTTTCAAATATTCATCTTTTTATACATTAATTTGATAATTAGTTAATTAATTCTATAATATGCATTTTTTAAGAGATAGGGTCATTGTGGCGCCTCAATACTTGTTTTCTCGAGTCAGCTAGTTGTCACGTGCAAGGTTGGGTATACAAATTATATTATTACAAATTGCTACCCACTAATATACTAAATGCCTATAGTAATAAATAAATAAATAAAACAACAATTATATAATGGAAAATTTATACTCTACATATATGTATACCAAGATATATTATATATTGTAATTTTAATTGCAGTTGGGTACATAGAATTAATTATTTTGGACCAATTATTATGTATATTTATTTAAAATTTAAATTAAGGTTGCATTTATGTAAATCTTTCCTATATATACAAAATAGCTAGTCAAATTAATTGAAAAGTTCTTTTTGAAATACTTAATAAAAGAACAACACTTTAAATTACCATACATGTATTTTGCATTTATTTGTTGTATTCTCTCATCTACTGATAGTACTTGGATAAAGAACAACAATAACACAACCAAACACACAAACGATATATAGAAACAATGATGAAAAAGATCAAGTTTATTGATGGATAATACCCCGGTTACACGAGAAAGAGTCTCAGCAACCTCAATAATAAGGTATTGAAATCCACAGCAAAAGAAAAACAATTATTAAATAGTAAGGGCCTCCAGTACAAGAAGAAGAACTACACTCTCTCTCCTCTCTACTCCCTTCCTTCACTCAAGAGTGAAAGGAAATCACTACCACACTAATCGCCTGACCTCCCTTCTTGCTCAAGGCTATTTATACTTAACCTCCTGCCTCCTTTCCACACGCCTAACTCTCTTTCTCCAGCTTAACAGTTCGCTTTTCCCCCGTGCTTCTTTTATTTCTTCTTATATACACTCTCCAGACCTTAGGCTTTTGGGCTTGCTCACCATTTCCTGGATCACAATCTGTATCATTGCCGGCGGGTGGGGAAAGTGTCATGTCCTTAAGACTAAGATTGGGAAATTGGTTCTAAATGGTAAACACATCCTCCCAAGTTGCATTGTCAGCCCCACCCTCCTGCCATTGAACTAGCCACTGTGGAATAAACTCTCCATGCTTGAGGATAGTGCGGTGTGCTAGTATAGCTAGAGGAATGATAATAGTTACCTCATCTAACTCAAGGCCCACTGGTAAGAGGGGATAGCTGGAACTACCCCAATGGCTTTCTTCTGTAAGGAGACATGAAACACTAGGTGTATCTTGGCCCCCAATAATAATTCTAGGTTGTATGCAACCGGTCCAATGTGTTGAACAATCGAAAATGGCCTATAAAAATAGGGGTCAAGCTTGGGATTAATCTAGGAAGTGACCGATTACTGGCAGTGAGGATGCAGTTTCACAAAAACTTGGTCACCAATACTGAATTCTACATGTCGACAATGTTGATATGCTTGGGACTTCATCTTGGATTGTGCCCGAGAGAGGTGAAGTTTTAGTTGTCGTAATGCTTTATCATGGTCCAGGAGTTCTCTCCCTACTACTGGCACTTGTACTTCTCCTCGAACGTATTGGAACACGGTAGGAGCTTTGAGGCCATAGTGTTAGTGTAAGCCCTAGCCCCAATACATTGTAACGAAACACTTGAAATTAATAAAATGAGGCATTTGTTTTATCCTTTGTATTCCTGTGCATATCAATTGATAAAACTATCCAAGAGTGTTGTTTCGGTTTAAGTTATCATGTGTGAGGCACATGGATTGTAAGACCTTGAAACAAATGAGACATCATTCTAAATATCCCTAGTCAGTCATTGTTATGGGAATAACAAATGAATTAAGACTAGTATGCTCTCTCTGATCTTATGAGTTCTGTCTTACGGATCATTAGGACAAGAGTGTCAATCAGAGATCATAGATACATGTTAAAGAACATGGTATCTGGATTCGATCCGCTCATGAGAACACTACATGGTATAAGTCATAAGTGTTTCTCATATACAAGTTTTGTATCGGAGTTCTTAGACCTGAAATCTCTATGAAACTCTTTATGAATTACTGTGTACTTTGACATACACCTAACGTGCTCGTAACAGAGTGACAAGTACGGGTATGATTGGGTATGCACTGATTCATGTTAGAGAGCATGAGAGAAGTGAAGGGATTACCCCTCTCGATAAGAGAGAAAAATATCATCGGCCACTTGATCAGTGAACTGAGAAGTGTATGGCCATACCGAGATGAAATAATGAGTAATCATTATTTATCTGAGAATTCAGTGTCATTGGAATATCAAGAAATGAATTAATGTATATAAGGATGACTAGTTCCATGCCTTATATTAATTCTGATATTTATGGGTAAGGGACTATGCGAAATTGCATTAGGTCACCAAATGTCATATGCATTTTCATTTAATTTGGAATGCTATAATATCTTGCTAGAGAATATATATAGCCTTTGAATTAATTTATTAATTCATTGCCAACATTAAATGGACTTATAGGATCGCACACAAAGCATTGGGCTTAAAATATTTAAATTAAGTATTGGACATTAATTTGGGCTTTTAATTAAAGTCAAATTAATGTATGTAATGGGTTATAATATTGCTATTGGGCTTTGGTCCATGAGAGAGAAATTCAGCCCACAAGGTTTAATTTCAATTAATTAATTATGTTACATTAATTAAGTTAATTGAGTATTAAAGCCTAAAGGAATTTAAATTAAATCAAATCACTTAAATATATATAATGAAGTGGCCGAAATTCCAAGATGGAATTCAAGGAATTTCGGCACATGCAATTAAGTTATATTAAGTGATTTTATTTAATTAAATGTCTTATGTTTTATTTCAAATTTGAATTTAAATTCAAAAGAGTTTAATTCAAAATATATTACTTATCTTTAGGAAGTGATAGAGTTTGAATTAATCATCTTAGGATGGTTGAATTCAGATCAAAGACTTGCCAAAGGATAAGCATATATATTAAAAGAAATAAAACCCTAAACCTAATTTTTTGGTGGCATGAATAGTAACTCGTGAATAGTAACTCGTGAATAGTGACTCTCTCTCTTTTAATTCTTTTGTTCAATTTTTCACAAGGAGAAAGGATTGTTCCTCATTCTCTTGTGTTATTGAGCAGTAATAGCAATCTAAAGAAGTATAAAATCAAGTTTTGTAGCTTCAAACTATAACCTTTACACAATACCGAAAAAGAGATCTAGCAATCTCGTTTTTAAGCCGACGGTGCAAGTGTGTGTGTGAGAATAGAGGGAGTGGCGCAAAAGGCTGTTCCTTGGCATTGGTGATCGAGATCTAAGGCGGACAAAGCCATATTAGTTGCTGGTCATCATCGGAATAAAAATCTAAAAGGCATCAAAAGTTGTAAGTTCGATAACCCTAAAATTGCATGTTTCGATTCTATCTTTGGATATGTATGGTATGTATGATAAAATTTTTGTTTTTCCGCTGTGCTATCATGATTATCATACCATGTCATATTCCATCAGTGGTATCAGAGCCTAGACATGCTTATTTTAGTGCTTTGGATGCATGAAAAAATTAATTAAAAATCGTTATTTTGAAAACATGCAAATCTGAAATTTTCTGTTTTGAGTTTTTTGCATTGTTTTGGTGTAAAAACGATTTTAATTGATTAGATAGGTATTATAATTAATATGACATGTTAATATACTGTCCTAAGATGTTATTAGGGCTGGTAATGGTCGGATTTAATTATTTATACCTGATAGTACATGTTAATTATGAAACTAGGTGCTAGTTGGCATGTAAATTGCTAGTTTAACAACTAGTTTTCAAAATTAAATGTAAAAACGTTTTTGGCATGTTTGTAAGTGATATTTAAATATTAATTATCAGGTATGGACATTTTTTTAAATTTGGTTTTAATTCTGGTCCATGATAATTTAATTGATTAATTTTAAAATCACTTAAAACAATGACTAGTTTGTGTTTGTTACATGTTTAATCAACATTGTTTGCTTTGTTTTGATTAAAATGGTAAAAACACATTTAGATTAAAATGGTACAGAATATTAAATCAATATTTATGGACTTATTTAGATTATTAAATGACTCATAAAATTGATTTAAATGTTTGTGCATTTCATGGCATTACATAAGCATTAAACAACTAGTTTTGTTGTTTGTTTGTTTTTGCATGAATGCCGTGTTCTATTATATGTGTTCTTCATGATTTTATTTTTAATGTTTATGGGCTGTATGACATAAAATTAAAAATGGCAAAATTGGAAATTATACTAGAGTTGATTTATGGCACAAATCTAACTAGTTTGTGTTTTGGGCTTTTAAGAGAACTTATTCAATAAGAGGATTTAGTCCATTGGGCTTCGGCCCAGGCCCATCACGGGGTCTTCTTTTAAAGGTTCAAGTACACAATTTCCATTAATGGGCTTGGCTAAATTGATTAAAATTGGACTTTGTCTGATCCATGAATGCTATGTATATTTATTTGCTTGTTTGGTGTGATTAATGGATATGCATGGTGCATCATGGGCCCTGGGTTTTTGTAATTAAATATGGCCTGCGTGCCATTATATTTTATTGTAAAAGTTTCATTTATTTCTTAGAATAGAATTTATTTGAAGACTTTGTAAATCAAGACGAAGCCCACCGGAGTGGAGAAGCCCAACTCGAAGATTCTTATGTAATAGTATAGAATCTTAGTTGTAGGTTTTTGGGCCCATGTTTGTCACGCTTTACTTTATGCAATTATATATGTATGCATGCTATGTATGGATGACAAAGCGTATGCCATGTAAGCCATAATAAAATGAATCCCTAAAAATAGTAAGTCACAAAGTTGCCTTCCTAATTCGAAACATGTCAAGGCATCGATCATCGGTCACGTAGACTAGGAGTCCTAGATACGCCCGATTATCTTTGTGAGGCATGGGTTGTGAATGTAGGTTGGACTTAACATGGAATGGGATGCTCGGACCTAGGCAACTTATAAATGGGTTTGTGCTATAACATCTTAAGATGTTAGCCCATTTGATCCAAGAGTCATGCACGAGACATGATTGGAGTTTTTCCTACCTAAGTAACTTAACTTATTAGGTGTACAGGCTCAGCTTGACTAATAAGTTGTTGTGAAAAGTGGATCTTGGCCCACATTAAATCACTAACGCGAATTATTTAAAGGGATATTAATTCGGTTTGTGGGATCATAAATAAGACCTCATTTAATCTTGCTAAATTTTATTGTAGATTGAAAATGGCATCTTTAAGCAACAATTTCTCATTGCGATCGGTCCTTGAAAAGGACAAATTGAATGGCACCAATTTCATAGACTGGTCTCGAAACTTAAGAATAGTTCTTAAGCAAGAGAAGAAGTCGTATGTTTTGGATGCACCCTTGCCTGAAGAACCAGGAAGGAACGCCTCTGCGGTTCAAAAGGAAACTTTTGAGACCAAGAAGAGCGACTCCAACGATGTGACCTGTCTGATGCTGGCCACTATGGTGCCTGAATTGCAAAAGCAATTTATGGACCAAGAGGCTTATGCGATCATGGTGCACCTCAAGGAGATGTTCCAAGAGCAAGCTCGTCACGAGAGGTTCGTGACAACAAAGGCATTAATTTTGTGCAAGATGGCTGAGGGTACACCTGTTAGTACCCATGTACTCAAGATGAAAGGGTATCTTGATACTCTTGAGAAGCTTGAGGTACTAGTGCCAAAGGAATTGGCCACTGACTTGATCTTAGGATCATTTCCTACTGCTTATGATCCATTTGTGATGAATTATAACATGCATGCAATGAACAAGTCAGTCACTGAGCTTCATGGGATGCTTAAGAATGCTGAAGAGAACATTCGAAAGACCAATCCCATTCTAATGGTTCAAAAGGGAATTAAGAAGGGACCCGCTAAGGGAAAGGGAAAGGGAAAGGCAAAACCCAAGTCAAGTGGGAGTGCACCTCAGGCCCAATCCAAGCCCAAGGCGCCAAAACTCAAAGAGAGTGAGAGCACTTGCTTCCATTGCAACAAGATAGGGCATTGGAGGAAGAATTGCGCTCTCTTCAAGGAAGAACAAAAGAAGAATGGAGCCAAGGCGTCCAGTTCTGGTATTTTTGTTGTTGAAATTAACCTTTCTATTTCTACCACTTGGGTATTGGATACCGGTTGTGGTTCTCACATTTGTTCAAATGTGCAGGGGCTAAGAAATAGGCGGTTACTTGGGAAGAATGAAGTGGACCTCCGTGTGGGGAATGGAGCACGAGTTGCTGCCATGGAGATAGGCGACTATCACCTCACTTTACCTTCCGGACTTTGTATTGTTTTGAATAATTGTTATTATGTGCCTGCTATGAGCAGAAACATTATTTCAGTTTCATGTTTGGATAATGATGAATTTGATTTTGTTATTAAAAATGGCAATGCTCATATTCGTCGCCAAGGCATTTCTTATGGCAATGCCATGTTGCAAAATGGCCTTTATATCCTTGATTTACAAAATAAAGAGTCGATATACAACATTAATACAAAGAGGGTTAAATCAAACGAATTGAACCCTACTTACTTTTGGCATTGTCGTTTAGGACATGCAAACGAAAAACGCATTTCAAGACTCCACAAAACTGGAGTGCTTGGGTCATTTGACTTAGAGTCTTATGACACATGCGAGCCATGTTTGCATGAAAAAATGACAAAGAGTCCTTTTAACAAGAAAGGTGAAAGGACTAATGGCTTATTAGAACTAATACATACCGATGTATGTGGACCATTAAGTACACAAGCTAGAAGTGGTTTTAGCTACTTCGTGACTTTCACAGATGACTTCAGTAGATATGGCTATGTCTATCTAATGAAGTACAAGTCTGAAACTTTTGAGAAATTCAAAGAGTTTAAGAACGAAGTAGAAAACCAACTTAGCAAAAGTATAAAAGCCATTCGATTAGATCGAGGTGGCGAATACTTAAGCCAAGAGTTTGATGATCATCTAAAAGAGTGTGGAATTATTTCACAGCTCACTCCTCCTGGAACACCGCAATGGAATGGTGTGTCCGAAAGGAGAAATCGAACTCTGTTGGACATGGTTCGATCTATGATGATTCAAACTAATCTTCCTATCTCTTTTTGGGGTTATGCATTAGAAACTGCTGCATTTCTATTGAACCGTACTCCAACTAAAGCAGTTGAGAAGACACCATAAGAGGTATGGACTGGGAAAGAACCCAATATGTCTTTTCTCAAGATTTAGGGCTGTGAAGCACATGTTAAGAAATTAACATCTGACAAACTAGAGTCCAAATCGACTGTCTGCTTGTTTGTGGGCTATCCCAAAGAAACAAAGGGATACTACTTTTACTCACAAGCCGAGAACAAAGTATTTGTTGCTCGTAAGGCTATTTTCTTGGAAAAGGAGTTCCTTCTCAATAAAGACAGTGGGAGTAAAGTAGAACTTGGAGAAATTCAAGCACCACAAACTCCTATAGAGGATGGTTTGGAAATGGGATCAAGTTCACAACCAGCTGTGGAACAAGAACCCATTACACAAGAACCTAGAAGGTCCGGTAGGGTACGTCAGGAGATTGAGAGATATGGATTTCTAATCACTGACAGTGACACTATTGAGTTAGTAGATCGTGAGGATCCTACTACCTACCAAGAAGCTATTGAAAGCCCAGACTCGGATAATTAGCTTGAAGCCATGAAATCCGAGATGCAATCAATGTACGATAACCAGGTTTGGACCTTGGTTGATCCACCAGAAGGTGCTAAGGTAATTGAATGCAAGTGGTTATTCAAACTAAAAGCTGATAAGACCTACAAAGGTAGACTAGTAGCAAAAGGTTTTCGACAAACTCATGGTATAGACTATGACGAGACCTTTTCGCCTGTAGTCATGCTCAAGTCCATTAGGATCTTGCTTGCCATAGCTGCATATCATGATTATGAGATATGGCAAATGGCTGTCAAAACTGCTTTCCTTAATGGAAATTTACTTGAGGATGTGTATATGACACAGCCTGAAGGTTTTGTCAACCCCAAGCATCCTAAGAAGGTATGCAAGATTCAAAAATCCATTTATGGATTAAAGCAAGCATCCCGAAGTTGGAATCTTCGCTTTGATAAGGCATTCAAAGAATTTGACTTCATCAAGAACGAAGATGAGCCTTGTGTGTACAAGAAGGTTAGTGGGAGCATAGTAGTGTTTCTGGTCCTATATGTGGACGACATCCTTCTCATTGGGAATGATATTCCAACATTGCAAAAGGTTAAGCAATGGTTGGGAAAATGTTTCTCAATGAAAGACTTAGGTGAAGCCGAGACAATACTTGGTATTCGAATCTATAGAGATAGATCGAATCGGCTTTTGGGACTAAGTCAAGAAAAGTACATAGACAAAGTACTAAAGCGTTTTAGTATGGGAGACTCAAAGAAAGGGTACATACCTTTGGCTTTGGGAGTTCCTTTGACTAAAGAACAGTGCCCTAAAACCAAAGAGGAAAGGGACAACATGAGTAGAATCCCATATGCATCTGCTATTGGATCTATCATGTACGCTATGTTATGTACTAGGTTGGATGTTGCTCATGCACTGAGTATAACCAGTAGGTTTCAGCAAGACCCTGGTGAGAAGCATTGGTCTGCTGTAGAAGGGATCCTTAAGTACCTGCGAAGGACTAAGGATCACTTCTTGGTGTAAGGTGGTCAAGAAGAGCTCATCATACAAGGATATGCCGATGCTGCTTTTCAGACCAGCACTCAGGATTCTAGATCGCAATCTGGATTTGTTTTTATTTTAAACGGTGGTGCTGTCAGCTGGAGAAGCTCAAAGCAAGAAACCGTTGCCGACTCAACTACAAAATCTGAGTATATTGCAGCAAGTGAGGCTGCAAAAGAGGCTGTTTGGATTAAAAATTTCATTAATGGATTAGGAGTGGTCCCAAGCATCCTAGATCCATTAGAAATTTTCTGTGACAATAACGGAGCCATCGCACAGGCTAAGGAGCCCCGGTCACACCAGAAATCCAAACACATACTCAGAAGGTACCACCTGATCAGAGAAATCATTGATCATGGGGACGTCAAGGTTAGCAAGATATCAAGTGAAGACAATGTAGTAGATCCTTTGACGAAACAGTTACGTCCAAATCTGCACGAACCTCATTTGAGAGCGTTCAGTCTTAGGGCTATGCCCAATTGGGACTAGTGCTAGTGGGAGATTGTTAGTGTAAGCCCTAGCCCTAATACATTGTAACGATACACTTGAAATTAATAAAATGAGGCATTTGTTTTATCCTTTGTATTCCTGTGCATATCAATTGATAAAACTATCCAAGAGTGTTGTTTCGGTTTAAGTTATCATGTGTGAGGCACATGGATTGTAAGACCTTGAAACAAATGAGACATCATTCTAAATATCCCTAGTTAGTCATTGTTATGGGAATAACAAATGAATTAAGACTAGTATGCTCTCTCTGATCTTATGAGTTCTATCTTACGGATCATTAGGACAAGAGTGTCAATCAGAGATCATAGATACATGTTAAAGAACATGGTATCTGGATTCGATCCGCTCATGAGAACACTACATGGTATAAGTCATAAGTGTTTCTCATATGCAAGTTTTGTATCGGAGTTCTTAGACCTGAAATCTCTATGAAACTCTTTATGAATTACTGTGTACTTTGACATACACCTAACGTGCTCGTAACAGAGTGACAAGTACGGGTATGATTGGGTATGCACTGATTCATGTTAGAGAGCATGAGAGAAGTGAAGGGATTATCCCTCTCGATAAGAGAGAAAAATATCACCGGCCACTTGATCAGTGAACTGAGAAGTGTATGGCCATACCGAGATGAAATAATAAGTAATCATTATTTATCTGAGAATTCAGTGTCATTGGAATATCAAGAAATGAATTAATGTATATAAGGATGACTAGTTCCATGCCTTATATTAATTCTGATATTTATGGGTAAGGGACTATGCGAAATTGCATTAGGTCACCAAATGTCATATGCATTTTCATTTAATTTGGAATGCTATAATATCTTGCTAGAGAATATATATAGCCTTTGAATTAATTTATTAATTCATTGCCAACATTAAATGGACCTATAGGATCGCACACAAAGCATTGGGCTTAAAATATTTAAATTAAGTATTGGACATTAATTTGGGCTTTTAATTAAAGTCAAATTAATGTATGTAATGGGTTATAATATTGCTATTGGGCTTTGGTCCATGAGAGAGAAATTCAGCCCACAAGGTTTAATTTCAATTAATTAATTATGTTACATTAATTAAGTTAATTGAGTATTAAAGCCTAAAGGAATTTAAATTAAATCAAATCACTTAAATATATATAATGAAGTGGCCGAAATTCCAAGATGGAATTCAAGGAATTTCGGCACATGCAATTAAGTTATATTAAGTGATTTTATTTAATTAAATGTCTTATGTTTTATTTCAAATTTGAATTTAAATTCAAAAGAGTTTAATTCAAAATATATTACTTATCTTTAGGAAGTGATAGAGTTTGAATTAATCATCTTAGGATGGTTGAATTCAGATCAAAGACTTGCCAAAAGATAAGCATATATATTAAAAGAAATAAAACCCTAAACCTAATTTTTTGGTGGCATGAATAGTAACTCGTGAATAGTAACTAGTGAATAGTGACTCTCTCTCTTTTAATTCTTTTGTTCAATTTTTCACAAGGAGAAAGGATTGTTCCTCATTCTCTTGTGTTATTGAGCAGTAATAGCAATCTAAAGAAGTACAAAATCAAGTTTTGTAGCTTCAAACTATAACCTTTACACAATACCGAAAAAGAGATCTAACAATCTCGTTTTTAAGCCGACGGTGCAAGTGTGTGTGTGAGAATAGAGGGAGTGGCGCAAAAGGCTGTTCCTTGGCATTGGTGATCGAGATCTAAGGCGGACAAAGCCATCTTAGTTGCTGGTCATCATCGGAATAAAAATCTAAAAGGCATCAAAAGTTGTAAGTTCGATAACCCTAAAATTGCATGTTTCGATTCTATCTTTGGATATGTATGGTATGTATGATAAAATTTTTGTTTTTCCGCTGTGCTATCATGA
This sequence comes from Excoecaria agallocha, assembly GCA_037975025.1. Classification (NCBI taxonomy): domain Eukaryota; kingdom Viridiplantae; phylum Streptophyta; class Magnoliopsida; order Malpighiales; family Euphorbiaceae; genus Excoecaria; species Excoecaria agallocha. Next base: position 12,672,261 of record CM075814.1, on the reverse strand, counting down.
TTATCATACCATGTCATATTCCATCACATAGAGGATCTCAAATGGTGTAGTACCAATAGAGTCATGGTACATGGAATTATACCAGAACTCTACATAGGATAGCCAATAGGACCATTTTTTTGTCAATCGGTTGTAAAACAAAATAAATAAGCTTTAAGACATATGTTTACCACTTTCATCTGTCCATCCGTTTGAGGATGGTAAGCAAAACTGAGGCTTAGTTTGGTCCCCTACAGCCAGAAAATTTCTTACCAAAATTGACTTATGAACAATGGATCCCTGTCACTCAAAATAGATTTAGGCAAATCGTGAAGAAGAACATCCTCCTGAAGGAAAATTTTTGCCAAAAAATGAGCTGTATGGGGATGTTTTAGAGGAATGAAGTGTCCATACTTTTAGAACTGATCCACCACTACCCATACAGCTTTAAATCCCTTGGAATGGGGTAGCTTCATAATAAAGTCCATAGAAACTTCCTCCCATACCTGTTCAAGAATTGGCAAAGGTTGTAAAAGGCCTTTCGGAGCCAAAGTTGAGGCCTTATAGTGCTAGCAAGTGTCACAAGACTGCACAAACCTCTGAACTGCCTTGGTCATTCCAAACTAGCAAAGAGTGGAGGCTAACCTTTTGTAAGTCCGGTAGTAACTCGAGCGGCCCCTAAGGGTTTGTGTTGTCCAACAACTTAAGAATCCATGGAGATGTCACTGGAATGACTAACCTGGACTTGTAATATAGGCGCCCTTGGTGTTCAGTAAAATCGAGATGAGAGGAGGGACTGGCTCATAAATCTTGCAGAACCCGATGGATTTGTGAGTCCTGGTCTACTTCATATAGTAGCTGCTGACCTCCTACCCACTTTGGACTAACAACAAAAGTGTGTAACTCTCCCCCATTACTAGTTATTCTGGATAAGGCATCACATGCATTGTTTTCTTTCCCAGGTTTATATCAAATTTCAAATTTGTAGCCCATCAACTTGGCCAACCAATTTTTTTAGTCCATGGTTGTAATTTACTGGTGCAGCAACTGTCGAATACTTTGTTGATCAGTGCAAATAATGAAGGGTCACCCCAAAAGGCCGCCAATGCAACACTGCTAAGACTATAGCCATCACTTTTTTTTTATAAGCTAACTTGGTCAGATTCTGTGTTAAGAGTGCCTTACTAAAATAAGCAATTGTCCTTTTACCTTGCATAAGGAATGCCCTAATTCCATAGCCCGAGGCATCACACTCAACCTCAAATGATTTGGAGAAATCCGGTAACACCAAAAGAGGAGCAGAGGTGAGCTTCTATTTCAGTAGATCAAATGCTTCCTGAACTGCCTTGTTCAACTTGAAATTGTTTTTCTTTGTCAATTCTATAAGGGGTTTAGCTATTTTCCCATATCCTTCAATGAACTTTGGTAATAACCTATGAGACCCAAGAAACCCCGTACCCCTTTAACTGTAGTTAGGATTGGCCATTCTTGCACTGATTTGGTCTTAGTAGGATCAACCCAAACTCTTGCCCATCAATAATATGACCCAAATTTGAAACCTAACAGTGGTATTAGAGCCAATTACAAATTCAATTGATTTAATAATTGTGTTTTATATGTATGTGATGTATATAAAATCAATCATATGTGATATGAGGAATATGTATGTTGTTACATGATGAATCAATTCTATTTTGATCGAACGAAATAATTTTATTTGTATATGATATGAACGAAATAATTCTGTTTGTATATGATATGAACACAATAATTTTGTTTGTATATGATATGAACAAAATCAATTAGTTTATATGAGATATTAACACAATTGATTATTTGATAGTTATAATATTTCGTTCATTAGATACAAAATTGATAGATGTTAATTTGATTAACATGTGTATGTCAATTTTGTTTTAATATGATTAAATAGATTATCATGATATTATGGTGGTATTCTATATTTATTATGAATGTTTAATGTGATTAAATAACTGCCGATATGATTGGCAGAATCATTTTTCATGGATGCAGAATAGGGTTTTAGTGTAGAAAACTGTTAATGAGATTAACATTACCTCAAAGCTTCGAGGGCCGCTACCCCTTAACCCCGCCCAGGGGTGCTGTCCCTTCGGAACCCCATAAAGGGTGCTGCCTCTTAACCCTGCCCGCTAACTGGCTAGCGGGACCGTTGTGTTATCTAATCATAGCGCATGAAATATTGTTATAGTTATTATCCACCGATAATAATACATCAATTTTATGTGATCATTGAGCATGATATGAGATTAATAGATTTTAATGGATGTATGTATGATGTCTTTGCATGGTGTATAACATGGCCAATTGAGATTCTTGTGATGGTGTTTTCTTTATATATATTATTTATTCATTTTATGGGTTTGTAATTTTAAATATGACCTGCGTGTAGTTCTTTCATTGTAATTTTATTTTACTAATAGTTTTAGTAGAATAGTTTATTTCATTATTGTAATGAAGATGAAGGAATTTCATGAGGATCATGAAGGAGAACAATCTAATTCCATGATGATGGAGGTGCAAAGTGGAAGCTGTTGATTAAGACGAGCTTCTGTTTTTCACCTATGATTGACCTTTGATCTTCATATTGGCTTATGAAGATCATATAGTTTTTGGCCATGCTATGAAACGTTTTATATATTGTGCATATTATATTGGTATGTCATGTGATGAATGATTATATATATGTATGAGATGCCATGTATGGGATGATGCATGATATGTATATAAATAGACATCATAAGTTAAAATTAAAATTCCTTCACCATAATTTTAAGTCTTATACCATCCATAATTATAACACTTGTCAAGACTAAGATCACTAAAATGTAGGTTCTACCAAAGCAAAGTACATTGGGTTACCATAGTAAGGAAAGATGGGTAATGGTGCTACCAATATGTTAAAAATATTGTTAAACTTAATTAGGCTATCAAAATGGTTTTGGGCCTAAGGCATTAGATGGGATTATAACATGCCGGGACATATGATGTCAAAATCCCTTAAAGAATCTAAGAGTTACATGAGATGTAATTGGTAAGGAGTTATCTACCTAAATAACTTGATTTTAAATGTCATGCCAAAGCTAACTTAGAATTAAGTAAAATATGGATCTTAGCCCACTAAAATCATTACAATTGTTGTAATTAATATTGAGGGTGAATATTTATGTTGCTAATGCATAACACTTGGAATTTCTTTGTATGAATTTTTCTTTGTAATTGGTTTTTGAAACAAACTATAGTGATCTTATGTAAATTTATGCACCCGTGTGCTTAGGCTATTGTTATGGTTTATAATTCTTTAATTGTTATCATTATTGTTGGAGACTTTAATACTAACATCTATCTTACAATAACTTTTAGGTTAAAGAAACACACTTTTTTCCCTATAAGCTATAATTGTGACCACTGATAAAGGAGATTTTTCAAGTTACCACATAAAAAAGGCCACTGACTTTTCAAAACTCTATAGATATTTGTTAGAAGTTTGTTATTCACTGTCCACCTTAACCACATGCATTTTGTATTTTAATCTTTTGCAAATTATGAGTGTAGATGAAATAGTGCAATTTTAGCAAATTGATCTTGAAGTCAATTTATTTGAGCTAGCTCTTATCATTTTAGTTTGCTTTTTCCTTATTCTCGAATTAGAACTAGAGTATTTTTGTACCTTGGATAATTGATTCCCTGGTGATCTCAATACCTTTTCCAGCTCTATGAAAATGACCTTTTGTTCAGCAGGCTGATGGAGAATACAGGTGAGAAGTGATGTGATCTATGTTTTTTTTCATTGTTTTCATACGCTCGTTTTAAGTTGGCTGCATTTTTGGGCAGTAAAGGTCACTTAAATTGAAATTTAATTCAAATGATCTACCTTGTTAGAGAATATAGTGTTTTTTGATGGGAAAATTAGGGTGCTGGTTTTTTTACATTTTAATTAACAATAATTTAGTGACGGAATAGTGACGAAAATCTTGTCATGAATATTTTAATAATAGTAGCTAAATTAGCAACGAAAATTATAAATCCCATTGCTAATTCATTTTCGTTGCTAAAAATAGCAAAAATCAATTCTGTTACTAAATGTAGTAACGAAAATCAATTTCGTTGGTAAAAAATAGCAACTGTCAAATTACCAATTGAATTTTCCGTTGCTAATTTTTAATAGCAACAAAAAAGCAACATTTTTCCATTGCTATTTTAGAGTTTTCTTGTAGTACGAGAAAGCAGTGCATTTGAGGCATGCACCATTATATGTAAGGTGTGTGCAAGTGGCCTACACGTTCCATGCCAAGTGTCAGAACATTATGTCATTCTAACTCTTGGCCGATTCGATAGATGACAATGGTCATGCCATATGTCAAACATGTGGAAACTAAATGCCACGTGGTAACCAAATGGACAAACCAGTCCTTGCCACATGCTATGATAGATCTCTAACATAGCAACATGTGTATGGACACATGGATAAATAGGTAAATGCCATATAACAGAATATAAACTGAATTTAAAATTGAACTATACTAAACTAAAGGATAAATAAATATGATAAATGAAGAAAAATCTATTGAAATGAAGGTCATTAGCTATCTTTGGTGGCACGTGAGCATGTTTGAGGGCGTTTTACCAAGTGTGAGGCTACCTCTGACCACCAAATTAGCTTTGACTTTTTGTACATAAATTTTTCATAATTTTTTTATATTTTTTTGTGATTTTAAATAAATTTTTAATGACAAAAAATATATATTTTGGATTTTTTCAATATATAAATATTTTTAAAAATTATAGAAAATGCTTTTTCTGCCTTCGATATTTTTCAAAATTATTTGAATAATTTTTTTTTGTTGATTGGTCTTTATTTTGATTGAAATAAGTTTCAATTATATGATTTTACACGTGTATTAACCCATTAATTTTTGTTATGTGTCGCAAAAAAGGTGATGATAAGGATACTTATGATTTTATACACTCCTTATAGGGTTTCTTTGACTAATGCAAAAGTGCAAAATCTCTACGACACCAAAATGCATAGGAGGATCTGAGATGATGAAATTGATGCAATAGTGTATCATATAGTTTACATGCAAGAACAAATGCAATCGTGCATTTGGAATGGTGATCTGAATCTAAAAAAGAATGATAGAGTCTTGTTGAAAGTCATGACTGATTCTTTCAAAAATCATCCAAAATAGATGAATTTAATGAAAACTACCTGGTTACTAGGAGATAGATTTTATAGAAAATATATTATTAATTTTTTTAAAGTTGCCAAAAAGGGAATGTTGGGAAGCAATATTAAATTTGTAATGGTATTGAGGAGTGAACGTAGTGTGCATCGTCTATTTCTTCAACAATGAACTTATAAGTTACCTGAAAATTTAATTAATGAAAATGGTAAAAAAAATCACAAAAACAAAAAGAAATTTGAGGATCTAGACTTCTAGTATAGTGGACATAGGTGTCAATTTTAGTTAATATTTATTTTCTTAAATAAGATTTATGTTTCCTATCATCATTTGACATTTAAGTCTCTTTTTTATATTATTGGATATTTATTAGTTAAATAAATGCATGTGTCATTAATATTTCTTGGCTTTTAATTTTATGATAAATGTGTTTATTTAATATTCAGTTGCCTTACCATATTTTATGAGTAAAATGATTGCATATTTATTAAGTTGAGCCTTAATGCAGCTAAACCAATAAAACTCCCATCTAATTAAGTTTAAGAACTTAATATCTAATAATTCAAATTTACTATACATCAAATTTTATCTTATAAAGTTAAAAATTAGGACTTAGTGGGTAATTGAATACTGTAAGTAACCTTTATAAATTTGACCTTCATAGAAAACTTCATTAGGTTATTATTTCCACTGCATAGTAAATTGCATGTATTGTCTAATCTCATTTTATAATGTGTAAGCCTTATTCCATTGGACGTTTGAAGATCCAAATGGCAACTGCTTTGAAGTCATTTATCACCAGGCTTAACAAAGATATGAAGCTAAATGATGACAATTATAAAACCTAGAGTATAAAGATCTAGTATATGCTTAAAAAGCAAGAGGCTTTAAAATGCTTAAGTTCAATTATGGCTAAATCTAAGGATGGCACATCAGCCTAGCATAGGCGGGATCGAGATGCCTGTATGGCATGGAAAAAGAAAAATTTGACTACTCAAATCATCATGTTGAGTGCAATGAATTATTATATCAATAAGTAGTTCCGCCAGTATCAAAATGCAATGGATTTATGGATATTAGTGAGGCTAGTTATAAGTTAATCGATGAGCAGCAGGTCTAAGTTGTTATCTATTTTTTACCTAAGAATTGGAAGCATATGAAGATGCAATTGACCCATATGGACAATTTAAAGACATTTAGGGATGTCTCTCATCATTTGGAGCTTAAAGAGGACCTTTTGGCAGCGACTAAGTTTACTTCTGAAGTGCATATGGCACAGTCCAATTCTAAAGGAATGAGTTCTAACCAAAATAGGAAAATAAGCTTTAAAAATTGAGATAAAGAAAAGGCTCATGAACCTAGAAAGCAAAAAGTGAAATATAATAGCAAAAGGTCCCAAGGTAAGAAGAAACACTACAAAAAAAAACATGGATTAGAGGCGACATTATATGTGTCACTAATTAGCGACTATTTTCCAAATCCATAATGAAAATGCATATTTTGAACTTGTTATTAGGTTTAGCGATAAAACCAAAAAATAGTTGCTAAATATTGGCAACATATATTGGCTCCATTTTTTGTAACTCCTTTAGTGACATACATTTTATCGCTAAAATATTTTCATATTATTAATTTATGAAAAGATTTTCTAAAAATATAGCGACTGAATTCTAGTTGTTGAGTGAAGTGTTACTTTAACGATGGAATAGTGACAACATTTGCATCGCTATTTATTTATATTAAGATACATATTCCATATAGAGATGAATTTTTGTCGCTAAATTAGTCGTTAAAAGTTTCATATTATATAATTTTTTATTTTAAATTTAAATTTTTTAGAAATTGATAATTATGATTATTGATTTTACTAAGCATTATAATATTAATAATAAAAAAATATGCATACACATATTAACAATAATTTATGAATTTTGCAATTGAGAATTTTACTATCATTTATGAAGCCTTTTCTATCCATAGGCAGTTTCAGAGCAAAACAGAAAGAAATGCTACCGAATTTGTCAGCAAAGGCAGATAAACAATGGATATCAAACTCCAATTGATTTTTCAATATAAGCCTCTAATTCTATCAAATTTATTGAATCTAATATTCTGTCTTTGCAGCTTGAATTAGTTTATTAGTGAAAATCTATTTACCTTGGATTATTTTTAAAATTTTTCTAAGTACTTTTAAGTACTATACAATATAATATACTTTTATCGTATTATATTTTTTTAAAGTAATATTATTGGAGAGTTGTTATTTATATAAATTAAATTTTGGACTTTACAATAATAATAACAACAACAACAACAACAACAATAATAATAATAATAACAACAACAACAACAACAATAATAACAACAACAACAACTAGCCCTGTGCAATGATCGATTTGGTTCAATAATTAAACCGAATCAAAATAAACAAAAAATGAATTTTGTAGGATGTGACAAATCGAATCGAATCGAAATATATAAATAATCAAACAAAAATTTTTTGTTAGTTCGGTTAATTGAAAAACCAAAAAATTAAATCTATTTAAAAATAATCAATTCCTTGAACAATTAAATGTGAGTTTCAAAACAAAACAAAATCAGTTGTCAATTAATGACAACGCAATAGTCTTGCATTTCTAAATAATTTCTCCTTCCACAAGTTATGGGCCTTTCTGTATAGCTTTAACATAATTTTCCACTCAGAAATAGGAATGGCAAGTGATGCAAGATCTACAAAATCAAATTTTGGCTTTAGATTGGGGAAATGTCATCTATGTTTAGAATAATTAGGTATTCAGATTGGGGCCCAACTTGTTGGGAAGTGGCTGAAGCCTGCATGATCACCTCAAGCAAAGATATGAAAAAGACCAAAAATCTATACAAGGAAAGAAAAAACAATATAACCATCACATGAAGAGAAAGAAAACTCAAACAAAAAAGATTATTAATTTAGGTCTAATTCGATGCAAAAGATATAATAAATAGAAACCCTTTAAATGAGAAAAAAATTATACTATATATTAAACTCAGTTCAACAGGTAAATAACCATGTGTAGACGATTGGTCAAGGAGTGTATATACTTATATATTAAAGTTGTTCAACAAGTGCTGCAAATTGAACCTATAACAAATCCTACCAAAATGAAATTTATTTTGCAAAAAAAAATATGCTTATTAATATCCGAAGAATGAAGGGAAGAAAAAAAAGTAATAGAAAAGGAAGGAAAAAGAAGTTTCGAGTGCAGAAGAAAAGGAGGAATGGTGTGTGGCGGCTGGGTTTACTAGAAACAGAGATATTTGTCTTAATGAAAGGCTTTCTTTGCTTGTCTACTGAAACACGATTACTGATATACAGAGGGTTTAAGGTTGAACATCAAAATGATGTTGTTTAACTTAAAGTTTGGTCGGTTCGATTTTTATATGGTTTTTATCTCCAAAAACCAAACAAAATCGAAATAACCAAATATTCTTAAAAATTCAAACCGAAATCAAATTGAAAAATTAAAAAATCGAATCGAATAAAAAATCGATCGTTTTGGTTTGGCTTTTCGATTTTAACCATAGTTTGCTCACCCCTAACAACAACAACAACAACAACAACAAAATTAAATTAGAAATAGTAGTAATAATAATAAAAATAATAACAATAATATTAAAAAATTATTGAAATTAAATAGCTATAGTATTTGCACAAATTCCATTGCCAATTCCCTTTTTCATGTGGCAATCTAAAATTGTTGTTTTACAACGGACATTAACGATGCCTAATGCTATCACTAATAAATTTGTTAATCTTTGGATGTCCAATTGTAGGGGTTAATTAAAGACTATTTTTTTTTGTTTGTAGTGATGATTTTTCCATCACTATGTATAACAACTACTTTATGTTTTGGTCATAATATTACTAGAGATGGAGCAAATTATGACTTTTAGTCATTTCATTGCTAAAAGTCAACACTACAAAAAAATAGGAATTAGCAACGACAAAAATCAGTCGCTATTTTGCGATGAAAAGCGACTGAATTAAAAATGAGTCATCAAAATGTATATTTTCAACAAGTTAATGTTGATTGTGACAACAATTAGTAGCTAAAATTTGGCGGCAACAATTAGTGCCTTTTTTGCAACAAATTTTGTGACTAAAATTTTATCCTTAAATATTTTGCAATTTATTTAATTTGGAAAAATGATATTTTAGAATTTTTGTGATGGTTTTGTAGTCACTAAATGCATGGTGATATTTGTGATGAATTAGCGATTGAAATGTCAGTCGTAATTTAAGTCGAGATTATTTAGCGCTTCTTTTTGCAACAATATTAGTGATGGTATGAAATTTAGTCACTATTTCTTAGAATATAATTTATTTTTTGTAACGACATAATGTGGTAGTCATGAAGTTAGTCAATAATTAAAAAATTAGTTTAATTTTTTTAATTTAAAAAAAAATTTAATATATCTTTCTTTTAGGAACCTATTTTGTGACTCTGCCTTTATTCTTTAATAGATGAAAATCTAATCCCCAATACCTAGTGTCACCATCGATAATCGCCAGTAGCAAGTCAACGATGGCAAATCAATTTTTGTCGAGAGGTAAGCATCTTTTTTTCCTTCAAGGTGTCCTTTTCAATTGTGGATAGGTCTATAGTCCCCGTGGCTTTGATGTTTTTTAGTAGATCTGTTGATATAAGACTTTATTCTTTAAAATTTTATCTTTGTTTAGGTTCTCGGTGACATTTGACTGGTGAAAGGAGGAGGAATGAGAAGGGATTTACATATCAAAATTAATCTACAGCAAGAAAGGTATGTTCTTCTTGTTTAATTTTATTATGGATTATATAGAAAATTTGGCTATTCTTCTTTTCTTTTAAAGGCTAGTATCTACACTCTTTAGGGTATTTTTAGGGTTATGCTCTTTGGGAAGTTTTTTAGAGTTGCTCTATAGTCTCTCTATATATGGTTTTTGTTGTTTCAGGCTTTGGTGTAATTACTGCTTAGGATCGCTATTAAACCTTTGGTATGACCTCTGTTAGTTTTCATTTTCTCTGGGATTGTTTTCTTTATCTCCTTTTGCTAAGACATCCTGCTGTGTCTCTAAGATTTTCTCATAATAATTTAGGTGGTCTTGTAGAGATATATTCTTTACCTTATCTGTTCTGTTGAAGATACTTATGTATTTCTATTCGGGATACTACTGATTCATTATTTTGCAGAAACTATGTTCTAGATTTGGTTTTGTGAGACCTTCATACTTAAGCAAAATTTTTTGATGGATCTATGTATTGAGGGAGCTACATTCAGTTCTATCTATTCAGGGTATAACTTATTGGATTCAATTCTCTTGTTTGGTTGAGTGAGTTGATATCTGGTTTAGGGATTCTAGCTAAAATCCCCTATTTTGATGAGGTCTGTGCATGTGTCTTTTTTGGGTTTTTTTGTGTTGGTGTTCTTAAATGGGTCCTAGGCTGGGACTTTGAGTTTACACTTTACAAGTTTAATCTATTAGAGAAGTCTGAATGTAATGGCTTATTGCAATAATTTTTTTGTTTAGTTTTTTCCCCATTTCAAATAAGTAAAATGTGTCATTCTTGCTCTTGGATTTTGTTCTTTAGTTTACTGGTTTGGCAGCTCCTAGGTTGTTATTTTTATGAGTTTGATATTTTTTTACTTCTACTATTCTTTTGCTCTATGTTATAAGAGTGCATCAGCTTAATTTGGATTTACAGATTTGCTATTCCTTGGTGAATTAGGATGTTATGAGTTTGTTGTTTCTATTCACTTGATTAATAGTGAAGGAAGAACCTAGCAAAATTTAAGCTAATGGCAATGCCATTGTGGGTCTCTAAAGTTCACTTGTAGGAGGTTCTAAAAAAACAAAATGTTTGCTTGACTAGTTAAAAAGATCACTTGTAGGAGCTTCTCAAAAAACAAAATGTTCACTTAACTAGCTAAAAAGATCACTTGTAGAAGGTTTTATTTGACAAATACATGTGCATAAATACGCATTGCCCTAAGTTTAATGAAGTTGTTAAATATTTCTATTAATTGTTATTATGAATTGTAATTACTGAACCAAAATTAGGCCATTTTTGGGCCATTTGGAAACCCAATCCCAGTTACCAAGTTAGGATTTTGACTAGTTGTTAGACATTATTTGATGATAATTAATTTCTTCTAATAATAGTAGTAATAACTATAGTAATTGTGTAATATATGTAATAATTTACTAAATTATGTTGTGTAATATATGTAATGAGTTATTGCCCCATATTGTGCCTTGGATTTAGATTTAGATATTTATCTTTTAAACTAGGAATATGTTTTAGTGCTATTAAAGTTTGTAAATCATGTTATTTCTATTGTAATTTAATTTATTGCAATTCAATCTGGTGCTTCTAAAAGAAAAAAGTGAAGAAATTTCTTTTGGTGCTTCAAATTTTTTTTATAAAATAAAAAATAGTGAGAGAACTTCTCTTAAGGCTGATGAATTAAGTCTGCTATTGGGTTTGCATTTGGTTTTGCTAATGCTTATCAATCTAATTTTGTTTTGTTTTATAAGGGCTACTATTTTTGTTGCAGGGGCTCTAAGTAATGTATCTTGGATAGCTTGTTTATGTTTAAAAGATTGGTTCATGTCAACATCTTATGCTAGCTTTCATCTCTGGATTATTTCTATCTTTTATTATGTTTATAATTTCCTACCTCCATTGGTCTTTTTGCATTTGTGCTATAATTCTGTTTTTCTTGTAAGCAAGTGAATGTCTGCTGCTTAGTTTGGTTAGATGAGGTCTATGGTATAGTTAATTATCATCTAGCCTCTTAACTTGAATTGCTATGCTAATCCATTATTCTGGTAGTTTTGGATTCTTCTTGATTGACTGATTTAGGCTCTTATTTTGTTGGTTTCCTCTATGTTTTACTAGCTAATGGTGTTACTTTGTAGGAGTTTATGCTATTGGATTGTATTCACTGTTGTTTTTGTGGGTTGATAGTCATTTAGAGATGTAATAGGCTTAATTTTATTTTGCTATATTTTTGTATTCTAATGTATCTTATTGCTTGGTTGTTGGGATAGCTAGTTTTAGCTCCTAGTTTCCATTTATTAATAAGACTTCCACCTATCTAAAAAAAAGGCTACTGTGATTTTTTACTAATATATGAAGTTTGATTTTCTTCATTGGATTTACTGGCTAGATGGTAGTTGCTGCCATAATGCTTTTGGATCTGCTCTTTTATAGGGTCTGTTAACATTTGGTTTGGGCTTTTATCCTTAATTTTGTTATTCTGGGACTGATCTAGCTTATTATAACTGATGTTATTTTTACAATGGCTTTGTCCCTATTAATAAAATGAAAACTGATGTACTTGTACAATGGCTTTGTTTTTATTAATAAAATCAGATGGTTTATCAAAAAATATTGAAGAAAATAGAATGCAACTAGGTATTTCTAATGTAGTATAATATTTTGTTGCATTTTGTTCTCATTTTGTTCTGCATCATAATATGTCGAGGATAACAAACATCACTAGCACTATAATATTCGAGTAAGCTACTGGCTATATTTACTCTTCGATTATGTGTCCCATCTTTACCATTCAATAGGCAGTAGCTACTGGAAGTTTAATAAACCTTGCAATAATTTTGCATCTTAAATCTATTCGAGTAAGCTATTCAACATAATTTGTACTTTTATGTGTAGGTTTTTATAGTACTTCTTTTTTGTATTCAATGTTTAATTAATTAGTTAAGCTTGTTTAGGTGACAGCCATTGCGGCATATGTCTTTTGTGCATTCTTCAATCTTTAAGTTCTCATTGGTATTATAAAGGTCAAAAAATTTGATCAACGGGAAAAGTTGATAACAAGTATTGCTTAACAAACTGGTAAGTAAGTTTGTTGTGTACATGATATAAGAAACTTGTTAACAGCTTATATAAGAAACCATTAAAATATGGTGTGGAAATGCATAAAAGACAGATTGCTTTAGTTACATGATAAACCATTAAACTAGTTAATAGTCTTCATTTTATGGTTTTTTAAGTGGATATATGCTTCAGTTACATGTCATATGATCCGTGTTCTAATTTTGAAGGAACATAATATATAACCTAAGGTCTTTATTAATATATATGCATACACCAAGAAGGAACATAATATATAACCCAAGGCCTTGGGAATTGGATTTCTATTTTACCATTAAGTACCATGAATGTATGCCAAAATTATATATAAGGATGGATTATTCATTGTTATCTTAATGTTTCTTCTACCAATATTTTATATTTTTAGCAAACAAGTTTTATTTTTTCTAACTTTGTTAAAACTTAAAAATTTAGTGTGAATGGAATCCTTATATCGTAGTTAGATGTATAATTGGTGTGATAATATAGGAAGGACTAATTCCTCATTCGTATATGGAATAGAGACCAAAGTTAAATTTATCATTTCTTATCCTAAAGAAATGAGTGGTTATAATATTAGATGTCCATCCAAAAATTGTAAGAACTAAAGGTTCTATGATGTTGACACTATTAGATATCACCTATTGCATATAGGATTGTTCTAGATTATTTGGTTTGGAATTTCCATGGAGAGATGAATATGATAGGTTATGAAGAAAATCCTTTTGAAATAATCAATGAAACAATGCCAGATTTGGAGGCAATAAATCCATACCAGCAAATGATTTTTGATATAGCTGGGCCTAATTTTAACCCTAACACCCAACATTAACATTTTAATCTCGATGATCAAACTATTTGGAATCTTTACCGACCTGATCCATTGAATCCTAAGCAATTTGGTCCATCAAATCCCTATGTAAATTCAGTAGATAAGGCTCCCAATCCATAATCTCAGCAATTTTATAATCTTCTGGAATCTAGTAATGCAAAGTTATATACTAGTTCTGATAACCATTTTCATCTTTCTATAGTTGCTAGGATGGTGCATGCCAAATCCAAGTTTAATCTATTAGAGAGGTTTTATGATGCAAATGTCCAATTGTTTAAGGAAGCTTTGCCTTAAGGCAACATATTGCCTGAAAATTTTTACCAAACTAAAAAGCTTGTTCGAAGCTTAGGATTATCAGTCCAAAAGAATTGATTGTTGTAATGAGGGATGCATGTTGTACTGGCGTGGAGATGAAACTTAACTTATTGTAAGTTTTTTAATCACCCAAGATACAAAATATGTGTTGGATTTTATAAGCATAAATTTAAAGCTTATACAAAGATGTATTACTTTCCTCTGATACCTTGACTGTAACGATTGTATCACTTAAAAGGGATAAAATCATATATGAGATGGCATCATAGCCATGTACAAAAGGAAGGGATTGTGTAGCATCCATCAGACTCTATAGCTTAAACGCATTTCAATGAAAATCATCTTTCTTTTATTGTTGAGCATAGACATGTCAAGTTAGGGTTATGAACATATGGTTTTCAACCATTTGGATAATATGGTAGGAAATACTCTTCGTGGCCTATAATTTGATCATTTAGCAATCTTATTTTTGTTATATATATTGTCCCTATTAAAATACAAGTTATATATATTGTCCCTATGAAAATACAAGTTATGCAAACAACATATATATGGAGTTTAATGTTATGTAGGTATGGCTCATGGTAGATATGACAGATATCCCTAGAGATCCTACAATATATATTGCACCACATCCTCCTATTGGATCATGTAACCCATAAAGTTCCAACCCCAATCCCCTTGAATTGATTCTTCATCTTCTGGATGCCATGCAGCATTAACTCCATCTCTGTACACTACCAACAACACTACATCTATAATGTGTAAGGAAAGTAATGGAAATAATAGTAAGTTGTACATCATTATCAACAAAAATAGAATGTAAGTACAATTATCCTATCAAACTATGAAACTGGGAAGAGGTTTAAAATAATTGTGTAACTCCATTGCTTTTATATAATTCAATTTTTTGGTTGGAACCTTCCTCCCAATGTTCGAGGTTTATAAATAGCAGCTTTTATTAGCGAACATATTTGAATAAAGTTAGTTGGAAAGAGTTAGATGGAAGGAGGTCTCAAAAGAAACCAAAGAGTTCTACTAGGAAGAATTTAAGGTAAATAAGTACAGTTTTTTAATCAACTTTAATGGTTATTTTCATTCATAAATTTTGCATTCAAGTTACATTAAATTTACTCTATAATTATATTTAATAACACACTACTTGTAATACAATTGCAGAAGATGTGCTATTGGGATTTTGAAATCAATGATCTAATTAAGATAGGTTGGGAGACAAAGGCTATACTTCGTTATAAGGATTTCGTTTACTATCAAAATGAGGCCAAAAAAATTAGATAAGCTTTCCAAAAACTATATGGACTAGATGGAAATAGATTTTTAATCTCTTTACATACACTGAAGTGTCAAAGCAAAAAAATCTTAATTGTTGTGGGGGATTTGATCAAGTCAAAGCTTCTGGATCATACACTAGTGGTTCAATTTTTATTATTGAGCATATGTCATGATTGATAAGTATATTACTACTTTTAGTTTCTTTAACATTAAAAATTTTATTTATTAGATACTTCTTACACACACAAAGTAAATCATGATGGGAAGACTTATATGGCTTAATGTAGTAGGGAAGTGTATGTAAGTAATATGAAATTTATTAGTTCTATCCTTTACAATTATTTAAAGATTCATGTTTGTAAATTATGAGTTGTTTTCCTATTTATGCTTATTAATAATTTTTGTCATTTTATAAGAAAGGTATGAGCAACTTCAAGATGAGAGATCACAAGGGGAATCATCTATGGATGAGATTGAGTTGTTTTATGAGGCTGCACAATGCAACAAAAGGAGAAGATTATATGGATTGGGCTCATATGGCCTTCATATTGGATTTATATCACCTCCATCATGCATCATGAGTCCAACTTTGCATCATATCTTAATGGGACATTGTTGAACAAGGAAGATGACAAGAAAATTGTTATTGAAATTAACCATTCAAGCATTGTTTCCTCACTTAGGGACTTAAAAGCCAGTTGATCAACCTAATACTACTATTGATCGACCTAGACATGATGATGTTGCCCCTTCAACTTCATAAGATGTTCATCCACATAATGATTATCTATTAACTCATAGTGATTCAACTTCCTAGTTATATCAGCAGTACTATATGTTTGATTATTGCTTTACTTAAATTTTATTGCTGATGTTATTTTGGATGATATTATTAGTATGTCGATGTATTATTTTAAGAGATATATTGTTTGATGATAAATTTATGTATAATTTCAATTAATTTTAATATAGACCATATGATTTTGTGTATAATAAAATAATTTATTGATTATATAGGATGAAAATTAATAAATCCAAAAAAAATTAAATTATTTTATTATTTCGTAATGGATTCACGACAACAAATTTTTGCTAATATGTAATAATAAGAAATTTAAAAATAATTAGCGACTAACAATTCATTGCTAACATTTATAGACGTGAACCATTAGCGGCGAACTGTTGCTATTAACACAATATTTGTTAGAGAAAGATATAGTGATGAAAAGTTTTGTCGCTAACAATTATTATTATTTTTATCACGACTAATTTTAAAATTCATTTAGCAATGGTTATTTCCTTTTTTGTGACTAAATTTTTTATTGTGAAATTCACAGTTGTTTTACGATTTCGTTATAAATAATTTAGCAACTGAACTTTTCACGACTGTTCGTCGCCCAATTGCCTAAACATATTTGTGACAAAAATTGCCATCGCGAATCGGTAATTTTTTTGTAGTGCAATAGTGATGGAATTTGCCACCTTTAATTCCTTTTTTTGTATTGAAAGTAAATATTTCAAAATTTAATTTTTTTAATTGCTAAAAGAAAGTACACTATACACAGGATTACATTGTACCCCAACAAATACACTATACTAACTTAAGATTGAGTGAATGTAACACCCCAAAATTTGCATCTAACATGCATGATATGTTTTAGAGAATAAATAGCAATCTTTTATAGTTTTTGGATTAATCATAGTTGAATAGTCAGGAAAATTTGAAAGTGTATAAGGATTAAACATGCTCAGACCAGGAAAATCTAAGGGGTGACCTAGTGAGCAATTTGACCTAACACTGGATTAAGAAAATGAGTGTCAAATAGAATCCAATATTACAATTTGAGAAGAAATTGAGCTTAGTTAGGCCCTCAAAATAGATAAAAATTTTTACTCGACATCATAAACTCGATTGATCAAAAGTTTGATCGAACCTTAAAACACTCTAAGACATCCAAATTTTATTTCAATCACATAGACACATTATTTATGACTTAGATAATCTATTGGGAGTGAAAAATAATTTTTTCGACAGTTTTGAAATTTCAAATTTTGGACGGACTGATTTTACCTTTAGAGCTCTAAGTATATCGAAATGGTGCCAAAAAGACTTGAAATTTTAACCATATGTTTTTTCATATGTTATTGTATGCAATACAAAATTTCATGGCTTTCTGATAACCAAAATATTTATTTCAGAAAAAATGAAAAACATAGGTTAAATTAATTAGAGGGCTTAAAGGTCATAATTAATTATTCTTAAGGAATAATAGTCATTAGGAAATGATCCTTAATCACTTAAATGCATCATTATGATGAAAAAGAGTGTAAGAATGCATGAAAGCTTGACAAGTGGGTTAAAAATAAACCATCGGATGAAATAGTAAATGGAGAAATTTTGACCACTAATTTGGTGGACTTTTGGGAAGCATAGAGGGGTATAGAATCGTCTATATTTTTGCCCAAAAATCTATAATCTTTTCCTCTTATTCTATAAAAATTTGAATAGCCTCTCATCACTAGGTTTCCACCATTTTTTCTTTAATTCATCCATCTTTCCCTATATTTCATACTCTAATTTCACCCAATTATAGTACAAAACATCCTCTTCATCCTAAAAATTTAATTAAAGCAAGAATAAGCTTGGAAGTGGTGAAAATCTTATGAGACAAAAATATACTAATTAGGTAAGGCATTTAGTTTTTGTCAGTTTTAATTGGAATATATATATATATATATATATATATATACCATGTACGAAAGTCATACGCAATAGTAGGGTGTTATAGTGAAATTTGTGTATTTAGTTTTGTTTTTCTAACTAAAATTTATCCTTTGTGGATGGTAGATTCAGAAGCAATAGACCAAATAACAAAGGATCGAGATGCCTTTATTGAATACTGATGAATTTCAAATGAAGTTAAATGGATTTTTATGGGAAACAACACCAGAGTGGTAGTTCAAGGGATTTACATGTATAGATTAGTCTTGCATGAATGCCGAACCTTACTCTTATGTAATATACTTTATGCTCTAGATATTAGTAGGAATTTAGTTTCTATTTTTTTTTAATGAAACTTGGTTTTGGTTTACTTTTTAAGGATACCAGTGTATGCTGGTGCTTGGATAATGTTTATTATGGTCCTGGTTTTATATTAAATGATTTTATTATTATGTAAATCAATCTTAACTTTATGAATAAAATTAATTTTTCTTTAATTGTATCTTCTTCACATGGTTATAAAAATAATGCAAAATTATGACCTGCTAGATTAAATCACATTGGATAAGACCGAATGAGTCGGTTAGTCAAATTGGGTTTGTTAGGCAACTTAAAAAAGATTGAATTTCCTACTTATGAACATTACTTGAAAGAAAAACTAGTTAGAAAATTGTCCGAAAAAAGAACAAAAGCTAAATTTCCATTGCAGTGAATTCATTCAGACGTATGTGGCCCAATGAATGTGAAGGTAAGGTATGAGGCCCCCTACTTTATCATATTTATAAATGACTATACTAGGTATGGCCATATCTATTTGATTTCTTACAAGTCAAAAGCATTGATTTGCTTTAAGACTTATATGAACTTAGTTGAAAATCAATTAGACAAGAAAATAAAAGCTTTAAGAACTAACTGAGGTCGGTAATATCTTTTAGATGAATTTAAAGCTTTATATGATGAAAAGTGGAGCATAAGTTGCCCATTCCTAAAACTCAACAACAAGACATTGTTGCAAAAAGAAAAAATAAAACTCTCTTGGATATGGTAAAATCTGTTATGGCCGAGGAAAATTTGCTAATCATCTACTGGGGAGATGCTTTATTAATTGTCACATATGTTCTAAGCCATGTACCTATCAAATCTATCACAACCACTCTTTATGAGTTGTAAAATGATCGATAACCTAATTTAAGCCATTTATGACTTTTGGGTTGT
This sequence comes from Excoecaria agallocha, assembly GCA_037975025.1. Lineage (NCBI taxonomy): Eukaryota > Viridiplantae > Streptophyta > Magnoliopsida > Malpighiales > Euphorbiaceae > Excoecaria > Excoecaria agallocha. The sequence continues at coordinate 12,652,782 of CM075814.1, read as the reverse complement.
GCTACTTAAATTCATGACATCCTTAGTAAATTTGAAAACCTGAGACCAGGAGAAAAAAAGAGTATCTTCATAAGATATTATGAAGTATCAAAAGGATACTTTTTCATGGGTGAGCAAGAGAATGACAAGTGACAAATTTCGAATCATAGGACATCATATTCTTAGAGAATGAATTTCTAAAGTTGAGCAAAGAGAATCAATATTTCACTCTTTTACAAGACACTTAGGAAGAAGTACCATCAAGATCACTCCATTCAAATGGGATGAAATTAAAGAAAAAAGGTCGAGACCATTTCCCACTAGACAATCTGGATGTTCAAAATCCTTATTTTAGTAGGAATATTCTTAACTCTAGTAGGAGTATAAAGCTTAATCCCAGTGGAAGGTGTGAGGACCCAATCATGGCCCTAACTGGATTATAGTTAATAAATCAAGATTAAGACTTAATAAGGCAAAATTAAATTATTTTGCATTAATAAAGTTAAGTCATATAAAGGGTATATTGGTAATTATGCACATATGTATTGAAGTGTAGCTAAAATATTAAGGAAGGATGTAATTGAATTAAATAAGAAGTTTGGAGTTAAATGTTAAGAAAATAAGTTTTAAGGGTTAAAAATGCATAAGGGCATTATGGAATTTTCCTTGGGGAGATATTTACCCAACTTACCTATTTAGGGTTTATGGAGATGTGAGTATCGGTATTTTAGAAGGATCTCTCTCTCTCTCTCTCTATGGTTGTGGGATGAAAAAGAGGAAATATAGGATTTTGGTGTTTTACCATGAAGGTAATGTTTCCCTCCCATAGATCTCTTCTTCCATGTTTGATTTATGATCTTAGGGTTATTGAGAGATGATAAGTTATTCTTGTTGTCTCTATGTATAAGGAAATGAAGGAGAGAGAAAGCTAGATCAATGGATGTTAAAAGAGTTGAAACTTGAATAACAGGTACGGGATTTGTTTTTCAACTGTTACTGTATATATATTTTTCCTCCTCCGTTGTATGTTGTTCTTAGTGAGATTAAGGGCTTAATCTAGTAAGTGTTGATGAGTATAATATGATTTGATATTTAAATGATCATTTAAGTAAGTGGAAATGTGAGATTTGTGATTTAAAGTCATGTCTACATAATCGGGATTTCTCGTTTCTCATTCTTCTTCTCTATACACGACCAAGTATGGCCTTTTGCCTTTGATGTACACGGCCAAGTAAGGATTCTTCTTGCTTTGCACGGCCAATCATACTTTGTTCTTGTGAAATGCACGGCCAAGTAGCTTTTATTCCTTTGAAGTGCATGGCCAAGCACTCTTTCTCTTTGTGAAGTGCATGGCCAAGCACTCTTTCTCTTTGTAAAGTGCACGTCCAAGCACTTTTTCTTCCTTTAAAGTACACGACCAAACATCCATTCTCTTTGTGGGATGCACTGCTAACCATCCATTCTCTTTATGAAATGCACGGCTAACCATGTCATATGGTCATATGTACTCCTTAACTCATTCAAGTATATTCTCACCCCAAGATTTAAGCCATTTAATTAGATCTTGAACACAATATTATGTGGTCCATAAGATCCTTAAGAGAGCAAGAATTGAGATAAATGGACTAGTATTAAGTATGACCGATGATAAATAGTTATTAAGTGGAGGTTGATATGTCATTTGATTACTGAGGGAGTAATAGATTATGAAAGTCTTTTCTAATGCCAAAGTCCATAAAGATATGATTTAGAAAGGCATGAATATAACATGAGTTATTATAGAAATTAAAAGACATAAATGGTATTATAATAGGATGAAGATTGAATTAAGCTGTAAGTTACCCAGAGGTGCATAAGGCATGATCACTTAATTGTAGGAACCTCCACACATATATAAAGAGTGCAAAGTTTTAAGGTAATTAAACACATTGAGTTAAGAAATGATGGTTCACTTAAACTCTAAATTAGAGGGACTTACGTATGGCAATGTTAATATGAATTATGTTGTTAAAAGGTATCCTAAGGCCTAAATAGCATAGAACTAAGAAGAGCTTGAGGCAACATAGTACCTTAAATGATATGCTATTCAATGTGTCTTATAAATTGGTATAAAGTATGCACTAGGTCAAGGAATGGTTATGTCTAAAATACTATGATATAGTATGTTGGCATTTAGAAGGTAGTTGCAAGGTTCCATGTCTAAGTTAAGAATGGGAAATTATACAATGCACTTAACCATGAACTATAGGAGTTGGTTATACTTCAAGTCATAATGGAAAGTAATAATTAGTCTAGATGTAAGGGAAAACTACTTGTCTGTCTGTTTATGTCCTATGACTTAACTATGAAAACCAAGTCTGCAAGTAGTGTGTTACTTGCAAGATAAAATAGTCTTACATAATTCATCGGGTATAAAAGGTTATACGATGAAAAGTATTAGTAAGATGTTGAAGCATGCATTGTGGAGTTAAGGTGGATAACTCGTTTTCCTTGATCTAATAGACTATAAAATTGAACTAGAAGATTAAAGATGCATAAGTGTCGACCTTAATCCAAAAGGAACCTATTGATATCCTTATATGGGATATAAATGCATGAGTATTATTTCAAATAATTAAGTGTTAAAGGGGGTTATGATGCTGTATGAAAGCTACTCATGGCAAACAACAACAAGGTATGCCATTAAGAACTATTTATGAATTAGGTAAGTTTTATACAGTATAATTGATTCCACCATGCTATGAACAGTAGTTGTTTCATGATGTGAACAAATATGAGAATCCAAAAAGTATGAATTGCTAGGATTATATATATATGGACATGCATATAATCTTATGAAGACTTTTAACTACAAGAACTCCACTTTTATAATTTCCTTAATGGCTTCATACGTAATATCAAGTATGATGTGATGGATCGATAGAGGTAACATTATATTGTGTGTGCATTATCATGTAAACCACTACGATATGTATGAATGTTGTTGATGAAACTAGGTGATGACATGACTCGCATCCATGTGTAATAAAGCTTAAAACTCAACATTGATGTATGATAAGTGCAATATGCATTCTTTATGAACAGTGGCTTGAAGCCAAATGATGTATTAAGTAACGAAGAATATGATGAATCAAAGATGTTCTTAAAGGGTTAAGCCTATGGGTCTTAGTTCAGTTATGGATTAGATAGGCATGACTAAAGGGATACAGTTGCAGCTGCCATAGTTGACCCTATTTAGGTCTTGTTCCTTAATGGAACCATTGTTCGACCCCATTTGGGTCTATAGTTTGTTCCTTGTTGAAACCATTGTTTAATCCCATTTGGGTCCATTGTTTGATATCTTCGGATATCCATAGTTTGATACATTCAGGTATTTATTGCTCTCAATATCCGCCTTTTGAACTAGTACTTAGGTAGGCTATTAAAGATGATAAAATGTACACAAGATAAAGTAAAACATGCATTAATTGCTCCACTTATGTAATGTAAGTATGATGAATGACCTACTGTTTCGATTGTCTTAAATTCCTTTCGACTATAAACTATTTTTATGAAATGAAATATCATATTTCAAAATACAGGATTGAGATGTCTCATATCAATTAAGGAAGGTTTCCATATGAGTGCCGATGTGAGTTGATTCCACCGATGGGATTCCATAGAGAATATATGGACCCTAAAGCGTACAATATTGTACTAGAAGTTATATGGACTATAACATGTGCACTAAGTTTCATATAAGGTGTTTATGAAATACATATATGTGACATCGAGACTTTGTCTTATAATCATGATATGTAATGCTTGTTCTTTGTGATCACCTTCAACTCCGCCAGTCTGTTTATTTATATATAAATGCTCACACACATGTAGACATAATGATAACATTAATCTAACCAAGTGCAATGCATGACATAGAATGATGATTGTAAGAGAATTAAGTTACCATGCTAAGATAACATGAAGGATGTAAAGTTTATGAATCTAATATGAGAATTGTATGATATATGTGAAGTAATTATGCCTACCATGACTACTTGTAGATGCTATATTACTTAAGTATGCCCTTATATTACGAATTAATGTCGAAAGCCTATCTTAGGTGAATAATGTGATTTAATGAAATAAGTGAAAATCTTGTACCATTATTAACAATGATGTCTAAACTCATGAATAAAAGGATTATAAGATGCTTGATTTATAATAATGTAAGAAAAGAAAAGGGTAATACTATGGAGAAAGTAATGAATGGATAAGCTATTAGGAAATGAGATGAGTCCCATAAGGCGCAAAATTATTTGATGCGTGGTATCCATTAGTAAGGTTGAAGACTTCCTTAAGAAAGTTATTTATGAAATGGAGAATATAATAGACTCATATGTTATCTTGTGTGATTGTGAAAGTTTTATACATGAGATTAGATGAATTGTGAAAAGAGGTTATATATATAGAGAGAGTTTTGTTCCCCACAAAGCTTTACAGCTTAGCATGGGTTTGTTTATCCGTGTAGGTTCAAGTTAAGCTCAAGAGGATCGAGCAAGATGCAGTTGCCTTAAGGATTTCAGGATACTTGAATGCCATTTATGTTATAATTATTTATCTATAAGCTTGATTATCTTATTATGGTATGTCTTATTATTTTTATTATTATTATACCTACCTAACCTTTACTAGGTTTATGATGATCATGATTGATGATTATCCGTGGTTAGTGGATTAGGGTGTTACAGTTAGTGGTATCAGAGCCCAAGTTTATTCTTTTTTGGGCAATAAGGAATTAAGAAGTTGTTCTTAAAGGTTGAGATGAATTGGTCTAGACCATGGTGTTATTGTTATTGGCATACATTTTGATGATTATGATAGGTGTTTGACCTATGATTGATATATTGAACCACTAGGAAGATTTTGGCACAGAGATTGTGAAATGAATATGAGGAATTGTCAATATCTCTCACCTCCTTATATTGGAAGTGCTTAAATGCCTTAATATTTTATGATTGAGGTATAGCATCAGATTGATTACACGTATGTCCAGATTATTTATTGAGATGTTTGAGGAAAAGTTCATATGACTAGAAGACAACTTGATCTATGGCATAGATGATGAGTTTATTATGCATATAAAGAATGCTTATGGTTATAGTTACTTATAGCTAGAGCACAGTTAAGAATTGCTAGCAATAAAGATAAAAAGTGCCAAGTTTGAATTTCGAGGATGAAATTCTTTTAAGGAGGAGAGAATTATGAAGACCCAATCATAACCCTAATCGGATTATAGTTAATTAATCAGGATTAAGGTTTAATGAGGAAAAATTAGAATATTTTGCATTAATAAAGTTAAGTCATATAAATGGTATATTAGTAATTATGTACATGTGTATTAGAGTGTAGCTAAAATATTAAGGAAGGATGCAATTGGATTAAATAAGAATTTTGGAGTTAAATGTTAAGAAAATAAGTTTTAAGGGTTTAAAATGTATAAGGGCATTATAGGATTTTACTTGGGGAGATATTTACCCAACTCACCTATTTAAGGTTTATGGAGATGTGAGTATCGGTATTTTAGAGGAATCTCTCTCTCTCTCTCTGTGGTTGTGGGGTGAAGAAGAGGAAATCTAGGGTTTTGGTGTTTTAGCATAAAGGTAATGTTTCCCTCCCATAGATCTCTTCTTCCATGTTTGATCTCTGATCTTAGGGTTATTGAGAGATGATAAGTTATGCTTGTTGTATCTATGTATAAGGAAATAAAGGAGAGAGAGAGCTAGATCAATGGATGTTGAAAGAGTTGAAACTTGAATAATAGGTACAGGATTTGTTTTTCAACTGTTACTGTATATATATTTTTCCTCTTTCATTGTATGTGGTTTCTTAGTGATATTAAGGGCTCAATCTAGTAAGTGTTGATGAGTATAATATGATTTGATACTTAAATGATCATTTAAGAAAATGGAAATGTGAGATTTGTGATTTAAATTCATGTCTGCATAATCGGGATTTTTGGTTTCTTATTCCTCTTCTCTATGGACGGCCAAGTATAGCCTTTTGCCTTTGATGTACATGGGCAAGCAAGGTTTCTTCTTGTTTTGCACGGCCAATCATACTTTATTCTTGTGAAATACATGGCCAAGTAGCTTTTATTCCTTTGAAGTGCACGACCAAGCACTCTTTCTCATTGTGAAGTGCACAGCCAAACACTCTTTCTCTTTGTAAAGTGCACAACCAAGCACTCTTTCTCTTTGTAAAGTGCACGACCAAGCACTTTTCCTTCCCTTAAAGTACACAACCAAGCATCCATTCTCTTTGTGGGATGCACGACTAACCATCCATTCTCTCTATGAAATGCACATCCAACCATATCATATGGTCATATGTACTCTTTCACTCATTCAAGTATATTCTCACCCCAAGATTTAAGCCATGTAATTAGATATTGAACACTGTATTATGTGGTCCATAAGATCCTTAAGAGAGCAAAAATCAAGATAAATGGACTAGTAGTAAGTATGAGTGATAATAAATAGTTATTAAGTGGAGGTTGATATGTTATTTGATTACTGAGGGAGTAATAGATTATGAAATTCTTTTCTAATGCTAAAGTCTATAAAGATATGATTTAGAAAGGCATGAATATAACATGAATTATTATAGAAATTAAAAGACATAAATGGTATTAAAATATGATAAAGATTGAATTAAGCTGTAAGTTACCCAAAGGTGCATAAGGCATGATCACTTGTAGGAACCTCCACACATATATGAAGAGTGCGAAGTTTTAAGGTAATTAAACACATTGAGCTAAGAAATGATGGTTCACTTGAACTCTAAATTAGAGGGACTTACGCATGGCAATGTTAATATGAATTATGTTGTTAAAAGGTATGCTAAGACCTAAAGAGCATAGAACTAAGAAGTGCATGAGGCAACATAGTAACTTAAATGATATGCTATTCAATGTGTCTTATAAATTGGTACAAAGTATGCACTAGGTCAAGGAATGGTTCAGTCTAAAATACTATGATATAGTATGTTGGCAATTAGAAGGTAGTTGCAAGGTTTAGAATGGAATATTATACAATGCACTTAACCATGAACTATAGGAGTTTGTTATACTCCAAGTCATAATAGAAAGTAGTAATTAGTCTAGATGTAAGGGAAAACTACTTGCCTATCTGTTTATGTCCTATGACTTAAATATGAAAACCAAGTGTGCAAGTAGTGTACTAATTGCAAGATGAAATACTCTTACATAATTCATTTGGGTATAAAAGGTTATCTGATGAAAAGTATTAGAAAGATGTTGAAGCATGCATGATGGGGTTGAGGTGGATAACTCATTTTCCACGATCTAATAGACTATAAAAGTGAACTAGAAGATTAAAGATGCACAAGTGTCGACCTTAATCCAAAAGGAACCTATTGATATCCTTATTTGGGTTATAAATGCATGAGTATTGTTTAAAATAATTAATTATTGATGGGAGTTATGATGATGTGTGAAAGCTACTCATGGCAAACAACAACAAGGTACACCATTAAGAACTATTTGAGTTAGGTAAGTTTTATACGGTATAATTGATTCCAACATGTTATGAAGAGTAGTTGTTTCATAATGTGAACAAATATGAGAATCCAAAAAGTATGAATTGCTAAGATTATATATATACGGACATGCATATAATCTTATGAAGACTTTTAACTACAAGAACTCCACTATTATAATTGCCTTAATGGCTTCATGCATAATATCAAGTATGATGTGATGGATCGATGAAGGTAACATTCTATTAATTATGTGTGCATTATCATGTAAACCACTACGATATGTATGAATGCTATTGATGAAACTATGTGATGACATGACTCGCATCCATGTGTAATGAAGCTTAAAACTCAACATTGATGTATGATAAGAGCAATATGCATTCTTTATGAACTATGGCTTAAAGCCAAATGATGTATAATGTAAAGAAGAATATGACAAATCAAAGATTTTCTTAAAGGGTTAAACCTGTGGGTCTTAGTATAGTTATGGATTAGATAGGCATGCTTAAAGGGATACAGTCGCAGCTGCTATAGTTGATCCCGTTTGGGTCTTGTTCCTTAATGGAACCATTGTTCGACCCTGTTTAGGTCTATAGTTTGTTCCTTGCTGGAGCCATTGTTTAACCCCATTTGGGTCCATTGTTTGATACCTTCGGGTGTCTATTGCTCTAGATATCCACCTTTTGAACTAGTACTTTGCCAGGCTATTAAAGATGATAAAATTTATACAAGATAAAGTAAAACATGCTTTAATTGCTCTACTTATGTAATGTAATCATGATGAATGACCTATTGTTTCGATTGTCTTAAAGTTCTTTTGACTATAAGCTATTTTTATGAAATGAAATGTCATGCTTCGAACACTATAAGAAAATTTCATTTTCCTAACGAAAACTACCGATGGAATTGACTGAATTTCTGTAGGAAAACCAAATTACCGATGGAATTTAGCGAAGAAAAATGGCGAAGGAGAAACGGTTGTAGGTACATTTACCGACAAAAATTTTTTCCGTCGGTAAATGTACCGACGAAAAATATTGATCGTTGCTAATTCCATTGAGGGGTGCAAACCAAAAACTGTCGTCATTCGCCATATTTACCAATGGAATTAGTTTTCGTCATTACAATTACCAACGAAATTATATTTTCTGTTGAAAATTTTATCGACGGAAATAAGTATTTCATAGGCAAATTTCCGACGGAATGATTAATTTCTTAGGCAAATTTAACGACGGTAAGTTATTTCCATCGGTAAATTTTCCTTCTGCTAAAAAAATTTGCAACGGAAATATCCGTCACTATTCCATCACTAAAAATATTATATATCGTTAATAATCATTATTAATTTCGTAGGCAAATTTAACGACGGTAAGTTATTTCCGTCGGTAAATTTGCCTTCTGCTAAAAAAATTTGCGACGGAAATATCCGTCACTATTCCATCACTAAAAATATTATATATCGTTAATAATCATTTAATAATTAGCTAAGATCAGTATTTCTTATATATTTTTTCAGCCTTGGCTTGTCTTGGTATATCAACTTGCACCATTCATCACTATGCTGTTATTTTTAACAACCAATTATTTGAACAAAAAGAATATATATATATATATATATATATATATATATATATATATATATATATATATATATATATATATATATATATATGTGACTTCATACACTATAACATTTATATTATATCACTTATAATAATAAAATTAAAATATATTAATATTATTAATTTTCTTACTAGGAAGATTTATCATTTTTCTCTTGAATTCAGAACTTATGTGAAAACACCCAAACATGCAAAAGACTAGATAAGCTAACATCAAAATAAACTAAAGTTGAGGCCTTTTATGAGTTAGAGATGAACACATATCTATATGTTTTAAAGGAAAAAAGGATGTCACATACTTAATCAATTAGCAGCACAAATTTTGGATTAAAAAAAATAATAAGTTGGAACACAAGCTAAGGCATAAAACTAAGTGACAATAATAACCATATAAGTTTAAGGCTACATTTGCATGTAACAGCATAAAATAAAGCACATTTACCTGAGAAATTCACTGATTTTGCTGGCTGAATAACTACAACCTGCGATTGCTTCACTACTTCAATTGCTTACCTACAATGAAATTATATATAATTCATCAAAATTTATAATGTTTTGCTTCATTCATATTATCATGTCACCACCCAGTCATCATCTTTGTTTTTGAGAAAAAAAAGTAATTAATGCCTATATATATATATATATAAGATTTTCTAGGTGGAATTGTTTTGCTTAAGATATATTAAAAAAGAACCATTATAAGAACCAAATATCTATCATAAGAAAGAATATGATATGGGACAGAGTCATGATTGTGTTTATGTGACTAATAAGATATGGGATTCTAAATAGGGTCTGATTGAGTTTATGAGATGTTTAACCATAATTCTAGATTATTAGGGTCTGGCACAACTGACTTGGGAAGCTGTAAAGAGTGTTTGTAGAATTGATAGTCAGAGCATGATCAACATCAGTTACCATTGATAAGAACAACCACAATAATAAACAAAATACTATAAAATCCAACAAGTTATTTATTTCCCGCTCTAACAAAGAAAAAATAAATCAATTAGACATCAAAGATGTAATAAAAGGATAGTTTCACCATTACAAAATGCATCTCCAGGAGCAAACATATAATAGCAGTAAAATAATAAGCATTATAGCAACTATGAAATAAACATGAGAGTCATAAATCAATCATCATTATTATGATTCAATATTGTAAAGTTCATTGAAAAATAGTCAGGACAATGTCGGTTAGTAGCTAGAAACTCAGAATCTATATGCAAAAGAACTGAAGAATTACTATTATTATTAATATTTATATAACCATACATATAACTATTCGATGTTAATACAACACCATTCTCATGCCTCAAATCACCTTATCATGAATTGACAGATTCATAATTTGATGTATAAAATATAAATCATAGAAAAAAATCATGAATTGACACAATAGGAAATACACTAATTGGAACATTGTAAATATAGCTATGTACTTGAATGGAACCAACTCTTCGAAAGAAGCATGAAACCCCTCTAAAACCCTACCAAACCTAATTACATACATATCAGATTCTGATTGTAGTTATTTATGCTTTTAAATTAAGTGGCGATACAGTTTTATCAATGGAACTTACTTGTAGCGCCTGCCAAGCGTGATGAGGAGTAGTATTCTTTCCCAGAATTGATTCCCAGGCAGACTGTTGATGGCCATATACATGAAATATCCGCAGAGAACTGATGTGGGATTTGCTTGATTGTCGGTACTGCACATATTGATGCTGCTACTAGAAGCGACTACAATAAATTTCTCACTCTTTGTTCATTAACTCGGATAGCCAAGTACGCATCAATGTGCTTCTCAGGATCAAATGCATCAAATCGATTCTCTCTAATTGCCATAGTATAGCACAAAAAAATAAAAAGTTTAATACATCAAGTATATGTTGAATTAGCAGGATTTTATATTATTTTTCTTAAGAAAATATGAGTAAACAAACAAATTGAAATTTTACAAACAACTAAAATTTGAAAATTTCTACTGAAGCAAAAAAATAAATTATAGAACTTTGTTACATGACATATTAGCATTGTTAGTGTTAGGCAAGACATTTAACCATGTAAGGGCCTTTAAGCTCATAACCCAATTTCCTATAATAGTGACGGGTTCCCACTCCTGAAATGACAGCTATTTTAGTTGATCTATGCTCCCTTAGGGCAATAGATTGGATAAAGTAAGTTGATCCACAAAAGCTCTGTGATACATTTGAGTTATCGTTCCCAGCAGTCTATAATATTTGAAAGTGGCAAGCATAGATAGCTTTTAAAGGATTTGCAGAGAAGCACACACGTAATGAGCCTTGACCCAGTACAGAAAAGCACATGCATATAGAATAGATGTCTAAGATACTTGCCGCATGTCCTCATATGAAAGAAATGTCTCGTACCCTTCATTTGCTGTATAATAACGGCGAACAAGTTTAACTTCTTCTGGCTTGATTTTGTGATGAATGTCCGATGTTTATCAAAAACATCTGTCAGGACCTCAAATTGTAGCAAGCACTATAATAATCACTGACATTTTAATGCCATAGTTCCTTTTACTGACCTGGATTCCAGCCTCACGTGTATGAACATCACGGCATTTCAATCCCAAGTCATCCATCCGAGCTAAAGCCAACTCTCTAAGATTTCCTTTCTCAACTCCAGATGTAACCAAAGGCATAGGGATGTCCCGCTGAACTCTATAAACACGAGTCCAAGGGGGTACCATAGCGAGAATCCTTGCTACTATATCTACAAGTTGTTTTGGTGGGTAATTTCTATACCTGCAAGGAGAAGCAAATATTATTAATGCTTTAACTCTAAATTATAAAACTCCTATTTTAGAAAAAATAGATCAAACTTTACAAAACAACATATCTGCCAAATCTAAAGAAGTTCCTTCTCTATTGAGGAAAATGAGATTTCTAAAAAGGTATACTAATCAGGGGTGGCAAAAAGATGTACAAGAGTTTGTGCAAATGAAGCTTGTCATAATCTTATCAAACACGCATGGAAAGGAGAAGATGAAAAAATTATTCTTATATTTAAGTTTTAGCATAGGCCAATTCCATGAAATTGACCAGAATAGTAACACAAAATAAAAAGATAACCGCAAGAAATCTAAATTTCTTGGGAGTTTATTTTACTTCAAATTAAAAATAGAAAGAAAATGGAGGATTTTTCAATCCACCATTTTTTTGTGAATTTCCAGTGATTTACATTGAGGTTGGAGGCACTCCTTAATTAGATGGACCGCCCTCTTGACCTAGCAATTGCATAATTCATAAAAATGACAAATTAATTAATAATTCCTATCTAAATTATATATATATAATAGATCTTAAAATAGGTATATATATATATATATATATAATATATCTCAAAATAGGCCACAAGCTTCCTTTTCACTATCGCATACTCCTCCCTCAGCCCTTGAAATCCTGCCTCAGCACTGTTTTAATTTGTAATTTTTTATATATAATGAATTAGAATTTTATTTCTTTGAGTTATTTTCAACCATGTTTAATGATAAAATAGATTTAAAAAAGACTAAATATAAAAGAATATTTTACCCATCTAGATAATGTGCACTAATGTTGATCCTCATTGAGACAACCTTCTCCTTAACTTTTATGGCACCGACACTGCAATTTTTAAGTAATAATAAATAGTTAAATTCCTATTTACCATTTACACATATATTTATGAATATATAAATTTACACATACCTGTGACAATTTGCCTTCATATAATGAAGCATCTTCTCGAATCCTGTTAAATCAGGAGGGCCAAATTATGGGGAAATCATAGAATTCAGTGGTTCTTTCCTCTAATTGCCATACTATAGCACAAAAAAGAACAATTTTAGCCTATTCATATATGTGAACATGACAAATTAATGATTTGGCATTGTCTTCAGCTTTACCTTCTTCTGGACAGTATGCCCTAGTGGCTTTAATTATTTGTTCACACTATGAATCCTCTTTCTCAGCAAAGCAACCTCTTTCCTCATGGGATCTACTAGTGCTTTAAGCTCCTGAATAGATTTATAATTTCATTTGAAAATTAGAACACTAATTGATTAAATTTTCTAAATTTTACCCATCTCATGTTATATACGTTCAGAATTCTTATTATTGTAATTTTTAGAAGGTCAAAATAAACTAAATTAGACATGGGTTTTGAGCTTTGAACCCAAAACATCTAACACACAGCTTAAATTCCAGAAATATTGATTCAGTCACCACTCAATTTCACAACTATTTCATAATACCCCAAAAAGAAAATAGAGATAAATCCCCAAAATTTTCGACAAATTTCGCATTTATAACCTTCCATTCTTTTCTTTTTTTCCCTTCAATATTTTAGCTTGAGATTAAACTTCCTTATTTCAAAATGTCTTACGCTCTAAACTAATGTCCGTTCATGTTCAGATCATGAAGTTTAGACACAACATGACAAATTAAACGATAAAAATTAGAACTTTTTCCTGAATTAGAAGCTTTGAGCTTTATAAACCTAAGAAAACTTAATCTAATTCAAAAAGAAAAGAGTAATTAACCAAAAATAGAGAAAATAAATTAACAAACCTCGCGAATCATAGCCGAACGTTTAGTATCTTCCTCAACACGACCCAACTGGGCTTGAACTTTCTCTCTAACCTCCATCTTTTTCCTTTCAATCTCTTCTTCTTTAGCTTTTTTTTTTTTCAGCAAAAGTGTACATAAACATAAATATTTCAGCAGTAATTAGTGGCTAAGAAAGCTCACCGGATGGTTAACGGAGCTTCGCCAGAGCTTCGTCGGTGACGCCTTGATGTTGCCGCCATGAAGGCCAGAACCTTAGGGTCCTATTTTCGATGACCACGTGCCTAACCGCCATGTTGTTTGGTCAGGATCTGCTCAAAATCCCCTGGTTTCCTTGTTTCTTGATCTATCTATGGTCGGTGATTGGAGGCAAACAGTGGGTGTCGAGATGAACGCCTCACCTTAGGGGACTCACAGGTGTAAGTGGAGTCACCGTCTACTGCCGTGGTTTACCGGAGAGAAGGAGAGAAACTTTAGTTGTGACTAAGGGAGAGGCAAAATAGCACCCCCATCCCCTTGCTTCTTTCTTTTTCATTTCTTTCCTTGTACATTTGTGAACTATTTTGGCTTAAACACCATCAAAGTGCTTATATATATATATATATATATATATAATCTAATTATATTTATTTATTCTTTACAGGCACACAAAATATTTTGTATTTACACTTTAATCTAATTATTATAATAATTATATTTTAAGTTTTATTTATAATTAGTTAAAATTAAAAATAAAATTATATAATTATAATAATTAATTATTTATATTATTAAAGTTATATATTTCTATTTAAATTTAATTTTATAAAAGATGTTCATCGATCACATACAATTATCATAGTTTTATGTAATTGATATAAAAATATTAATAAAATAATAAATATAATTAGTTTTCTACGATGAAGCCTCAAATATTTTTATTTATAATTTATTTTATATATGTGATATGTCACATATTTTAATTATATTTATTTTTTAAATTGTAAACAAAAATATATAATTGCATATATCTATTAAAAATAATTTTCAGATGCAAAGCGCATGCATATATATATATATATATATATATATATATATATATGTAGCTTTAATAATAATGATAATAAATATTTTTAAGAAAATCGTCTAAAGCTCAAATGATTGAGATGATCTTAACATAATTAAATTCAAGTATAATAATGTTCAAAATAAAATGTGACTTTATATATTTTACTAAGACAATTAAAATTAGTATTTTTAACTATGAAAAAATCATGAAAATGTAATAGAAAAGGAAAAATGTGCAAATTTGCACATAAAAATAATGTATTTTTGTAAATAAAAATCGAGCAAATAATTGTCGTACAATAAGTCAATGCTTAACTGGTTAGTTCAACCTTATTTTTTAATTCCAAAATACAATAAGCTATATTATATTATAAGTCATTGCTTAAGTTATGTAAAAATAGTCATTGCTCGTTCTGCTCTTAATCATATGTGTTAATTAGATGAGTTATTCATTATGCATTACTATTAATTTTAAATTTATCTAAACTTAATTATTGAAATAATTTCATATAGAAATTCGTCAATTTTTATCAATTTGAGGCTAAAAAGACATAGAATTTTATAAATATTTGAAAGAGAAAAAAACTTAATCCACGTGTACATTTAGATGTGCTATCTTGGTAGAGAGACCATAAATCTTATTTTCCATCTCTTTCTATGGTCACAAGAGACATTTCGAATACTTCGATAACTTAGATTGCTTCAATGTCAACATTTGGCATGGGTGAAAGGATTCTTAACAAGAGAAGTACTTTTTTAGAATGCTAAGTCATTTAAAATTTTTTTTAATCCTTATATGACAATGAGTGTCAAAATAATTTGGGACTTGAAATTCAATTTTAGCAAGTAGACCATACGGGTTCTTCATTATTTTCTAACATATATAGGAGGAGAGAATGATGAAGAATATTAGATTGAATGTATAAAGTTATTTTTAATAAAAGGCTAAATCCCCTTTGTGATGATCCTTTTTTTTAGAATACAAAGAAATTTCATTTAATTAGCTTTGCATCTTAATTGAGGGAAATTACAGACGGAAACATTGTTCCGTCGGTAATTACAGATGGAATTATATTTTCGTAGGTAAATTATCGATGGAATCATGTTTTCGTAGGTAATTACTGATGGAATCATGTTTTCGTAGGTAATTACCAACAGAAACATGATTACGTCGGTAATTACCTATGGAAACATGATTCCATCGGTAATTACCAATGGAATTATATATTCGTCGGTAAATTACCTACAGAATCAATTACTGTCTGTAATTTATCGACATAATCATATTTTCGTAGGAAATATATCAACGGAAAATATTTCCCTAGGTAAATTACCAACTGAAAAATGATTTCGTAGGTAATTTACCGACGAAAATATGATTATGACGGTAAATTTCGTGGCCTATTTCAGCTGTGAAAGTTTGGCGCCAGTTTAAGGATGAAATTTTTTATTCCGTCGGCAAAATTTGGCTGGAAAATTTCTTTCTATTATTTACGACGGATTTTTTTATTCCGTCGTAATAGACATTTTTCGGACATTTTTCCCTATGAAAAAATTTTTTCCGTCGGTAATTAGCGACGGAAATTTTTTCGTCAGGAATTAAGATTTTTCTTGTAGTGGAAATACATGATTGAGATGTCTTACATTAATTAAGGAAGGTTTTCGTATGAGTGCCGGTGTCAGTTGATTCCACCAATGGGATTCCACAGAGAATATATGGACCTTAAAGCGTACAATATTGTACTAAAAGTTATATGGACTATAACATATGCACTAAGTTTCATGTACGGTGTTTATGAAATGCATACATGTGACACCGAGACTTTGTTTTATAATCATGATATGTAATGCTTGTTCTTTGTGATCACCTGCAACTTTGCCAGTCTGTTTATTTATATATAAATGCTCAGACACATGTAGACATAATGATAACATTCATTTAACCAAGTGCAATGTATAACATAGAATGATGATTGTAAGAAAATTAGGTTACCATGCCAAGATAACATGAAGGATGTAAAGTTTATGAATCTAATATGAGAATTTTATGATATATGTGAAGTAATTATGCCTACCAGGACTACTTGTAGATGCTATATGACTTAAGTATGCCCTTATATTATGAATTAATGTCGAATGCCTATCTTAGGTGAACAATGTGATTTAATGAAATAAGTGGAAATCTTATAACATTATTAAGTATGATGTCTAAACTCATGAATAAAAGGATTATAAGATGCTTCATTTATACTAACGTAAGAAAAGAAAAGGGTAATACGATGGCGAAAGTAATGAATGGCTAACCTATTAGGAAATGAGATGAGTCCCATAAGGTGTAAAATTATTATATGCATGGTATCCATTAGTAAGGTTGAAGACTTCCGTAAGAAAGTTATTTATGAAATGGAGAATATAATAGACTCATATGTTATCCTGTGTGATTGTAAAAGTTTTATACATGAGATGAGATGAATTGTGAAAAGAGGTTATATATATAAAGAGAGTTTTGTTTCCTACTAAGCTTTATAGATTAGCACGGGTTTGTTTATCCATGTAGGTTCATGTTAAGCTCTAGAGGATTGGGCAAGATGTAGTTGCCTTGAGGATTTCAGGATACTTGAAGGCCATTTATGTTATGATTATTTATCTATAAGTTTGATTATCTTATTGTGGCATGTAATTATGTCCTGTATTATTATTATTATTATTATTATTATTATTATTATTATATAATATTATTATTATTATATCTGCCTGACCTTTACTAGTTTTATGATGATGATGATTGATGATTATCCGTGGTTAGTGGATTAGGTGTTACAGAAGGATTCTATATTACGATAAATATCTAAGATATGTTTATCAAGAATAAAAATTTAAAAAATAGGGTTAAAATATTAAAAATAAGAATAGTATATGGTCAATATATCTATTTAAAAAGTTGGAAATTGGAGGTAATAGCAATATTTGGCTACGAAAAGAATCAAAAACTCGTTATAAATACAGGTGCAGGTGGTTGCCAAATCCTTTCGATATGAGCTAATAATTGTTTTCGTCTCTCTTTCTCTTTAATGTTGGAATTTGCTTTTTTTTTCTCTTTTCCTTCTTTGTTTTGGATTTACAAAACTTTATTTTGTCATTCTCTTAAGTTATAGAGGCCATGTAGCAACCTCTTAGTTTCAGATTCATTCCTTTTGATGATGTACTGGCTGCTGATCATATCTTCAGTAAAGCAACTATACCCTTTTGCTAGTGGAACCACTTAGCATCCCTAAAGCCAATTTATACGATGATGAAAACCCTGGAAATTCTTTGAATAATTTGGCAATCGCTTCTAAATATAGATGATCTTTAATTTTTCTTGTTCTAGTTCTAGATTTGAGAGAAAGGTTGGGCCTTGTGGCAGTTCTTGGCATGGGGTAGATTATGGTAAAGAGATTCCTACTAGAGTTAATGCGGATGGGGAATGTGTTTCTGCAATGAAGAAAAATTTTATTACAAAGAATTCAAAATTTGCTCACAACTATTAATAGGTAATACATAAATTCTCTTTGACTGAGTATGAGACTAAGTTTGTGCTATATAGATTAGGAAAGAATTTTCCTATTGCTGTAGCTTGTAAGGAAAAAAAGGTGATTGAGTGTCCGTCAAAAAATATGAAACTTGAAAATGGAATCACCAATGTTAAGGACTCTGTGCCAAGTAAAAGTTATTTGATGATTTGGGCCCTTAATTTAGCATTAATGACCTTCTTAGAGATATTCAAAACTCTAATGTTGTAAGAACGAAATTCTCCCATAATTTTGGTTACTAGTTAAAAATATATAGGTGCTTATTTTCTAATAGCTGCAATTTAGATTTGGAAAACCCATATTTTGGTCCCTGTATTTTAATGATTTTATACATTAGGTCCCTATACTTTTAAAACTATGCATTGAGTCCTTGAACCTTTCAAAAAGGACATATTAAGTCCAAAATAGATGATACAAACAATAGTGTAATACAAGCACAATTAAAGTTGCAGGTATTTTAATCGAACACTATTATTTTTGCCATACTTAATATGTTTTAATAAATAAATTCAGGGATCTAATGTGTAGTTTTGAAAGTATAGGGATCCAATGTGTAAAAATGTTAAAGTTCAAGGACTAAATTATGGGTTTTGCCTTTATATTTTACTCAAAATTACTGTAGAGCTAACTTTATGCATAGCTACATGCTTACATAGGTATCATATTATTGTATATAATCATTATACAGTTAAAGGAAATATAACTATTGGCTGATTTCATGCCAAAGGACATACGTCATTAATAATTTTTTTTTGTTTGAAAAATGGTTGTCATTTGTTAATTTGGTTAATTATGATTGGTTAATGAGGTGAATTCGATCTGTCCATGGTTACTTGAATATTTTAATCATAAAACTGAATGATTTATGCAACCTGGACCTCTATTGAGAACCAAAAGTTGAATGACTACTATAGTTTAATATCAAAACGCATGTTTGCATAATTTGCTAATGTTGGGGAAAGTTGAAATCCATCGTATTTATAAGAAATATTGGACTTTTTGATTACTGAGACATTTCATTGAACATTAAAGTCATGTTGTTTGTTTTTAAAAGCTTAATTCACCTAATGAGATTTGTCTTTAGATCGGTCCCATATATGAATAGGCCCTACTTATTCTCATTGATCTCAAAACTTCCTAATTTTCTTATCATTGGCAATTAAGTTGACATAGATTTAGAATGTAGTTTGTGGTTCTAGATATTAGAACAAGAAATTAATGGTTCCATTTTTGTTGATATATGTGCAAATCTAATTTCAAAACTATAATGAAAAGTGTCTTGAACTTATAGTTAGCCTTCCACAATTAGAGAAATGTTATTTTGAAAGAAATTTCTAATACAATCCATGAAATAATACTCAGAATAGGCTGCTGGCATCTAAAATAAGGACACTTCAGAATTGAATATTAGAATATAGGGTTGAGTAGGGCACTCTTCTTCTTATATGGATCAAAAATCATGGAATCTGTTTTTACACCTCAAAAGCTTTTTGGTGCTAAGGTTAGGTCCTTCCTCTTTGTTTATATTTAGTTTTTGATAACTCACGTTATCTCTATCCCACATCAGGTGAAAATGAGATGGAAGTGGATCTTATAAGGCTATGGACACCTTTTCCCTATGCACGCATTTTGTGGCAGTACCCCATAAACAAAATCATGAGGGCTTCAGCTCAAATCAGATAATATATGTAGAGCCCGATCGAACCTCCCCCCAATCAGATCCTCCTACCATTGGGAATGCGAGACTAAGGCCACAGTGTCGAAAGACCTCCTACCCGATCGAAATGCGAGCGATCTATCATTTGGTGCTTTTATTGAGAGTTAGGGTCTAAGTCCAAGAGGTGATAACCTGAAGATCTCTTTCGAAGGGGGAATAGTGATAATGCACGTTATCTCCTACCCTACATCGGTTGAAGATGAGCTGGAAGTGGACCTTATAAGGCCATATACACCTTCTCCCTATGCATGCATTTTGGGGTAGCACCTGCTACCCCATAAATAAAATTGTGAGGACTCTGGCCCAAAGCGGACAATAGGTGCAGAGCCTAATTAGAGCTCCTCCCGAATCAGATCCTTGTTATCAGTATTATTTTTTTATTATAGTTATGGTAATGAATTTGGTGTCCAATTATATTGATTAGACAATACACATTAGCAATTTCTTTCATATGCACACATGCATATACTCAAACACACAAAAACTAAGCTTTGTTACCTAAAGAGAAGGGTATGAGAATTGGTTAATGTTGGGATTAAGTTCATTGGTAGAGTTTTGACAAATATGGTTACAAAGGAAAGAAATCCACTATGCACTTTACTTTTCTTGAGGATATGTTGCAATGTAAGATCGGTCTACTTATTTTTTCTCAACGTTATTTGCCTTTACTTTTTTAAAATATAAATAGTGCCTATGGTGTTAGGAAATGTTAAGGATCAAGAACATTAATTTCATTTCTCATAAAATAAATTACATTTATCTATTTATAGACTTACATTTAAACCATAAACTTATGCCACTAACCTATAACTCTATTAACCCACTAACTACACTAACCCATTAACTCCACTAATTAAAAAATAATTAACAAAACATTATAAACATGTTAAAATAAAATTCACTAATTTAGTGACTATATAAAAAATATTGATTTTGAATCAATTCTCCAGCATGCTCACTTAATTCAAAATCATACCCATTTACTTGTTTTTTTTAGAGCATTTCTCTCCAATCCTAAATGCACTTCTCATTAAATTTAAATTCTTGATGCACTTTCTTATCAAACTTCAATTCTTGATGTTTTTTCTCATCGAAATTCAATTCTTGATGCACTTTCTCATTAACTTTATGCCATTAGATTTTCCTTTTGGAGTATTTCTCTTAATGCACTTTCTCATCAAACTTCAATTTTTGATGTATCTTCTCAACAATTTTCTTCCATTTAATTTTTTAGAGCACCTCTCTCCAATTCTCAAAAAAACATTACATGTGCCAAATTTGCTTGATCATTTGGAAACCTCCAATCTTTTTTCATATGCCGATAATTGATAATTTTCTCCAGGAGGAAAAATCTCACCTATTTTCTCTTGTGATATTTCTCTCACAAACCTATGACCAATAAAGGCTCGGATAGCATTGTTGTGAAATTTTTAGGTTTAAGAACATAAATTTCATTTTCCTCAAAAATTAAATTGCATATGTCTATTTGTAGACTTACATTTCAACCATATACTTAAGCCTCTAATGCACTAATTCCACTAAATAACTAACCTATAACTTTATTAATCCACTAACTACACTAACACCAATAAATCCTCTAATTAAATAATAATGAATAAAATATTATAAACATGTTAAAATAAAATTCACTAATTTAGTCACTATATAAAAAAATAATAATTTTGAATATATTCTCCAACATGCACTCTTGATTCAAAATTGTACACATTTGCTAATTTTATTGGAGCATTTTTCTTCAATCCTTAATACACTTCTTATCAAATTTCAATTCTTGATGCACTTTCTCATCAAATTTCAATTTTTGTTGCACTTTCTCATCAATTTTCTGCCATTAGATTTTCCTTTAGTAGCAATTCTCCTAATGCACTTTCTCATTAAACTTTAATTTTTAATGTACCTTCTAATTAATTTTCTACCATTAATTTTTTTTAGAGCACCTCTCTCCAATTCTCAAAAAAAAAAAATTACCGTGTGCTAGATTTGCTTGATCATTTAGAAACCTCTAATCTTGTTTCATATGCTTATAATTGATAATTTTCTCCATTGAACATAAGAGGAAAATCTCACCTACTTTCTCCTATGACATTTCTCTCACAAACCCATGGCTAATAAAGGCTTAGATACCACTGTTAAGATATTTTTAGGATCAAGAACATAAATTTTATTTTTCTTAAAATTCAAATTACATATATCTATTTATAGACTTACATTTCAACCATAAAATTGTGCCACTGACCAACTAATTCCATTAAATAACTAACCTATGACTTCATTAATCCATTAATTACACTAACACCATTAACTCCACTAATTAAATAACAATTAACAAAACATTATAAACATGGCTATATAAAAAATAATGATTTTGAATCAATTCTCCAACATGTGGACAATGACACTCCATACTCCACTAGGAGGTGCCTATATTACTAATTAATTTTTATGTGTCCCTTTAATTTTATTTATTTAATTTTGTGAGAAATTAGTATTGCATATTAGTCTATTTAAGCCAATAGAATTACTCTTGAGGATTCTTGCTTTTATAGATGTATGCATCTTAGTGTTTATATTTTAAAGGTATTTTATCTACATTAAAATAGTATCATAAATGTAAAGTCAAGTCATGGTCCTAAAGTTATCATGCTTCCTTATGTCAATGATGTAAGCTATAAGATATGGGTTTTCATATATCAATTTTTATTTACTAGTTATGGAACGCTTTTTTAAAGATGCAACAGCTTAAAGTATTTTATTTGACATAATTTATCTGAGTAGAATCTGTGTGGGTTGCATTGCCTAATATTATATGCTTATAATCCTTATCATAAATTCAATTGATGCATATATACTAGCCATTTGCTTTTGAGATTTAGTGCTTTAGGAAATGTAATGATTTAATTTGTGTTTGTGTTTTTTTTCCTTTTCTACTTGTTTTGTTTGTTTAAAAAATTAATTAAATTAAATTCCATTCAAGGAATTAGAACAACATTACCTATTGAATATATGTCATTTTTAGTTTTTTGTTATTCAGACATATTCAACTATTCATATGTCTTTTAATGCAATGTCTGAATTTTTATTTTTCCTTGTTTGTGGTCATTTCAGGAAACGTATTTCCACAATTGGCTAGAATACAACATCAATTTGGCAATTTGTCAAAGTAGATTCTAATGATGATTAAGAAGCTATTATCAGCCCTATTTCTAAATTATGATAGCTTTCTAGTGCTAAGGTTTGGTCTCTACTCTTTCTCTTGTTTCATATTTAGGAATTTTCCTTTAGACATGTAAACGGGTAAACATTTACATTGAATTTGTTGATGAAGATAAATGAAAGTTAAGAGGACTTTTAAATTATTATTTATGAGATAAATGTGTAGTGTCTCACCATATAAATATATGCACATGCATACTTTACCTATATATAATTTGTAATTTCCTCAATAACTTATAGTCTATAATTTCTTCCTGGATCAGCCATTATGCATTCTATTTCTAGTACTGCTTCTTGCATGTTGTCCTTTATACCATATTTGTCTTCATCTTCTATAGGTTCTGCAATGCTTAACAACTTGGAAGCAAAATCTTTCACTATGAAAGCCTTTTCTATGTTAATGTTGAGATTTAGGTGCTTGCGCATTTATACAAATCAGAAACCTGGGGTATTACCTTGATTAAAACATTCAATGATGATAATAGATGAATTTTTGAAACTTGCAAAGTGCACCAATTGAATGAACTCATCATTTTCAGATAGTGACGTGAAATTAATATAATCACTTTAAGTTTCAAGTTGAGTTGAGTTGAGTTTAAGCGATTTTAGTGGTAATTTTAAAAGATAAGTCATTGCTTGTGGTATCAATGAAAGGTTTTATGATGGTGTTTTCAAGGACTGATATTATATCTTGTTTATATTTTGCTCTTTTTATTTATTGATCGAACTTTCATGGCTATTACAGTTAGACTTTCGACAGTAGATGGCTCCATATCCCTTACCTTTTGCTTATAAATTCACCTAAGATGGGTAATGATAACTAATGCATATAAATGTGAATTTTTGGTCCTTATTCAATTCTTACAGCATTAGGTGAATATTGTTTAAAAAATTAATAAGCAAAAGATAAGGAAAAAGACTTGAGAAAAAAGAAAATGAATAATAGTGAAAGACAAAATGCCAATCATCTATTGAGTTTAATTTAAACAAATGGACAATTAAATTGAAATAATGAAAAATTTATTGCATTTATTTTAAATTTTTACAACACAAATACACTCCAACGCTCACACCATTCACTCTTCATAAATCTCTCATTTTTATCACTTACATTCACATGTACCACTTCTCTCACTATAATCTTATTTGCACATACACATACTAAATGATTTCCACACACACACACACAAAAATAAGGAGTTTATCCCCATGTATAATCTTCTTAGGTCAGTTATTAATATCATATTCTAAATTTAGTTGATGATATTCAACACTTTCCCTTATTGTCGATGATAATTATGAATTATAGTATGTTTTTAGTGTATTTTAGGTATTTAATTTAGTCTTAATTTAGTTAAGTTTATCTTTAATTAGTTAAATTATGTGTTTTGATGTGTTTAATTATAAGTTTTGGTGTTTTTCAAGGCTTAATTAAGGAGAAAAAAGGACTAAATTGAAGAAAGGAGAAGTTTAAGGGCAATTTGGTAATTTCAGGAAAAGCTATCAAGAGATCGTGAGTTACAAAAGCTCATCACTCGACTGAGTGATGAGGATCACTCGGCTGAGTGAACAAAGTACTCTCTTAAGTGACAAAGTCACTCACCTAAAAAGAAAGGTCACTCACCTAAGCAAGAAAGTCACTCTCCTTAGTGATTTTGTCACTCTCCGAGTGCTTACTGGAAAAAACATGATCAAACTTCCTATTTAAGTTAAAATTTTCTCCAACTCTGTTTAGGAAGTTACAAAGGGAAAAACTTTTTTTTGGCCAGTAGAACTTAGCTATAAAAGCAAGGCAAGACACTAAAATAAGGGAGAGCTAGTTAGATGTAAAGCAACCTAAAATTACAAATTTTCTTAGTTTTTAGCTTTAGTTTTTTTAATTAATTGTACATTAATTTTAGCTTTTTTTCTTATTTTCTTAGTTTAAAATTCTCTTAAAAACTCAAGCTTACTTTTGAAGTCATCAACAACAAAGTTTGAAACTTTATGAGTATTGTATTTCTTTATTTTAATTATTCTATTATTTTCATCATGTTTAATGAGTAGTTTTTCTTGTTTTGTTAATGGATACTTAAACCCTTATACTTTTCATTGTAATTACTTTATTTTGAGCTTAATTTCAATGCAAGTTTGAATATTTCTTAGTTCTTGAGCACATTCTTATCTTTGGTTGTTATTGAATTAATGATTGATTTATTTTAATTAATGATTGATGATTGATTTATGGATGAATGTTGGTATGCATGTTCTTGGGTTGGTTTATTGGTATTGATGCATGATTGTATTCTAAGTTAGGTGTAATTATGTGTTGGTAAGAGTGAATTAAGACTAAGAAGAGTTTAACTATGAATAGGTTGAAGTTAAGTTTGCTTGCAAAAGAGTTTAATAGATATTTAGGAGATTAAAATTGGATCTTTATGCTAAGTATTTGATTGTCCCTAAACAAGAGAATTTGATGCTTAGAATGATAGTTTTACATGAGATATCTGGCTTTATTTATCTAGTTTTTCTATAATCACTTGTATTATTTTTGTTAGTGAGTCATTGCAATGAAAATTGAGATGGATAGTTCTTTTAGTAAGAGAATTTCAGTTATTGCTTTATTTTAAATTTATATTGGTTTAATTTTATTTTTTGTTTTGTTTTATTTTAGTTTAGTTCTTGCCTTTAAATCAAAAAATTGGGAAATAATCTCATATTAATTTAATTCACATATAGATATTAATCTCATATTTATTTTACTTTTGATTTGGTAATTGTTTTTTGCAGGAAAATTTGAGACATTCTTCAAGATGATGCAAGATGATGTCCAAGATTATAAATTGTTCCTTTTACAACAACAATTAAATGATTTCATGAGAAAATTGAGGAGTTCTCACATGCACATTCACTAAATCCTTATTCATCACCATCCTTTATTGAAGGCTATGACTCTCCATGGGTTTTGAAAGCATAAATGGAAGAATTAAGGAGAGAGAATTGATAAGTGTGAATTATATATTATTTTTAGTATGTTTTTAGTGTTATTATTTAGTTAATTTGGTGTAATTTAGGTTGATTTTTAGTTTAATTGTTGATTTTTGTGTTTTAGAAGCTAATTAGAAGTTTTTTTTTGCTTTTTAGGTATATTTTGCTAGAAAAGGACTTAATTCCAAAAAGGTAAGAAGTTGTGGGCCAAAACAGTGAAAAGAGGAAATTTTTACAAAAAAATGTATTTGAAGTCAAGTGGAAGCATGCTTGGCCATGCATGAGAAAGCTTGTTCCTTTGCTTGGCTGTGTACTTCCTCCTTTCTTCCTTACTTGGTCGTGTGTCTCAAGCTTTGGAAAAGTGAGTGGTCGTGCATTGAACAAATTCTTCCTTGCTTAGTCGTGTGTTGCAATGCTTCAAAGAATGCTTGGCCGTGTATCACCTTTCCTAGGAAATCACTGCTTGGCCGTGTATGAAGAATCCAATTAAAAAAGTCAATTGGTCGTGTATCCCTACAAGGAAGGACATACGACAGTGCATTCTATAAAGGCAATTCTTGCTTGGCCTTGTGATTTAGACTCCAATGTTGCAAAAGATTTCCCGATTAAGGAAAATTCTCTTCCTACTTTAATTCAGGAAGTTTAGAAGGATTCTATAGCTTGTTTTGCCTATAAATAAAAGTCTGAAGCATCAAAGAAAGATCATCACTCATCAATTACCAAGAGTTCACTAGTTTTTAGTTTTACGTCATTTTTTTGTTTTCTCTATTTTCTTAAAAGCTTTGTTTTAATTTTAAACATGAGTAGTGAGTAGTTTTTTTTAACTTTTGCTAAAGGATACTTGAATCCTTAACTTTTATTGTTATGACTTTATCTTGTGGTTAATTTTAATACAAGTTTGATTATTTTTTAGTTCTAAAGCATAGTCTTATCATTATTTAACTAAAGTTTGGTTGTTAACTTATTTAATTATTGGTTAATAATTTGTTTTTGGTTTGATCATTGATATGTATGTTCTTAGGTTAAATTATTTAGGTTAATGCATGATTATGTTCTTCATTAGATATAGTTTTGTGTTAATTAAGGTAAGTTAAGATTAAGAAAGGTCTAACTAAGAATAAATGAATGTTAAATTTACTTGAAAAATAATTTAATAGACATCTAGGATGATTAATTCAGATCTTTATGCTAAGTGTTGGATTATTCTTAATAAGAGGATTTTAATGCTTGGAATGATAATCTTAGGTTAAGTTTTCAGGTTTTCTTTATCTGGATTCTTCATAATCACTTGTATTTCTCTTTTAATTAAGTCATAGTAATATTGGTTAAGGTGGATAGTCCTTTAGTGAAAGTTTCTTTTAAATATTGATTTTTACCTCATTTGATTACTTGCGTTTGTTTTAAACTCCTTCATTATTTAGTTTGCTATTTTCAGTTTTAAAATTCTATTTTAGTTTTTAATCTTCAATTACACAATTAGGCTAAAAATTTTTCCATTCACCCTTATAAGGAAAGCTAGGGATTGGCTACAAATGCTACCTAATCAATCCATTCATTCCTAGCAACAAATGCAAGAAAAATTCCTATGTAAATTTTTTCCACCCACTAAGACAACCCTCATTAGAAACAAATTAATGATTTTCAACAATTTTATGAGGAGCCATTTCATAAAGCATGGGAAAGATTTAGGAGACTTTTAAAAAGCTGTCCACGTCATGAATTTCTTGTTTATCAACTAATGCATATTTTTTATATAGGTGCTAATCAATCAACAAGATCTTTGTTAGATGCAGCCTCAAATGGTAGTTTTATGAACCAAATTCTTGAAGAAGCATTCCTGCTTCTTGATGAGATGGCTACTGATGATGCTCAATGGGGAACCTCTAGAGCAGCCCAAAAGAAATAGGGAGTTTATAATATTAATGAAATAGTTATGTTAAAAGCTCAAATGGAATTAATGAGAAAAGAGCATTTAAGAGAAATAAATGAGCTTAAAGTTAAAAGTATTTCCATGTTAGCTAAAGAAGATAATACTTATGCAGGAATTCAAGGAGCACCCAAAATGAAGAATGGTGAAGGAATGGTAGAGGACGTGAATTCCTTAAACCCATATAGTAATACCTACAACCCGAGATGGAGAAACCATCCAAATTTTTCATGACGAGAAGGTAACCTAGCATCCACTTTTAACCCTCACCCTAGACCTCGCTTTAACCATAACCAACTTTCAAATAACCATCCCCTATACCAATATCAAGCTCAACCACACTACCCAAATACATACCCATCACAATCATACCATCAACCACCTGGATTTCAAAAGTCTCAACCTCCACCTCTACAAGAGAAGAAATCAAACATAGAAGAAATGATTGCAAATTTCATGACCTCCAAAATTTTAATCTTAGCCAATCAATATTTTAGATGGAAATCGCACAATATTTGGATGAGAAACCAAGAGGCATCCATTAGGAATCTAGAAAACCAAATGGGGTAACTTGCTAACTTATTATCTAACCAAACTAAAGAAACATTTCCATCCAATGTCGACCGTAACCTGAAGGAGGAAGCTAAGGCAATCACCTTAAGAAGTGGAAAGGAGCTAGAAAAACTAAACCTGGTAAGAATTCCTCTCAAAAGATGGAACCACAATGGAGGTAAGTATTCCTAATTCTAAAAATATTGAGAAAGTGCCTCCTACGGGTGAGAAGGGTAAAGATAAATAAAAACTTATTTCTATTGTGCTTGATGAATCTCAATTACCTTCTCTTGTTCTAGCTAGAAAAGAGAAGCAAAATGAACAATTAACTAGATTTCAAGATATGTTTAAAAAGCTACATATAAATTTACCATTTGTTGAAGTTTTATTACACATGCCTAAATATACTAAATTTATGAAGAAACTTTGCACTAATAAGAAAAAGCTAGAAGGCATAGGAAGGTTCAATTATCTGACAATTGTAGTGCTATTTTAATGAACAAAATTTTTGAAAAAGTAGAAGATCTTGGTAGTTTTATATTACATTGTGAATTAGGAAGGATTTTTGTTGGGCATGCTTTGTGTGATTTGGGTGCTAGTATTAATTTGATGCCTTATTTAATTTGCAGGAAATTAAACTTAGAATATCTTAAAGAAACCCGAATGACACTTCAATTGGCGGATAGGTTGGTGAAAAAACCAAAGGGAATTATTGGGGATTTATTGGTAAAAGAAGGAAATTTCATCTTTCCTGTGGACTTTGTAATGATGGATATGGAGGAGGATAGAAAGGTGCCTTTGATAGTGGGAAGACCATTTTTGAACACGGTAAGAGCTATAATTGATGTTCATGGACAAACAATTACTTTGAGGTGCAATAAGAAGAAATGGTCTTCAATGTGAATAAGGTTATAAAACATCCCTCATATGACTTTGAAGAATCCATTTATTTTGTTGATGGTGTTCAAGAGTCTATCAACACAAAGCAAGAGGAAATCATTCTAGATGATGAGCTTCAAGAATGTTTGATGCATCCTATGAAAACGGAGGAATTAGAAGCAAAGGAAAATGAGTTGATACAAGAATTGAAAAAGGAGTGCAGTGAAAATATAGAGGATGAACCGTCCCCTCCTAAGGGAGAAAATTCTAAACTTAAAACACTTCCATCTCATTTAAAATATATATTTTTAAAGGATAATTCAGAACCAGTAATTATTTCCTCATTATTGATAGGTTTGGAAGAAGAAATGCTCATTGAGGTACTCAAGAAGCATAAAGGAGTGATTGGTTGGACAACATCCGACTTGAAAGGGATTAGCCCCAACTATTATACACTTTGAACAACCATGAAAGATAATTTCAAACCGGTGGTGCAACCCCAATGAAGGCTCAACCCAACTATGCAAGAAGTAGTGAAAAATGAAGTATTGAAATTACTTAATGTAGGTATAATCTATCCTATTTTTGATAGTAATTAGGTAACTCCTATGCAATGTGTGCCTAAAAAGAGGGGTATGATTATAGTAACTAATGAAAATAATGAGTTAATTCCTACACGTACAGTCACAAGATGGAGAGTATGCATTGATTATAGGAGATTGAATAATGCCACTAGGAAAGACCATTTTCCATTAACCTTTATTGACCAAATGTTAGAAAGACTGGCAGGAAATAGATTTTACTATTTCTTAGATGGATATTCAGGGTATATGCAAATACCTATAACCCTAGAAGACCAAAGAAAGACCACATTCACATGTCCTTATGGAACTTTTGCATATAGAAGGATGCCCTTTGGTCTTTATAATGCCCCTACCACATTTCAACAATGCTTGATGGTCATATTTCATGATATTATTGAAAAATTTATGGAAGTTTTTACGGATGATTTCACAATTTATGGTCCTGATTTTGAGTCTTGTTTAAATAATATTGCATTGGTCTTAAAGAGGTGTCAAGAGTCTAACCTTGTTCTAAATTGGAAAAAATGTCATTTCATTGTTAGAGAAGGAATAGTCCGAGGGCATAAAATCTCTAAAAAAGGCATTGAAGTTGATAAAACAAAAGTGGATGTAATAGAAAAATTACCACCTCCGACTAGTGTTAAGGGTATTACAAGTTTTCTTGGTCATGCCGAATTTTTTAGTCAATTTATTAAGGATTTTTCAAAAGTAGCTAAGACACTTTCTAATTTATTACTTAAGGATGCTACATTTAACTTTGATGCTTAGTGTTTACGGGCTTTTAATTTATTGAAGCAAAAGTTATAAGTACACCAGTCATAGGATCACCCGATTGGAGTTTACCCTTTGAAATCATGTGTGATGTTATTGATTATATAGTCAGAGCAGTTTTAGGACAGCGAAAAGAGAAGATTTTCTATACCATCTACTATGCAAGCCATACACTCATCGAAACTATAGTCAATTATACAACCACGAAGAAAGAACTCTTGGCGATAGTATTTTCCTTTAAAAAATTTAAATCTTATCTCTTAGGTTCCAAAGTTGTTGTATGGTCGGATCATGCAGCTTTAAGACACCTTTTTGCAAAGAAGGATTCCAAACTGAGGCTTATCCGATGGGTTTTACTACTGCAAGAATTTGACGTTGAGATTAAGGATAAGAAAGGAGTTGAGAATTTTATAGCTGACCATCTATCTAGATTGGATCATGCTAGCATTGAAAAGGGAGAAATTTTCGATTTATTTCCTGATGAACATATTTTTGCTTTTTATACTTACAAAAATTCAGTTCCATGGTATGCTAATATAGCCAATTTTCTTGCAGGTGATTATCTTCCTAAAGAATTTACTTGGCAACAAAGGAAAAAGCTTCAAGCGGATGCCAAGCACTACCTTTGGGATGATTCATATCTCATAAAATTTGCTCGGATCAAGTACTTAGACGATGTATGTCGGAAGTCAAATAAGAAGATATTATACGACAGTGCCATGGAGGCAAAGTTGAAGGACATCATTGACCTAATCAAACGATACAAAAGATTCTCCAATCAGGGTTTTTCTGGCCAATTTTATTTTAGGATGTCAAATATTTCATTGAAATATTAAGTTTGCTTGCAAAAGAGTTTAATAGATATCTAGGAGTTTAAGATTGGACCTTTATGCTAAGTATTGGATTGTCCCTAAATAAGAGAATTTGATGCTTAGAATGATAGTCTTGTATGAAATATCTGGCTTTATTTATCTAGTTTTTCTATAATCACTTATGTAACTTTTTTATTGAGTCATTGCAATGAAAATTGAGGTGGATAGTTCCTTTAGCAAGAGAATTTCAGTTATTACCTTATTTTTAATTTATATTGGTTTAATTTTAGTTTTTGTTTTGTTTTATTTTAGTTTAGTTCTCACTTTTAAATCAAAAACTTGAAAAATAATCTCATATTAATTTAATTCATATATAAATATTATTCTTAGCAATCTATGCTCCCTTGGTTATAATATTTGGGGGTCTTAATCTATATTTTTCTATATTCCTAGCTGATCTAGTATACGTGCTAGACACCGATCAGCCGACATTTATCTTTTATTATTTCTTTAGTACTCTACTTCCATCTCGATCACTAAATTCTTCTTCTCGAATCAAACTTTCTTTCAACTTCTTTTTTGGTATTTTTAATGGCTTTCTCTTTTTAATAATTTCTTCAATGCATTATTGCTCTTATTCTTGTTATGTCATTTCTTTCCAACCAACTTAAGAGTTAAAATTATTTTAAGCAATTTAACGTATAATATTTTCTCCTCAAATTATTTTTCAATAATCTTTTCTAGTTGCACATCGAAATCACTTTTCATTTGCTTCTTAACTTTTTTACCTTGCTCAATGATCTCTTCTAGCTACTTCTTTATTTCTTCTTCAATTATCTCTTCTTCCTCATTGTGATCAACTTCTTTACAAAGTGTCACTAATGGAGTTGATTTGTTTTCTTCTAACTCTTTACCACCTTTTGTGAAATTATCTCCATTCGCATTTTCTTTAATTTGTTCTTCTATAAAGAAATTGGATGCCTCTAAGTCCAATTCTTCATCGCTCTCAATTTTTTCTTTAACATATTTCACAACTTGATAGGGTGTGGTTCATTTAAAATCCAAGGACTGTTGAAGTTGATCACATCTTCTTTTTCTTCTTTTTTTATTGATCCAAGAAATGCATTTGTTGTTAGATCATCCCATTCTTCCTCACTATCAATATTATAATTGAATAAAGCTTCTTTATTTCTTTCCTTAATGACTTTTTTGTACTGATAATCTTATGCATAATGCCCTTTCTTCTCGCACTTGAAACATTCAACATTATGCTTATGAGATAACCTCGATCATCTTCTTCACCTTGACCTTGCTGAGCTCCCCCTAAAGATAACCTTCCTCCTTTATGCTTTTTATCTATCTCATGTTTATCACTTTCTTGCTCACTACTATCTGCTTCTTTCAATCTTCCTTTACACCCCTTTTGCTTACTGAATAGGGATTTCTCCTCATCCTTTAATGAGGCTTTAGACATTTGGTTGTCTAATATCTTTTAATTGACAAAAATATTTTCCAACTCTATAAGAGTTGGTTCTTTAACTTAACCACGAGTTGTAATGACAATAGCATTATATTCTAACCATAAGCTATGAATAATAATCCTCCTTATTCTAATCTCCGTAATTACATTTTGAGGATCTAATTTTGAATTTTTTTTACAAAAAAACTAACTTTTGCAAAATATTCTCTTCCTAACATATTTTGTTGTGAGACTAATAAGAGCTCATTTTCTAACCATTGAAACTTTGCATTATTCATCTTAGTGAATAGTATTGCTAGACTATCCCAAGGCTCCTTAAGTGTTTTTTCATCATTGATGTGGTGTAGCAAGTCATGCTTAATTGTCACTGATAGTACGTGCATTGTTTTTCTAGATTTAATCTTTTATTTATTTAATTGTTCTATGTTCATTGGTGGTGTGGTATTGCTGCTACCAATAATACTCTATATATCTTATCCAAGAATGTAGTATTCCATTCACAACCTTCAATTATTATAAATTAAAGAGATTAGACTTTTTAATAGTAATTGCAGAACTCACAATATCTACCATTATAACTTGGTCATGCCCAATGCTCAACAAAGGTAATTTGGTAACAAACCAACTAGATTTACAGTCCTTGACTGTAAACAAGCATAATTGTTACAATGCCAATCTTTCGCAAAGGCTCCTCGCACTTTATTAAGTAAATTTGGTCCTTGACCAACAAGCTTTACAATCTCAGACTGCACACAGACAATGACTTTTCTTCTCTGCATATCACTACAATCCTAGATTATCTATAATTTAATTTGTCAGTCCCTAACTAATTTGGCTCTGATATCACTTGTTGAGTTTTACTTAAATAAGTGGATGATTAAATTGAAATAATGAAAAAGCTGTTGTATTAATTTAGATATTTTACAACACAAATACACTCCAACACACCACTCACACTTCACTAATCTCTCACTTTTATCACTCACACTTACACATAGCACTTCCACTATAATCTTATTTCCACACGCATTATAAATGATTTCCACACTCACATAAAGAGGTTGGCTCCTTTTATAATCATCTTAAGTTTGTTATTATATCGATTTTGAATGTTTCTACAACATGTTCCCAACTTTCTATTTTATTATTATTATTATTATTATTATTATTATTATTATTATTATTATTATTATTATTGTTGTTGTTGTTGTTGTTGTTGTTGTTGTTGTTGTTGTTGTTGTTTTCATCATCATCATCATCATCATCATTATCATCTAAAGTCGTTTGATGATATTCAACATCATCCTACCCCAAGCACAAAATAGAGTTTAGCAATTACTCTAATTAATTAATATATAAACATATTTTTCCTTTTTGCCTTTGGAAAAATATATTTTTGTTAGCTACAAATTAGAGAATCAAGTAAGGTATAGGTCGAAAGAAAAAAAAAACATCTTTCATATTTTTAAAGGTTTGTTTTCGTACAGCCTCTAGAAATAATAGCTACAAATAATGTCTTTTGAGGATATAATGCTTATATATTCCCTCATACTTATATATTCCTCATAAGCATTAACAACATTTAAAACACATATAAATAGATGATATTCCCTTCTATTCTTTGCCAACATGCAATTAAATTCTCTTAACATGTGAATAAATGCAATTAACCTTCTTTCTTACTTGTATAGTAAATTTACAATTTACTATGTATTAAGTTAATCTGATATCTACTGCTTAATGGGATAGGAAATGAAAACTTATTTAACAATTGTGAATTTTCACTATAAACAGCCAACTATGCAAATAATCTGATTTTATAAACATACTTTACTTGATAGGATCTAATGGTTGCACAATAATTGTTCAATAAAAACTCATAAAAATTAATTATTCTTGCAAAGGTATTCAATTCAACCATCCGAATATTGCAAACCCTCGATTTGTGCAACAAAATCACAACTTAAATTGAAAAATAATTTTTAAATAGTGATGTGCCAAATAAGATCCAATTTAAAAAAGAAAAAAATGTAGGATTATTACTTTAATTAGTTTTTTAAGAGAGGTATAATGCTAATTATAAATATATCATTAGAAGAAACTGAATTTAAAATTTCATGTTTTTTTATTGAGTATTGGTTATCAAACCAATACTTAATGAAATTAATATTAAATAAGTTCATTGTTAATTTCAAATTCTTATAAATTAATTTCATCAAAGATTGAATTTTCGAATGTGGAATTACACCAAACAAAGTATTATGGAATTTAATTAAAATGCATGATTCATGCTCTAAGATATGAAATAGTTTAATTCAGTTGGAAATGAAATCTACATTTTGAATTATAGGCTTTTAGGCCTGATTTCTATGCCTTGAACTATATGACCACTCTTCTAGTTCATATGCTCAACTTGCATAAAACTCATTTCCAAATTTCCATCTCCACCATGAGTATTGAATAAGTTAGCCAATTCAATCTCTAACCATCCATATCTCGTCTCCTTTACGAATCCATCTCTCACTAAACTTTTAGGATCCAAATGAACAATGTGCTTTTTATTTTGATTTACATTGTATGTTAGTCCCACTCTAACTTTTATTAGATCTACTCTTATTCTATAGCTACCCTCACTCAAATTAAACACTAGGTAAGCACTGTATAATGTTGCTATTGATAGCATATCAGTATCGATCTTGCCATTGATTTCCAGCCAATAGACTTTCACAAGCTTTGCACTTTCTCCAAATATGTAGGTTCCGTACATATATGACCGCTTGCTAGTAAATGCACTAGATCCCCCAAAAATATCGAACCCAAAGGATTGTGAATTTTAGATTATGAAATAAAGATTGTGAAATAATTTTCAAGTTTTAGAGTGTGATTATTAATTAAATTAAATTAATTAAAAAACTAAATGAATTTAAGATAAAGAATAAAAATAAAATCATTTAAAAACAAAGATTAATTAAATTAGTGATGAACTTAATGGCTAAAACCTTTTGTTAAGGAAACTATCCACCTTGCTTCCTACTAAAATTGACTCAATTTAAATTAATACACTATTGTTATGGAAAACCAAATTAAAATAAGATATCTTATTTAGAATATCCTTCTAGAGTTTTAGACCCCCTAGTTAAGAACAATCTAATACCTAGCATAAACTTCTGGTTTAGGCTCCTAAATTTAAGTTAAATCTTCTTTTAAAACACTTAACTTCCATATATTCTTAATTCAATTTCTTAATTCCAATATACTTATGATCATAAAAACTCTACCTCAATTTGTAGAACACAGTAATAAATTAACATAAGTATAGAAGAACAAGAACATGCAAATTATTGATCATAAATTAAATTCACATTCAAACATCTATTTGATACATTAAATATAAATTAAAACATAATCAAAGATATAATTAAGCAAAGGAATTAGAAAATAACAAACTTATAGTAAAATTAAGCTCAATCGAGAGTCAATATAGTAAGAAAATAAGGGTTCAAGTTTCCCTCAACAAAAGTAAGACACTAATAATTGTTCATGATCGAAAATGAATAAAAGAATTATAAATGGAATACTATAATCATAAGAAAAGTTTGAGTTGATCTTCCACTCTTAAGAAATGACAGAGAAACATGCTTGAATAAACCCTAGAGAGTAGAACTTAGCTAATGAATTGAAGTTGAATGAATAATACTAATTCTAAGTTAAGATAAAATTGCCTAACTAATGATATCTACCTTAAAAACACTCAAAAACCTAATTTTATACAAGTCTAGTAGCCATAAGAATACTTGGTGCTATCAAAAACTTCCTAAATTCGAGCATCTTATTAAATAGACCTGGTGGGACAATAAAGTTACCTAGTCAGGTTCTTTAATTTTGCCTTCCTTCTTTAATGGAACTATAAAGTAACTCAACTAGGTCACTAGCTTCTAGACTGAATGCAATCCTCCCCATCTGAGTTGATTTCCCATTTTTAGCTTTTAAACCTACAAAAACATAAACTCAAACTCTACATTTTCAAAACACAACTTTAAACATAAAAATAACTAAATTAACATGAATGCACTATAAAATGTTAGTGTAAGCCCTAGCCCCAATACATTGTAATAAAACACTTTAATTAATAAATGAGGCATTTGTTTTATCTATTGTATTCCTATGCATATCAATTGATAGAACTATCCAAGAATGTTGTTTTAGTTTAAGTTATCATGTGTGAGGCACATGGTTGTAAGACCTTGAAATAATAGAGACTTCATTCTAAATATCCCTAATCAGTCATTGTTATGGGAATAACATTGAATTAAGACTAGTATGCTCTTTTTGATAAGTTGAGTTCTTACGGATCATAAGGACAAGAGTGTCAATCAGAGAACATAGATACATGTTTAGAACATGGTATCTGGATTCGATCCATTCATGAGAACACTACATGGTACAAGTCATAAGTGTTTCTCATATGCAAGTTTTGCATCGGAGTTCTTAGACCTAAAATCTCTATAAAACAATTTATGAATTACTGTGTACTTTGACATACATCTAATGTGCTCATAACAAAGTGACAAGTATGGGTATGCTTGGGTATGCATTGATTCATGTTAGAGAGCATGAGAGAAGTGAAGGGATTACCCCTCTCAATAAGAGAGAAAATATCATCGGCTACTTAATCAGTGAACTGAAAAGTGTATGGCCACGCTGAGATGAAATAATGAGTAATCATTATTTATCTGAGAGTTTAGTGTCACTGGAATATCAAGAAAGGAATTAATATATAAGGATGACTAGTTCCATGCCTTATATTAATTCTGATATTTATGGGTAAGGGACTATGTAAAATTGCATTAGATCACTAAATGCCATTTGCATTTTCATTTAATTTGGAATGCTATAATATCTTGCTAGAGAATATATATAGCCTTTGAATTAATTCATTAATTCATTGCCAACATTAAATGGACCTATAGGATCGCACACAAAGTATTGGGCCTAAAATATTTAAATAAAGTATTGGGCATTAATTTTGGCTTTTAATTAAAGTCAAATTAATGTATGTAATGGGTATTAAAATTGCTATTGGACCTTGGTCCATGAGAGAGAGAAATTCAGCCCACAAGGTTTAATTTCAATTAATTAATTATCTTGTATTAATTTAATTAATTGAGTATTAAAGCCTAAAAAAATTTTAATCAAATTAAATCACTTAAATAAAAATTGAAGTGATCAAAATTCCAAGATAAATATCAAGGAATTTCAGCACATGTATAAGTTTTAAATTAAATGATTTATTAGATTAAAATGTCTTAGATTTATTTCAAATTAATTTAAAAGAGTTTGAATTAATATATGTCACTTTGTTTTAGGAAGTGATTAAGGCTAAATTAACTATCTTGAGGTAGTAGATTTCAGAATTAACACGTAAAAATAAATGACATATATATATTGAATGAGAAAAAAAAACCCTAGTCGTGGTGGCATGAAAACTCTCTCTCTCTCTCTCTCACAAAATTCTCTTTGCCGAATTCACAAGGAGAAAGGATTCTTCCTCATTCTCTTGTGTTCTTGGGAAGCAATAGCAACCTAAAGATGTGCAAGATCAAATCTTGTAGCTTCAATCCATTGCCATTACACAATACTTAAATAGAGAGCTAGCAATCTCGATTTTAAGCCGTCATTGCAATTGTGTGTGTGAACATAGAGAGGAGTGGCGTAAAGGTTGTTCCTTTGGCATTGGTGGTGAAGATCTAAGGTTGACATATCCTTCTTGGGTGCTGGTCATCAACAAAATCAGATCTTGAAGTTCATCTAAAGTTGTAAGTTTTAAAACCCTAAAATTGCATGCTTTCAATTCTTGTCATGGATTGAGTGGCTTGTATGATCGATTTTTATTATTTTTCGCTGCATAATCATCATATAAATGCCATGTCATATTCCATCAGTGGTATCAGAACCTAATCATGCTTATTTTAGTGCTTTAGATGCATGAAATAATTAATCAAAAATCGTTATTATAAAAACATGCAATGCTGAAATTTTTTGTTTTGAGTTTTTTGCATTGTTTTGGTGTAAAAAAGATTTTAAATGATTAGATAGGTATTATAATTAATATAAAATGTTAATATACTGTCCTACGATGTTCTTAGAGCTGTTAATGGTCGATTTAATTGATAATACCTGATGGTACATGTTAATCTTGAAACTAGGTGCTAGTTGGCATGTTAAGTGTTTATTTAACAACTAGTTTTCAAAATTAAATGTAAAAAAGATTTTGGCATGTTTGTAAGTGATTTTTAAAAAATTAAATATCAGGTCTGGACATATTTTAAATTTATTTTTAATTCTGGTCCATGATAATTTAATTAATTAATTTAAAAATCACTTAAAACTATAACTAGTTTGTGTTTGTTACATGTTTAATCAACATTGTTTGTTTTGTTTTGATTAAAATGGTAAAAACACATTTAGATCAAAATGGTATAGAACATTAACTTAATATTTATGACCTTATTTAAATCATTAAATGACTCATAAAATTGATTTAAGTGTTTGTGCATTTTTGTGGCATCATATAAGCATTAAACAACTAGTTTCATTGTTGTTTGTTTGTTTTTGTATGAATGTCGTGTATTATATATATGTTCTTCATGATTATATATTTTAATTCATGTTGGTACATATTATATGTATTTTTAATGTTTATGGGCTATATGACATTAAATTAAAAATGACAAAATTGGAAATTATACTAGAGTTGATTTATGGCACAAATCTAACTAGTTAGTGTTTTGGGCTTTTAAGAGAACTTATTCAATAAGAGGATATAGTCCAATGGGCTTCGACCCAGACCCATCATGGGGTCTTCTCTTAAAGGTTCAAGTATACAATTTCCATTAATGGCCTTGGCTAAATTAATTAAAATTGGACTTTGTTTGATCCATGAATGTTATGTATATTTATTTGCTTGTTTGGTGTGATGAATGGATATGCATGGTGCATTCATGGGCCCTGGGTTTTTGTAATTAAATATGGCCTACATGCCATTATGTTTTAATGTAAAAGTTTTATTTATTTCTTAGAATAAAATTTACTTGAAGACTTTGTAAATCAAGACGAAGCCCACCGGAGTGGAGGAGCCCAACTCGAAGATTCTTATGTAATAGTATAGAATCTTAGTTATAGGTTTTTGGGCCTATGTTTGTCACGATTTACTTTATGCAATTTTATATATATGCATGCTATGAATGGATGACAAAGCATATGCCATGTAAGCCGTAATAAAATGAATCCCTAAAATAGTAAGTCACAAAGTTGCCTTCCTAATTCGAAATATATCAAGGCATCGATCATCGGTCACGTAGACTAAGAGTCCTAGATGCGCCCGATTATCTTTGTGAGGCATGGGTTGTGAATGTAGGTTAGACTTAACATGAAAGGGATGCCCGAACCTAGATAACTAATAAATGGGTTTGTGCTACAGCATCTTAAGATGTTAGCCCATTTGATCCAAGAGTCATGTGTGAGACATGATTGGAATTTTCCTACCTAAGTAACTTAACTTGTTAGGTTTACAAGCTTAGCTTAACTAATAAGTTGTTGTGAAAAGTGGATCTTGGCCCACATTAAATCACTAACGCGAATTATTTAAAGGGATATTAATTCGGTTTATGGGATTAATAAGACCTCATTTAATCTTGCTAAATTTTATTATTGTAGATTGAAAATGGCATCTTCAAACAACAATTTCTCATTACGATTTGTCCTTGAAAAGGACAAATTAAATGGCACCAATTTCATAGAGTGGTCTCGAAACTTAAGAATAGTTCTTAAGCAAGAAAAAAAGTCGTATGTTTTGGATGCACCCTTGCCTGAAGAACCTGGTAGGAATGCCTCTGCGGTTCAAAAGGAAACTTTTGAGACCAAGAAGAGCGACTCCAATGATGTGACCTATTTGATGCTGGCCATGATGGTGCCTGACTTGCAAAAGCAATTCATGGACCAAGAGGCTTATGCGATCATGGTGCACCTCAAGGAGATGTTCCAAGAGCAAGCTCGTCACGAGAGGTTCGTGACAACAAAGGCCTTAATTTCTTCTAAGATGGTTTCGGGTACTCCTGTTAGTACCCATGTACTCAAGATGAAAGGGTATCTTGATACTCTTGAGAAACTTGAGGTACAAGTGCCAAAAGAATTGGCCACTGACTTGATCTTAGGATCATTGACTGATGATTATGATCCATTTGTGATGAATTATAACATGCATGCAATAAACAAGTCAGTCATCGAGCTTCATGGGATGCTTAATAATGCTGAAGAGAACATTCGAAAAACTAATCCCGTACTGATGGTTTAAGAGGGCATTAAGAAGGGACCCGCTAAGGGAAAGGCAAAACCCAAGAATGACCTAGCTCGGTTTAAGTCAAATGGGAGTTCACCTCAGACCCAATCCAAGCCCAAGGCGCAAAAGCTCAAAGAGAGTGAGAGCACTTGCTTCCACTGCAACAAAATAAGGCATTGGAGGAAGAATTGCACAATCTTCAAGGAAGAACAAAAGAAGAATGGAGCCAAGGCGTCTTGTTCTTGTATTTTTGTTGTTGAAATTAACCTTTCTATTTCTACCACTTGGGTATTGGATACCGTTTGTGGTTCTCACATTTGTTCAAATTTGTAGGGGCGAAGAAATAGATGATTACTTGGGAAGAATGAATTGGACCTCTGTATGGGGAATGGAGCACGAGTTTCTGCCATGGAGATAGGCAACTATCAACTCACTTTACCTTTCGAACTTTGTTTAGTTTTGAAAAATTATTATTATGTGCCTGCTATGAGCATAAACTTTATTTCAGTTTCATTTTTGGATATGGTTGAATTTGATTTTGTTATTAAAAATGGCAATGCTCATATTCGTCGCCAAGGCATTTCATATGGCAATGCCAAGTTGCAAAATGGCCTTTATATCCTTGATCTGCAAAACAAAGAGTCTATATACAACATTAATACAATAAGGGTTAAATAAAATGAATTGAACCTTACTTATTTCTAGCATTGTCATTTAGGGCATGCGAACGAAAAATGCATTTCAAGACTCCACAAAACTGGAGTGCTTGGGTCATTCAACTTAGAGTCTTATGATACTTGCGAGCCATGTTTGCATGGAAAAATGACAAAGAGTCCTTTTAACAAGAAATGTGAGAGGACTAATGACTTATTGGAACTAATACATACCGATGTATATGGACCATTAAGTACACAAGCTAGAGGTGGTTTTAGTTACTTCGTGACGTTCACAGATGACTTCAGTAGATATGGCTACGTCTATCTAATGAAGTACAAGCTGAAACTTTTGAGAAATTCAAAGAGTTTAAGAGGAAAGTAGAAAACCAACTTGGGAAAAGTATAAAATCCATTCGATCAGATTGAGGTGGCGAATACTTAAGCCAAGAGTTTGACAGTCATCTAAAGGAGTGAGGTATTATTTCACAGATCACTCTTCTTGAAATGCCACAATGGAATGGTGTGTCCGAAAGGAGAAATTGAACTCTGTTGGACATGGTTCGATCTATGATGAGTCAAGCAAATCTTCCTGTCTCTTTTTGGGGTTATGCATTAGAAACTGCTGCATTTCTACTAAACCGTACTCCAACTAAAGCAGTTGAGAAGACACCATATGAGGTATGGACTTGAAAAGAACCCAATATGTCATTTCTCAGGATTTGGGGTCGCGAAGCACATGTTAAGAAATTAAAATCTGACAAACTAGAGTCCAAATCCACTATCTGCTTGTTTATGGGTTATCCCAAAGAAACAAAGGGATACTACTTTTACTCACAAGCCGAGAACAAAGTATTTGTTGCTCGCAAAGTTGTTTTCTTGGAAAATGAGTTCCTTCTCAAGAAAGACAGTGGGAGTAAAGTAAAACTTAGAGAAATTCAAGCGCCACAAACTCCTATAGAGGATGAGTTGGAAATGGGATCAAGTTCACAACCAGTTGTGGAACAAGAACCCATTACACAAGAACCTAGAAGGTCCGGTAGGGTACGTCAGGTGATTGAGAGATATGGATTTCTAATCACTGACAGTGACACTATTGAGTTAGTAGATCGTGAGGATCCTACTACCTATCGAAAAGTTATTGAGAGCACAAACTCAAAAAATTGGCTTGAAGCCATGAAATTTGAGATGCAATCAATGTACGATAACCAGGTTTGGACCTTGGTTGATCCACCGGAAGGTGCTAAGGTAATTGAATGCAAGTGGCTATTTAAACTCAAAGCTGATAAGACCTACAAAGGTAGACTAGTAGCAAAGGTTTTCGAAAAACTCATGGTCTAGACTATGATGAGACCTTTTCGCCAGTAGTCATGCTCAAATCCATTAGGATCTTGCTTGCCATAGCTGCATATCATGATTATGAGATATGGAAAATGGATGTCAAAACTGCTTTCCTCAACGGAAATTTACTTGAGGATGTGTATATGACACAGCCTGAGGGTTTTGTTAATCCCAAACATCCTAAGAAGGTTTGCAAGCTTCAAAAATCCATTTATGGATTAAAGCAAGCATCCCAAAGTTGGAATCTTCATTTTGATGAGGCAGTCAAAGAATTTGACTTCATCAAGAATGAAGATGAGCCTTATGTGTACAAGAAGGTTAGTGGGAGTATAATAGTATTTCTAGTCCTATATGTGGATGACATCCTCCTCATTGGAAATGACATTCCAATATTTTAAAAGGTTAAGCAATGGTTGGGGAAATGTTTCTCAATGAAAGACTTAGGTGAAGCCAAGACAATACTTGGTATTTGGATCTATAGAGATAGATCGAATCGGCTTTTGGGACTAAGTCAAAAAAAGTACATAGACAAAGTACTAAAGCATTTTAGTATGGGAGACTCAAAGAAAGGGTACATACCTTTAGCTTTAGGAGTTCCTTTGACTAAAGAACAGTGCCCTAAAACCAAAGAGGAAAGGGACAACATGAGTAGAATCCCATATGCATCTACTATTGGATCTATCATGTATGCTATGTTATGTATTTGGTTAGATGTTGCTCATGCACTGAGTATAACTAGTAGGTTTCAGCAAGACCCTAGTGAGAAGCACTAGTCTACTGTAAAGGGATTCTAAAGTACTTGC
The DNA here is from genome assembly GCA_037975025.1 of Excoecaria agallocha. Classification (NCBI taxonomy): domain Eukaryota; kingdom Viridiplantae; phylum Streptophyta; class Magnoliopsida; order Malpighiales; family Euphorbiaceae; genus Excoecaria; species Excoecaria agallocha. Next base: position 12,608,382 of record CM075814.1, on the reverse strand, counting down.
AAAGGACTAAGGATCACTTCTTGGTGTATGGTGGTCAAGAAGAGCTCGTCATACTAGGTTATGCCGATGCTGCTTTTCAGATCAACACATAGGATTCAAGATCGCAATCTGGGTTTGTTTTTGTTTTGAACGGTGGTGCTATAACCTAAAGAAGCTCGAAGCAAGAGACTGTTGCCGACTCAACTACAAAATCTGAGTATATTGCAGCGAGTGAGGCTGAAAAAGAGGCTGTTTGGATTAAAAATTTCATTTCTAGATTAGGAGTGATCCCAAGCACCCGAGATCCATTAGAAATTTTCTGTGACAACAACGGAGCCATTGCACAGGCCAAGGAGCCCTGGTCACACCAGAAATTCAAACACATACTCAGGAGGTACCACTTGATCAGAAAGATCATTGATCGTGGGGACATCAAGGTTAGCAAGATAGCAAATAAAGACAATGTAGTAGATCCTTTGATGAAACAGTTGCATCCAAATTTGCATGAACCTCATTTGAGAGCATTCAGTCTTAGGGCTATGCCCAATTGGGACTAGTGCTAGTGGGAGATTGTTAGTGTAAGCCCTAGCCCCAATACATTGTAATAAAACACTTTAATTGATAAATGAGGCATTTTTTTATCTATTGTATTCCTGTGCATATCAATTAATAGAACTATCCAAGAATGTTGTTTGAGTTTAAGTTATCATGTGTGAGGCATATGGTTATAAGACCTTGAAACAATAGAGACTTCATTATAAATATCCCTAGTAAGTCATTGTTATGGGAATAACAATGAATTATGACTAGTATGCTCTCTCTGATAAGTTGAGTTATGTCTTATGGATCATAAGGACAAGAGTGTCAATCAAAGATCATAGATACATGTTTAGAACATGGTATCTGGATTCGATCCATTCATGAGAATACTACATGGTACAAGTCATAAGTGTTTCTCATATGCAACTTTTGCATTAGAGTTCTTAGACCTAAAATCTCTATGAAACTCTTTATGAATTACTGTGTACTTTGACATACACCTAATGTGCTCGTAACTGAGTGACAAGTATGGGTATGCTTGGGTATGCATTGATTCATGTTAGAGAGCATGAGAGAAGTGAAGGGATTACCCCTCTCAATAAGAGAGAAAATATCATCGGCCACTCGATCAGTGAACTGAGAAGTGTATGGCCATACCGAGATGAAATAATGAGTAATCATTATTTATCTGAGAGTTCAGTGTCACTGGAATATCAAGAAAGGAATTAATATATATAAAAATGACTAGTTCCATGCCTTATATTAATTCTAATATTTATTGGTAAGGGACTATGCAAAATTGCATTAGGTCACTAAATGCCATTTGCATTTTCATTTAATTTGGAATGTTATAATATCTTGCTAGAGAATATATAGCCTTTGAATTAATTCATTAATTCATTGCCAACATTAAATGGACCTATAGGATCGCACACAAAGCATTGGGCTTAAAATATTTAAACAAAGTATTAGGCATTAATTTAGGCTTTTAATTAAAGTCAAATTAATGTATGTAATGGGTATTAAAATTACTATTGGACCTTGGTCTATGAGAGAGAGAAATTCAGCCCACAAGGTTTAATTTCAATTAATTAATTATCTTATATTAATTTAATTAATTGAGTATTAAAGCCTAAAAGAATTTTAATCAAATTAAATCACTTAAATGAAAATTGAAGTGACCAAAATTCCAAGATAAATATCAAGGAATTTCGGCACATGTATAATTTTTAAATTAAGTGATTTATTAGATTAAAATGTCTTAGATTTATTTCAAATTAATTCAAAAAAGTTTGAATTAATATATGTCACTTGATTTTAGGAAGTGATTAAGGCTAAATTAACTATCTTGAGGTAGTGGATTTCAGAATTAACACTTAAAAATAAATGACATGTATATATTGAATGAGAAAAAAAAACCCTAGTGGTGGTGGCGTGAAAACTCTCTCTCTCTCTCTCACAAAATTCTCTTGGCCGAATTCACAAGGAGAAAGGATTCTTCCTTATTCTCTTGTGTTCTTGGGCAACAATAGCAACCTAAAGAAGTGCAAGATCAAATCTTGTAGCTTCAATCCATTGCCATTACACAATACTTAAATAGAGAGCTAGCAATCTCGATTTTAAGCCGTCATTGCAATTGTGTGTGTGAACATAGAGAGAAGTGGCATAAAGGTTGTTCCTTTGGCATTGGTGGTGAAGATCTAAGGTTGACATATCCTTCTTGGGTGCTGGTCACCAACAAAATCAGATCTTGAAGTGCATCTAAAGTTGTAAGTTTTAAAACCCTAAAATTGCATGCTTTCGATTCGTGTTCATGGATTGAGTGGCTTGTATGATCGATTTTTATTATTTTCTGCTGCATAATCATCATATAAATGCCATGTTATATTCCATCATAAAACATTCTTAAGACACATAAAGACAAAGGTATAATTTAGGACTATTAAATACTCCACTCTTATCTTTTGCTCACCCTCAAGCAAAATTGAACAAACCACATTTTTGAAATAATCAAACTTTAAACTAAGATCCATCTAGTTCAAAAACTATGATTAACAATTAAAAGCAGAACCCAATTACACCCTAACTAAAGTTGGCTTGAACATGATAATATGAGTAAATTTCCATGCATGTGTGCAAGACCAAAATATTTTAAGCACTTTTAAAACCAAAACCCCAGTGCAATCTAGCAACCAAGCTATAAAATTAATGTATACCAAAATGTACATGCAATTTCGCACTTGAAACTCTAGAAATCATATAAGCCTCTTTTTTAGCACCGAAACTCTTAGCTCTTCTTCGTTCAACAAATCAAAATAAGACAGAATCATTAGGACTTTAATATGGTTCCAATATGGTCAAGATAAAGGCTAATCAAAATTGGTTAAAGTAAAAGTAACAGCCATCGTCTAATTGTATAAACCAACATTCTCTTTCTAATAAACTTCACCCACACTAGTGTTACCCAAGTTGTCAAATCTTAATTACACAGGAATGCAAAATATTATAGCACTAAAGAGAAAAGCTTTTTGAAATTTCCTCTTATTTTTCACAAATTCAACCAATTTGAGAGTTCAGAACCTTTTACTCTCTGTTGTAAATACCCCACAATTAAAAACTTGCTATACTATGCTAACTTTTTGATTCAAGCTTCTTCTTTTTAGTTTTTTTTAAGAAATAACAAACTTAGTTAGCTTACTTTGAGCATCACTTAGCAAAGGGGTATCCATAATTTCCAATCTTTGAAAATTACTACTACATTTCTACCTTTGATAACATCCCTTGATAGCATCCCCCTTTAAACTCCCTTTAAAGAACTACACCCACTTAAATGCCCATGAAAAGTGATCAATCCTCTTTCTAGAGTGATCAATTATTAAAAAGTGAGATGAAGGCTTTTAGGCTATAGGAGAAAAAGATGTGAGTAATAAGAAAATAAATTATAGCATGCCTTATAAAACTCAGAAGGGCTTAAAAGGGATAGTGTACAAAAAGGTGGGTGAAAAGTCTTTTAAATGACTAAATAAGAAAAATTATCTAAATCATATCCTAAACTTGTTTAAGTTGTTTCAATGCTTTGAAGAGTGATGAGAAACGTTTTAGCACTCTAAAATTCTTGACTCAACTACCTTCATGCACTTTTTTTAATTTAAAAATTGGTCTTTTGTACAAAATTTGGAAACTAAGAAATATTTTTCAAATTGAATACTAACTTAGCTAGAATTATATCAAACAACATGACTATTCTAATGCTAATCAAGATTCAGAACATTAAAAAATTTTAAGTTAAAGTTTAAAAGGTTTAACTTTAGAAATAAAACTGGGTGAACTAAGCTAACTGCAAGCTAAAAATTAACCAAACTAAACCTATGTAATTAATACATAAACTTTAAACTAGAAAAATAAAATAAAACAAAAATAAAATAACATAAATAAATAAAAACATAAAAATAAAATTAATTCATGAACAAAAAGGGTTGTGAGATTGTTCAAAAACTTCCTAAATCTCAAAGTAAAAACTAGCTCATTATGGTAGTTGAGAAGAAGGTGGTGGTGGTGGAAAACACTCCCAAAAATGCCAAATAAAGTGCTCCTAATTGAGGTAGATAACCTCAATGTGTTCCTACAATTTATCGATTTCCTGCTTGAACATCCAAGCGAGCTTAAACACTATTCATGAAATCCACCATCTGAGGTGCGGGGTGTACATCAGGATCTAAAGCAATGGCCTCTTCCTCTTGGTCAGCTTCCTCATCCTCCTTGAAACCATCCTCAGGTGTATTTGACAGTAGTTGTATGCGACCCTTCATTACTACATAAATATACTTGACACGGGTGGTCCAACATCTTTTAGGAGTGTTAGACATTATCTTCCTATTTTTAAACAATTTATAATCCATGTAGATAGCCGAACCAAGTGAAGGTCCAAGATTAATGTGATTGATGGCCCTATCAAGAACTATGACCATGTCGCCTAAAGCAATTTTTTCCTAAAACTTGGTTTTCACTAGAGGTCCTCAATCTTTCTCAATAAATAATATGCACCATTCAATTTATTGCCCTCTACCATGCACCTAATTATTAATACTTCCACTGAATTAACACCATCGGGACCTTTAAAGTTCCCAAAGAATGCCAAAGCTAGAAATCGATGAAAAATGCACAATATATGGTTTTTGAGATGGTAAGTCTTAGTCTTCCTATTCATATAAGTTATATGCTTGACATCATCGCAAATTACCACATAATTCTGCCTTGGTGTATACTCAGGCAATTCTCAGACACCATTAAATAAAAAACCAAGAAATTTTGTAAATACCTTAAATGTGATCTTATGTTTCTTTCGGCCCAATTGGAATTATACAATCCCAATAGTGTCATTAACATCTTTAAAAGTGCAGCTAAACGTTGTCAAGAAATCCCTGGCGATATCGGGATACACTTTTACATTCTTTTTTACAAATTCTGGCCATCCAATATTCTTAATCAGTTGATTGACTTCTCCTTCATATTTCCATCCACTGCAGATAGGAAAAAGTCATTCAAGTAAGGAAGCTTTATATACTCTGCCTTAAAAAAATATTCATATGTCATTGCATAGCTCGGATAGAAATAGTTAGGCATATAAATCCCCAATGGACTAGAGTCAACATCATTATGAGTACGCTTTAGAGCCACTGCATAAACCAATGATAGCATATAAATGCCAAGATAAAGCACAACACACACGCACATGACATTAAAGTTAATGTTAAAACAAAATAAATCTAAGATTAATTTCATAAGTCATATTAAATATAAGTATAAGATCACATATGACAAAGTATGTGAGATTCATGTAACTTGTTATCTCAGATAAACAACCCAACAAAAAGATAAAAAAATGTAGTAAGCAAAAAGTGAAAAATTATCTTAAAATGAAGGACAAAACTCATTAAGGCTCCAAAAGTAAGATTAGACAACATGATATTTCACACAAACACCTCATGTAAATATGTCCTAATGAATATTGATGAATGATTCCTAGGCTATATGGCCAATTTGTGTGAGATGGGCATAAAGAAATGGAGAAAAAACAACTAAAAATGATCAATTAGGCATTTCATTAAACACTTTGTGGGTATAGAGAAATAAAGACTAAATGTAATTAAATCAAGACCATTCTCATTCCTAAAAACAAATAAATCAAATATTAGCAAGAGAATTCCCCATACACGCAATCCCAACACAAAATAGCATTAATTTCACACCCAATCAAAAGCATAAACAACCCTAGAAAATTGCATAAAGAATAAAACCTAATAAGAATAAATCCCATAAAACAAAATTGCAAAATCATTTGAAATGAAGCATAAAAAATAAATTAGAGGAAGGAGCATAGAACTTACTTGGATGGTTGGTCTATTGAAGAAAAGAAGTGCAAAAAGTGAAAGAGGAGAAGAAAAAGAGGAAATATGAAAAGAAGAAGTGAAGAGGTGCAATTTCAAATAGCCAATGGGTTTAAAATGTCAATATGACCCGATAGGACAAAAATAGGACCCAATAGAACCATAGCATTCTGCCTCTATTTAACCTTAGGGACCGAGTGGGACCAAAAAAATAGCCCAGCTGAGCTCTAAGATATTGACCTAATTCACTACAAGGGACTCGATAAGACTAAAAAATGGCTCAACCAGGTTTATTTTTACACAAAAAATTTTAAATAACTTTTTCACTAAAATTCACTTCTCTTTTCAACTCTAATTTGGTTTCTTATCAAATTTCACCCCTTATACCATATAAACTCTTCAAATAATCTAGAAGCATATTCTAATTTAAATACAATAATTGAGCAACACAAACATTAGAAGTAGCTTCATGTGTTAAAAATTTCGTCATTGCAACCTCTAATTCAACATTTTAACCTCTTACTATCAAAAATTATGTGGACAACACACAATGAACATAAGAAAGATTAATATCTAAAGTTTTCAATTTAGATTTCCAAATCCAGGTAGCTATTTTATAAAATAATACCTTAGGTTCATAAATTACAAGACACACATAAAATGAGCAAAAGAAACACAAAACATTAACAACCTAAAATAGCCTACAAGATTTTAAGTAGAGAAAGGTGAGAGATTTCAGATCTAAATTTATAAAGTCTTTAGCTAGACTTTTGATATGGCCTTACTTGTCAAGAAGAATCAAGGTTACCTTAGTAACCTCTACCTGTGAAGCATTATAAGGCTTTGAACGGTACCTGTTTACCTTATACTCACAACCATCCTTCAAACTTTTCATAGTGACCACTCCAAATTCATTACTTACAATAACTCCATATGGTCCAAGCCACCTTCACTTTAATTTCCCTTAAAATAATCGCAGCCTATTATTATATAGCAACACTAACATTCTTGGAACAAAATCTTTCTAAACCAACTTCTTATTATGCCAACACTTCACCTTCTCCTTATACGTAGCAGCATTTTCATATGAATAAAGTTAAAATCCATTAAGTTCATTGAGTTACAAAAATATCTTCTCATTTGCTTTTCTCATATCAAAGTTAAGAAATTTGATAGCCCAACATGTTTTATGTTCAATTTCGATCGGTAAATAACACATGTTCCTAAAATTAATATAAATGGAGATATGCCTATCGGGATTTTAAATGCAGTTTTATAGGCCTATAGAGACTCATCTAACTTTTAAGGCCAATCTTTACTAGCAATATTGACAGTCTTTCCAATATTGATTTCAATTTTTTGTTAAACACCTCTACTTACCCATTAGTTTAGGGATGGTATAGAGTCCTTTATGCTTGACATCATATTTTTTAAGCAAGGTTTTAAACTGATGATTGACAAAATGTTTGTCACCAACGCTAATAATAGCCCATGCTGCCCTAAACCAAGAATAAATAATCCTTCTAAGAAATTCAAGTACAACTCATGCATCACAAGCCCTAGCAACTATAGCCTCTACCCACTTGCTAACATAATCAACAGCTACCAGTATTATTTAAATCCAAAAGAGTTCGAAAATGGCCCCATAAAATCAATCCCCCAAATATCAAAAATTTCTATCTATAAGACATTATTCAATGGCATTTCATCATACTTAGAGCTATTACCAATATGTTGGCATCTATCATAAGAAGATTTTAATATCATTAAATAGAGAAGGCCAAAAGAAACCTGATTGTAAGATTTTAGCTACTGTATGATTTAGTCTATGGTGACCTTTGAGCTTTCCACTTTGGCATGATTTTACGATATCAAATTGTTCCTCTTTAGGAATGCATCTTTATAGCACTTGATCTGCACATAACTTAAATAGATACGAATCATCCCATAAATAGTGCTTCGCATCCAATTTTAGCTTTTTTTTACTACCATGTATACTTTATTCCACGACAACCACCTGTAAGATAATTAGCTATATCAACATACCATGGGATAAATATAACAATAGAATATATGGCATAGATTTGCTCATCAAGAAATTGGTCAAGAATTTCTCCCTTTTCAATATCCTCACAATTTAATCTTGATAAGTGATCAGCTACAAAGTTTTCAGCTTCCTTCTTATCCTTGATTTCCACATCAAACTCTTGTAATAATTGCACCTATCGAATCAATCAAGGCTTGAAATCTTTTTTAGAAAAGAGATGTTGTAAAACTACATGATTTGACGAAACTGTCACTTTAGCTCCAAGCAAATAAGACCAAAACTTCTCAAAGGCAAACACAATTACTGGAAGTTGCTTTTCAATAGTTGTATAATTCACTTGAGCTCTAGTGAGGGTGGAAGTTGCATAATAAATGGTGTGAAAAACCTTATCTTTTCTCTGCCCTAACACAACTCCAATCGTAAAATTACTAGCATCACATATAATCTCAAAGAGGAACTCCTAACTTGGTAAGGCAATGATAGGGGCTGAGATTAATTTTTGCTTTAAAGTATTAAATGACGGCAAACACTCATCAAAAAAATTAAATGTAGCATCCTTTATCAAAAGATTAGTAAGTGACTTTGCTATTTTAGAAAAATCATTAATGAAACAACCGTAAAACCCACCACGTCCTAAGGAACTTCAAACACTTTTAACAATGGTCGGAAGGGGTAGTTTTTCAATTACCTCTATTTTAGCCTTGTCAACCTCTACACGTCTCTCTTAAATCTTATAACTAAGAACTATCCCCTCACGTATGATAAAATGGCATTTTTCCCAAATAAGTACTAAGTTAGTGGTCTCACACTTTTCCAAAACCTTATCAAGATGAGCTAGACAACTCTCAAACTCCCTCACATAGATTTTGAAATCATGCATAAATACTTCCATGAATTTTTCTATAAAATCATGAAAGATGGCCATAATGCATTGCTTAAATGTAGTTAGTGCATTACATAACCCAAAAGGCATGTGCTATAGGCAAAAGTTCCATAGAGGCAAGTGAAAGTAATCTAATCTTGGTCTTTGGATGTGATAAGGGATGATCATAGGGCAGAAAATCCCCATCACCGATGGGGAATCCTCGAAAATTTTCTCCGTAAAGGCGAGGATGGGGGAAAAATATTCCTAGACTTAGAATTCAGGGAGGGGATAGGGATTGTGGTCCCCACCCCTAAAATTTAGTAATTAAATTTAATAGTATTTATATAATTTAGTTTTAAAGTATATTTAATTTTCATTTTTAATTTCATTTTGTCAATTGTTAAATTTTATATTAATTTGATTTGTAATTAAATTTATATTTTTTTTATTATTAAATGTTATATTTTAATTATAATTAATAATTAAATATTATATTTTGGTTATAATTAAAAATTTTTAAATATTTTATTTTATCAACAAGGATAGGGGGAATTTTTCCTCCAAAATACAATTGGGGAAGGGGATGGGGAATCTCCGGCCCTACATGGGGTAGTAGGTGGGGTGCCATTCCGCACCCCTACCTCGCCCTGTGACCATCCCTAGGTGCGATAGGAATTTACATATACCCAGAGTATCAATCTAAAAATAATAGAATTTATTTTCTACCAATCTTTCTAACATTTTATCAATAAAGGGTAAAGGAAAATGGTATTTTCTAGTGGCATTATTTAGCCTTCTATAAATTAAACACACTCTTTATCCCATATCTATACGAGTTAGAATTAATTCATTAAGTTTATTGGTTTTTACTGTCATCCCTCCTTTGTTTAGCACACATTGAACTAGACTCACCCATTTACTATGGGAAGTTGGATAGATAATATCTACATCCAATAGCTTGATAATCTCTTTCTTCATGACTTCTTGCATAGCTGGGTTAAACCTCCATTAAGATTGTGCTACGGATTTGTAATTATCTTCCATTAAAATATGATGTGAACAAAAGTTAGGGTTGATTCCCATCAAATATTTTATATCCCATCTAATGGCCTTGATATCCTTTTTAAGCACTGAGATTAACATTTCCTCTTCAAGACCTGAAAAATGAGAAGAAATAATCACCAAATTAGTATCACCATTTAAAAATACATATTTTAAATGAGATGGTGAAGGCTTTAAGTCTGATTCCTTCTCATTTTTCTAAACGTTCCATTGCTAGATCCTTGGGTTCTCTTCCATTATGGTCCTTTTCTAGCTTTTCCTCAGCTCAATTTAATTGTCACTCAACACTTTATCCGAATTATAGTCTATTAAGTAGCTCTTCAATGGAGTATCAAGGAGTAATTCCTCTTGTATCTCCTCATCACACTTATTAATAGCATCTACGAAATACATAGCTTCTTCAAAATTATAAGAAGGATGCTTCATCACTTTATTCACATTGAACACCATCTCTTTTTTATTAAATCGAAGAGTGATGGTTTGGCCATGTACATCAATTAAAGCTCTTATTGTGTTTAAAAATGGTCTTCCCACTATAAGTGGCACCTTTTTATCCTCCTTCATCTCTATAACTACAAAATCTACATGGAAGATAAAGTTTCCAACTTTCACTAGCAGGTCCTCAATAACCCCTTTTGGTCTCTTTACTGATCTATCCATTAGCTGAAGTGTCATGCGAGTCTCCTTAATATCTCTTAATTTCAATTTCCTACAAATTGAATAGGGCATGAAATTTATACTCGCACCAAGATCACACAAGGCATTACCAATAAAATTATCTCTTAACTCGTAAGGTAAAGTAAAACTACCTAAATTCTCTAATTCTTAGAAATTTTATTAGAAATTAAAGTGCTATAATTTTTTGATAATTGAACAGTCCCCATCACTTCTAGCTTTTTATTATTTGAGCAAATTTCCTTCATAAATTTTGTATACTTATGCATATAAAGCAAATCTTGAGCAAATTGCAAGTTCACATGTAATTTTTTAAATATGTTCAATAACTTTTCTAATTAGTCATTATTTTCTCTTTCTTAGGTAGTAAGGAAAAAGGTAATTTAGATTCATCTACTAGAATAGCATCAGAGTTTAAAACTACTTTACCTTTATCTTTGGAAGGTGGTACTTTATCAATATTTTATTTGTTAGAATTACTTACCTGCATGGCTGACTCTACCTCAATTGAAGAATACTTACTTGGTTATGCATTATCCAATTGCTTACCACTCCTTAATGAAATTACCTTAGCCTCTTCCTTTAGATTCCTATCCACTATTAATAGAAATGTACCTTATGCTCTATTTGATAAAAAAGTTAGCCAATTGCCCCAATTGTGTCTCAAGATTTATCATAGAAGCATTTTGATTTTGATTCCATTGTTCTTAGGCTTTCTACCTTACATCTTGACTAAATAAAAATTGCCTTTGACTAGTCATGAAACTAACAAACATCTCTTCAATACCAGGCTTTTTTTCTATATGTGGTGATGGCCTTGCTTGAAAATTAGGTGGTTAAAAATTATAGGGAGCTTACATCGGTTGGTAAGGTGTTTGTAGGGGCTGGTAGGTTTTATGGTAGGTGGAACTTAAATTTGTTTGGTTAATTGGATTTGGGTTGAATGGAGTTTTCACTTACTTGGTAGAAGATAAAGCTTGATTCCCATCCCTCCAAGAAAAATTTAGGCGATTCCTCCACTCATGGATTATATTAATTGCTATATGGATCATTTCTCTTAAATTCATGAATAGAATTGACATCCCCAATTCCTTGAGTATAAGCTTCATTAACCTTTAACTCACTTACTACATTGCCTCCATCAAAACTTTCACTTTTTTAAGAAACAACTGCTACATTTTGCACCTTAAGTCCACTTAACTCTTTTTTTAGGAGTTCCATTTGAGCTCTAAGCATGGCTACTTCATCTACACTATGTACTCCTTATCTTTTAGTTGTGACTCTTGTATTAACCCATAATGCTTCATTCATAGCCATCTCATCTAGTAGTAAAAATGCCTCCTCTAGAACCTTATTCATTAAACTCTAACTTAAAGTTGCATCCAACAAGGATCTAGTAATTTGGCTTACACCTGCATAAAAAGTAGACATTTTTCCTCAATAAAAGTAAGGCACTACTCACTATTCATGATCAAAAATGAATAAAAGAATGATAAATTAATACTATACTTAAAAGAAAAATTTTGACTTGATCTTTCACTCTTAAGAAATGACAGAGACACAAGCTTGAATAAACCTTAAAAAGTAGAAATAAATAAAAGAATTAAAGTTGAATGAATAATACTAAGTTTAAGTTAAGATAAAACTACCTAACTAATGATATATGCCTTAAAAGCACTCAAAAACCTAATTTTATAAGAGTCTAACCACCATAAGAATACTTAGTTCTATCAAAAACATTATAAATTTGAGCATCATATCAAATTGACCCTGGAAGGACTATAAAGCGACCCAACTAGGTTCTTTAATTTTGCCTTCCTTCTCTACGGTGACCTGGTGGGACCATAAAGTGACCCAATGGGTCATTAGCTACTAGACCAAATAAAATCCTCCTCATATGACTCGACTGACCATTACATTGGCCCATTAGCTTCTAAACCTGTAAAACATAAAAACTTAAACTCAAACACTATATTTTCACAATATAATAACTTTAAACATAAAAACAACTTAATTAACACTAATGCACTACAAAATACTCTTAAAAACATATAAAAATATCGATATAATTCGGGACTATTAATATGATTATCTAATATGTTATTATTTTGTCTTTAATTTGTTTAGTCTTCTAGGACAAACTTCAAACTAATATAACCTCACAAAGTATGGGACTTTGGATTTCCCATATCTTTTTTCCCATCCAATCAAATCAAATCATCTTAGCTTATAAACAAATAGACCATCTCCATTAACTCATTAATTAACAAATTCAAATCAATTTTTGTTTTTCAAAATACTTAACAAATACCATTAACTTAAAACTTAAAATGTTAACATAAGAAAAAAAAAAGTGATAGAAAATCCAATTTTTTATTTTTTATTATCTTTTTGTATGTAACTATATTTCTCTCTCCTCTCTATAGATCAAGTCACTTCAATAATTTTATTTTTCTATTGTACAAAAGGAGTAGAATTTTGTGGCATTTTTCAAGAGCACCAATTTTGTTTTTTATTTTTTACTTTATAATTATGGGTTCCATAGAATCATTATTGAAAATAAAGAGGCCTTCTTTGTGTCTTTTATTTTTACTGAGAAAGAAAAAACTAAAGAGAGAGAGAGAGAGGAGTCAGTGGAGAAGAAGAAGGCTTTTCGAGAAGAGAGAGAAAAAAAGGAAGGAAGAGGTTTTACAAGTGGTGGTAGCAAAGTTTAGCACTGGAACAAGTTGTTTTCAAAAAAAATAATAATAATAAAGAAAAATTTAGCATTAGAAACCACTATAAAAAGTTAGTTTTTGATACTCCGGCTTCTAGGCAGCATGGGCAATCATATACCTATCTTTGACACCTTAATTTTAATTTTTTTACTGTAACTTTGAATTTTGAAATTTTTTGGAAAAAAATCCCAAAAAAAATAATCAATGCCTTACTTTGCATCTCTATCCTACAAGTTGAGAAAATTTATATTGATTTCAGCAGTAATCTCACTATCTAATGAAGCATTTCTAGTTTTCCTTTCCAGTCTTTATTTCCCTTCTATTCCATATGCCTTTTCTTACAACTAAACACCAAAGTGTCTTAACTTTTATATAATTGAACATTTCGTGTACACGGATAGGACCATATCAAATATATAAATAATAATATCCACCAGCAGACAAATGTTATATCTCAACAGTTTTCTACTAGTAGGGAGTTATCCTCCATTCTCCCTTGCTATTTTGACTGAATTAATTTAATCCAAAATAAGTAATAACCCAAAATGAAAAAACATAATCTTTTAATGATAAAATATTAGAATTGATATAATTTTGCATATAAACTATATTCACCCTATCATACCAGATCGGCCTGATTTTTTTAAAATCTGGCAAGTGGACAATCATGTAAGTCTTATATGGACACATCAGCACAACTGGTTAATTGCACCAAGGTCATTAAGTTTATGCTCTAATTACCAATAAACATACCTAAACTATGTAATCTTTGAGTGGAAAGTCATGGAAAATACTTTCAAACTTTATCAAGAATTCAGCATGGCAAGCCAATTAAAGTTCGGACCTTTTAGAAATAAAAAAGTGACAATATACATTAGTAAAAATCTAAGAAATGCAGTTCATGGGGGTAATAATTAACTTTCATTATTCTTTTATAAATTTCTTTTTCATGATATATAATAGTTGTTTGTAAAGAATTTACATGAATATCTACTGATATGAACTACTGTGTCACCTTTTAGAAAGTTTCGAATTTAGGTGCCATGTCATACTAAATTTCTAGTAGACTTTAAAGTGTTTTCTGGCAAAAATAATTTGTCATATAGAAATTTAAATAGTTTTGGTATGTTTTACAAAAAAAAATTTCTTATTTTTTGATAATTAGAATATAAATTTAGTGACTTCCAGTGCAATTAACCTTGGTTTTTAGAACCATACCAAGTCAAGAAAAGTAAATATTTATAGATTAGATTTTTAACCGTATTATTACCAAAGTTAAACTATTTAAAGATGAATGGAAATGGCTGCAAGTCCATCAGTACTGAAGCCATCACAGTTTAAAAGCAAGAGATCTTTAAAGTTGGGAAAGTTGATAGCCAAAAACTCCAACAAGCAACAACTTCATCTCATTTACATGATGATTAATGGGCAACATTACACCAACTCTAGAAGAGGTAAAGTAAGGTGAATGTTAATTAGCGATAAGTGAAATCATAATGGTAGTATGTTAATAAAAAAATATCTTTTTAAATCTAGCATATCTCTATCTACATACAACACAGAAATATAAAGATGGCATAAGGCTATGTTCATCAAATCTAAAGATGCCATCAGACAACTCTTCTAAGCAAGAAAGATTCATATTTATATTGAAAATTCATCTAATTGAAAATGGATGTTTCTATTCATGGTAAATTTACTTGACAATAAAAACCCAAAAGCTAAAACATTGAAAAGGGCTGAGAAATGATCATAATTGAAGGAATAGAAAGCAAAACCGTGAAGACATACCAGTGATGCTGATTTCAAACTCATAAGAAGATTTTTCCTTGAATGTTTGGTACAGAGTTGTACTTCTGTTGACTGACATAAGGAACAGCTCATCCATCAAGAGATTCAAAACCATACCTGAAATTAGGCAAAGAAAGTTCCAATGTTTTAATACTCTCACTTCACCATGATTTGAGGTACCAATCAAACAATCGTAGACACCATATATTAGCACAAGTAAAATTGATAAAAACCTATAAATTGTCCACATGAGCTGCAAATGGCTCTTAAATAAGGAACAAAAACAAATTAAAAAATTAACTCGTATCAGGCCTTCGTCTCTCATGGCTAAAATAATCAACTCCATATGTGCTCATAACCTGCCAAGCACATGTAAATAGATCGAAGAAATTCATAAGGTAACTTTTTATAGTGCACACTAGTGGATAAAGCTAAATTAAACCAAATGGGAACAAAACCTAATTTTATGGATCACTAATTCCTGCTATGTGATTAGCATAGATTTATTGAAAGAGTACAAATGCAACAGGTTTCCAATATGGCTGTATTAGCTAGAGTATTCCAAAATGGCTTTATTAGTTGCAAGCTAATCCGAATTACTTAAATGCTAAAAAATATGGATTGGGAGGGCAATCATCAAGTAAGACTATTGTGTGTGTGTGTATAGCTCAATCATGTAATTATAGCATGATTAAACTCAAATCCGGATTAATATGAACCAAGCTAGCTATATAGAGATAATAGCAACAAGTATGCTTGAGTATAAAGTTTAGCAAGCAAAAAATTGATTTTCAGCTAGTGTATAGCACATTTCAATGAGAAAAGAGAATTGATGCATTATCTTGACGTCAAAAAGGCCTTAAGTATTATTTCATTCTTTGAGTCTAGCATGAAATTAGAGAATAATCTTAAATCTATTTTGTGAACACTAACCTACTTTTAACAGAATTATTAATTTCATAACTGGAAAACATACATTTCAGAGAAGTAAATCGCAGCAGCTATGAGTTGATACAAGATTCAAATGCAATTCTTTTTTGTAATATAAAGAATTTCCACTCAATCCCTTGATTTTATACCATATACCAGCACAACATCAAGAAACGTGTCGATTTAGATTGAACTTTATATGACAAAAGAACGAAAGTACATATATCTAGCATAGCAATTTTAGATTGAACTTTATGTGAAAAAAAAAAGCGAAAGTACATATATCTGGCATGGAAATCATATTCATATATAACTAATCAGATACTAGTGCCCAATTATGTTCACTTGTATCCAGATATCAACTGATTAAAGCAACATCGTCAACATAAAGGTACGAAAATCCGACTTGAACTGCTTTCACTCTTTTCCTCCTCAACAATCCTAGAAAATGATTATAGCAGCTATGAAAAGAGAATAAGAATTAAAGCACATCTACAAACACCCATAACAAAAAAATAAATTAATTTTTATGACTAAAAAAGTGATGATTAATAAAAGCCATGATTGAAATCTAAGATCCAACAAAACAATAGCCAGATCCAGAGTGGATCTAGAAAAAAGATCATGAGGACAGTGTTTTTTACATTAAAGGTTTCAGATGCCATTGACTTTGCTTACTTTACGTAAGACTCAAGAAAAATAAGTTATCGACGAGGTGAGAAGATTGGCTTCAGCATCTCCTCAGATAGAGCGAGACACATAGAGAAGAGCTGGTGTCAGAGAGAGCCTAGGGCACAAGAGAGAGATGGTGAGAATCCAGATATGAGCTGAGCATTTCAAATTGAGAAGCGGCCAGTCGAGGAGGAGGAAAAAAAGAAGAATAAAGCGGGAGGATAAATGTCAGCTGTAAAAGGAGAGCAGACTCTAAGGAAAATGGGAAAATAATTTATATTTTGGGCAATAGGGCATTTACTAATGAAAATGCTAAATTACCAATGGAATCTTTCTTCCATTAGTAATTTAATCGGAAAGTAATTTACCAACGAAATTGCATTTTGGTTGGCAAATTTACAATGAAATTTGATTTTTGTTGGAAATTTAGCAACAAAATTCTATTTCCGTTGATAAATTAGCAAAGGAAAAATTTGTTGCTTATTTAGCATTGGAAGTAAAGTTCTATTAGTAATTTACCAACAAAAATGCAATTCTATTGCTAAATTAGCAACGGAATTTCATTTTTGTCGTTATTTTTCATTGAAAATTTTTGACGGTAATTGTTCCCTCCATTTTTAACAACAAAAAATAACGTTTTTCCATTTTTGTTGTTAAAGATGAAAATTTCAACTAGTATAGCAACAAAAATCAAATTTTAATTTCCGTTACTAATTTTTCATTGCTAATTAAGCATTTTCTTGTAGTGAAGCCAAACGTCAGCAAATCTTCTTTAGCTTCCAATGGGTGCTGCTTCACAAACCATGGCATCTCCATCTTCTGAAATGCTTGCAACATTTCCTTTTGGGTTGGAATCCTTTTTGTTCAGATTTCAAAAATCCTTATTCAAGTGATCCTTCTTGCCATAGTTGTAGCATTTAATATTTTTCTTACTCATAGATTTTGATCTACTATGATTATGGTTCTCACTTGGTCCACATTTTGTTCATCTCTCTCTCTTATCATTGTTAAAACTTCTGCTTGTTGTGCAATTGCCAACATATCTTCCTTGTTTTTGCATCGGTTCTCTTCCTCCAGAATTATGGCTGTAATATCTTTAAAGTTTAGATAATCTGAAAGGACACTAGTGGTCAAGTTGATGATAAGTTGACCATATGAATCAAGCAAACTTTGGAGTAGAATTTTAGCACGTTCATTTTTTTCTATTCTGGGTCCCAATGATGTGTGTTAGGAAAATAAAGTATTCAAGGTATTTAAATGCTCCATCACTAAAGTGGATTCCACCATACATAAAGTGTATAGTTTCCTCTTAAGGAAAATCTTATTATGGTGTGATTTTGCTGTTAGGTTTCGACATAGGAAAACTAAGAATAAAACGCAGCAGAAATAATGAAACCAATCAAGATTCATGTGAACCAATTGACTCAAAGAAGAGAAAGTAATGATTACTAACCTCTTAAAGCATAAAATCATCTTACAGTTGCTGCCCCACACGAAACGAACACCCTCTACTGGTATCCACACTCGAACACGAGGAACAAATTCGCCTAGGGTGCTAGCTCCCTTCTTTGGTGGCTAAGGTTACAGAAAATGAATTTCTCTCTTCACTTTCTCAAAGTGACGGCTCACTCTCTATTATGTGTGTATTAGGGTTATCAACCATATATATAATATATATATATATAGTTGGCCTAATCCTAATTTAGAGAGAGAGAATTTCAGGCCTATATATTTCTTATTAAAATAAGAAATACTTTATTTCTTATTTAAAATAAAATTATAATATTAATCCTAATTAATATTTATATATTTCATTATTTATTTCAAATTTTAATTTGTCATAAAATAAAATTCGAAATACCCGAATTAACCCTTAGTCCATTCATCAATTCTATGTGTGTGACCTAATAGATTCATATTATATTGACCATCGGTCCCAATACCATCATGGGCTCACAAGTTATAAACGGCCTCTAGATAGACATTACGACTACCCAATTAATATGAATATCGATAATTAAATTTTAACCTCATAGAACATGTTATAATCCCCTTGTCACATGATATCTTGTTTGAACATAAGTCATGGTCCATGTCAAACTTATATAGTTCAAACATATAATTTCTCGATCACTAAGTAGACTCATAATATCAAATGACATTAATCGCTCCATTAAATCATTTAAGCACGGTTATGCATTTCTCAGTCCTACTTATTGAGGGGCCTAATAGATATCTCTCTCATAAAAGAGGGATAAATTCCATTTTGATTATTCATTATCCTCTACACGATTATGATCATGTCCAATCATAACCTTTATTATTATCTGATTAAAGATAATGTTTAGTTATGTCAAAACATAATGTTCCTCATGTATGATACTATGATAATCTCAGGTCTAAGGATCAATAACATAACTATTATAAGATCACTAATGATATTAACCCATGTAGTATATCATAGTAGGTCAATCCAATACTTTATTCTCTAATGAGTGCCTACAAGTTTGATTTATATCACCATATATAATCATCCCATGATTATCAATCAAACTCGTACTATTTTTATTTATCATTATTCTTTTAATGATAAATAACTAGGGATAGTCAAAATAACATTAAATTGTTATTTACAAATATTATTATATTCTAACATGCCAAAATATAATAAGATGAAGAAAATCCAATTTAATAAAATGAAATGTAAAATTACATAAAAAAACCAAATGTATGGCCTAGGGCATAACTATTAACAATCTCCCACTTGCACTAGGTCTAATCACATAAGTGTTTAATACCCATGGACCTAGTATGATTATCATGTTTGGCTTGTGGGAGAACCTTTGTAAGGGGATCAACAATGTTGTCATCTGTTGGTACTCTGCATATTTTAACATCTCCTCTTTCAATGATTTCTCGAATGAGATGAAAGTGCCTGAGTATATGTTTGGATCTTTAATAGGATCTAAGCTCTTTAGCCTATGCTATAGCACCATTATTATCACAATAAAGGTCTATAGAATTTGTGATACTAGGAACTACTCATAGTTCAGCAATAAATTTCTTAATCCATACTGCATCCTTAGCTGCATCTAATGCTGCTATATACTCCGCTTCCATTGTAGAATCAGCGACAGTGCTTTGTTTAGAACTTTTCCAGCTAACAGCACCTCTATTTAACAAAAACACATATCCGAACTGTGATCTATAATCATCTTTATCAGATTGGAAGCTTGCATCTGTGTAACCATTTATTACTAGCTCATCTTCCAATCCTCCATACACTAAGAATGCATCCTTAGTTTTTCTCAAGTACTTAAAGATATTCTTAACTATTGTCCAGTGAATTTCACCAGGATCTAATTGGTATCTGCTTGTCACGCTTAATGCATATGAAATGTTCAATCTAGTACATAACATGGCATACATGATAGATCCTATATCTGAGGTATAAGAAATCATACTCATGTGATCTCACTCATCAAATGTCATAAGACACTGAGTCTTGCTAAGAGTGATGCCATGAGGCATTGCCAAAAATCCTGTTTTAGAATTTTGCATACTGAACCTATTCAACACCTTATGTATATAAGTACTTTGACTCAGACCGATTATCCTTTTAGATCTATCCTTATAGATCTTAATTCCAAGGATATAAGTAGCTTCACCTAGATCTTTCATTGAAAAAGATTTCCCTAACCAATCTTTGGTCTTTTGTAATGTAGGGATGTCATTCCCAATGAGTAATATGTCATCGACATACAAGATGAGAAACATTACTCATTCATGTTAACCTTCTTATACACACAAGGTTTATTTTCATTTTTTATGAATCCAAATTCTTTGATAGTTTCACCAAAATGAAGATTCCAGCTTCGAGAAGCTTGCTTTAATCCATAAATGGATCTTTGCAGCTTGCATACCTTCTTGGAATTCTCATGATGAACAAAACCTTCAAGTTGTGTCATATACACATCCTCAAGTAAGTTTTCATTAAGAAATATTATTTTGACATCCATTTGCTATATCTCATAGTCATAATATGCAGCAATGGCAATTAAAATTTTTATTGATTTAAGCATTGCGACTAGGGAAAAAGTTTCATCATAGTCAATACCATGACTTTGCTTGAAACCTTTTGCAACAAGTCTTGCCTTAAAGGTATGTACTTTCCCATCCATGTCAGTTTTCTTCTTGAAATCCTATTTGCACCCAATGGTTTTAATTCCTTCGGGTTGATCAATCAAGTTCCAAACTTGATTGTCATACATGGATTGCATTTCAAATTTCATAGCCTCTAGCCATTTCTCAGAGTTTGGACTTGACACAGCATCTTAATAGGTAGTAGGCTCATCTTGATCCATAAGCATTACTTCATGACTATCTATTATGAGAAATCCATATCTCTCAGGTTGATGTCGTGCCCTACTAGATTTGCACAATTCTTGTGTAACTTGCATAGGTTCCACAACTATTTATGAAACTTGTTCAGTTTCCATCAACTATTATGAGAAATCCCGATTAGATCGAAGTGATTTAATAGGTTTACCAAGTTTATTTTGAACTTCCCCACACTTGAACTTTTGCTTGTCCTCAAGCAAAAACTCAAAATGCACAAGAAAATATCATAGCTCAGAAATATATAAATAAAACATAGAACATGGACTATGTAGTTTGTCCTTCTTGAGATTCTCACAAGTTAACACATGCAAGGTTTCTTTAACATATTAATTATTGAATCAATGTCAACAAATACCAAAACAAAATCTTGGATCTATAAGGTTTAATACTCAAATGCCCCCAATAAGATAAACAAGAGAATGTAAAGTACAAAGATATGAAGTTCTTAAAAACCTTACCTCTTGCAACATGTACTCTAACCTAGCAAGTATTACAAAATGTAGAGTTGTTCTCTCTTAATTTGTGCCTTACATCACTCAAGTGTTTAATGGATTGTGTTTAACTCATATTTCCTTTTGTACCACCACATACCATAAGCTTGTATTAAATAAAAATCTCCCTCACTAGCATAAAATAATGCACAAAATCAAAAAGGTCTTTAAAGGGTTGCAGCTTGGCTTAGGTTAAGGTAGGATAAATTTTGGTTAGGTAGCTCATGTAGGTGGAAAAATATAGCAAATACTAAATCAAGTAAGACTTCATATTGCAAAAACTAAAGCATGATATCTATTCCATATCCCCTTACAACATTCTTCAATTCCCACTAGCTTTCACATCATGCTCAACTTCAACTAGTTGCTTCTCTTACTTTTGTTTTCATGCTTTTTAAAGCAAACTAGTGTAGTAGTTTTATTTTTCTTCTATTTATAATTTTTTATTCCATTTTTTTTAAATATATAGATATGCAACTAGTCGATCTTTAACTTAAGTGATTAAAAATGATTCATAAATAATTCATGCTTACAAAATATCAATATTTTATCTTACTCATCAAAGCATTACTACATCTTCCACACAAGGGTTCAAAAAGAAAAGTTTAATTCATTAGAAATTGGCACAGGGCTAAAAATAAGCTTATGAATAAAATGGTTATAGGCTCAAAATGGCTACCTAAAGTCAAAAAGGTAGTTGTTTAAGCAAGCTAAAAGAGGTTAATTCTAATGCCCTTATCATTTCTCATGCATATTATATACTAAATGTGATTTCAAAATTATATAATACAAGTTCTAGAGTAATAAATACAAGAGGAATTCTCTCAACAAAAATTATTAATATCAGTAAGGCTCAAAAGCTCACCATGACTATGATAAAACTCTACATCATGGAAAACTCACTATTTTAAAGAACATGCTTAAAAGAAATTTATACCAAAGTACTTTACCTAAACATGCCTATCCATAGAAGCATAATCATATTAAAACTAAAGATCCTTAATTCCATTGTAGTAAATGTATCTAATAGACTTATAATTAACCATGCAAAGATTACCTACATATGCCATCAAGTAAGTACCTCAAAAAGAAAAACTCCATAACACAACAAAACAAAACATAAAAATTGAAAACTAATCCTATAAACAAACTAGCAACTAGCTTCCCCACACTTAAAGGACACAATGTCCTCATTGTGTAAGGAAGACACCACAAAAACAAAACATACGACACAGACAAAAACACAACACAAACAAGCACAAAATAGATAATAAAAATTAAAAATAGGAGAGAGGAACATTACTCAGCTGGTCCACTTGGGGACCCCGACGGAGAAGGAGTAAATGATGTTGTGATGACGGAAAAAAGAAAGCAGCTTGCGGCTGAGACTCTTATGACTTTTATGCATTTGTTTCATAGTCGCCTCAAGAGAATACATCCGTGCCACCATGCTTTGATTTGCAACTTCAATGCCATCTAAATGAGACATGACTTGCTGCAATCCAGCAACTTCACCTTGCTCAACACCAACACTTGGTTTAGCACTATCACCGCGTCCAGCACCCGAATCACTAGCATGGGTAGCTTCATCTTCATTATCATCACCATCTGAATCACCAGATGCTGCAGCAGTTGAAGATTCAGGTGCTTTCCCTTTGCCCTTGGTATGACGAGGACCTGCTTCCTGCACAAAACATGAAAGAAACTACGAAGGCCAAAAGCCTCTATCTAATACATGTGAATTACGCAAATAACGAATATCCATTTTAGTAACAGGCTCATTATCATCCAAAATAAAATTATCCAAGTCACCTAAACACCCTAAAATAGTGTTGGTTACCATGTGACACATGCCCACCATTTTTTTTTTAGTAATGGACGCATGATATAAACCATCAAATATAAAATCTATAGAACATGGTGTTTTATGCATCAACAACAAATTAAGCACAAATAAATCCTTGGTTTGAACCTTAGTGCTTTTAACTCGTCCAAATAATGCATGACAAAGATATTTATGAAATAAGAACAAAGCATTATCCTTAATAAGTCTATTAGATGCATTTTTGTTATTGAATTCTTTTAAGCCAGTTATTGTAGTCCAAATAGGCTGGTGATCAAACAAATTGGCATTAAAACGTTTTCCATTTAAGGGAAAACCAAACCAAGCATGCATTTCATCAAACCCAAAAATAAATTCAGCTCCTTGATGTCTAAACTTAAATTAAGTCTTTTTACTATCCATATATGCCAAGATAACAAAAAATTCCACAGCCCATTCCTTCCTAATAGGCAAATTCATACAAGAAAAATTTTCCCACTTCATATATTTGACATATTTATCAAATTGTGCAGTGAGACCTAGATCCTTAAGCAAATCATTATCTAGGTGTAGCATGCCTACATAAGTTTTGGTGTCAAAAAAATTAAATTTTTTCCTTCTTCTTCAGAGTATATAGGAAAAGGACACTTAAACCTGGCTTGAAGGTACTTAACAGGTGGCGTTGGCAGAGAACTTGGCTCTACTACGGGTTGCTTATCCTTGCGTGCTATTGACTTGGTGCGAACCATGATGGAAAATGGAGAAATTCGAGCTAAAATCACAGAAGCAAGTGAAGAAGAAAGAAGAAACAACACATAATACCAGCAAAATATCTCCACAAAATCAAGTAAAAAGAAAATATGAGGAGAAAAAGAAAAACTTTAGAGAGCTCAAAACCTAGAGAAACGAAGAATAGTTGAAGTGAGAAAGGTGAAGGGTTTAGGTTAGGGTTTTAGCTCTTTATAGGGGACGTGAAAAGGCAGCTAAAAAACAAAAAAATTTAAATCCTGTGTCCTATCACGACCTCGCGACATTGTTGCACTCACGACAATACACGGTATTTGAACCTCTGAAGCTCGCGAGGCATGCCGTGCTCGCGATAGTGCCAAAATACCTAATCGCCCTTTTCAAAAATTGTGAGGGCGATACCGTCGCGCTCGCGATAGGACCCTAAGCCCACTCTCATGTTAAAACAGTCATGAGGGTGATGATGTCACGCTCGCAACAGAGCCTTGTGATCCGTCGAACATATCCATGTCACGCTCGCGACAAGGAATATACTTCATGTTTTTTTTGTTGGAAAATAGTAAATGATAGAAACTACAAATAAAAAATTAATAAATACATGTAAAATAAAATAAAAATTGTGTAAGTATTTCAAATAAATGTGAAAACAATACAAATAAAACAATAACAATAAAATAAGATAAAAAATGGAAATAGAAATTAAACATGCAAATAACCACTAAGCCAACTTTAAATATAAATATAAATAATATGAAATCTATCCTAGACTTCCTTCAAACGATTGCGAGGATTATCCTCCGCATTACTTGGTAAATTACCAAGTAATCGGGAAGGTAAAGCCTTGGCAAGTTGCCCTAATTGCACTTCCAAATTATGAATTGAAGAGGCTTGATTCTTTGTGATTTGATCAAATTTAGTTTCTAGCCTCTTTTGATTATCTTCTTATGAAGTAAACTTTAAATTAAGCTCATCAATAAACTTATCTACCTTCACCTCTAAGGCTCTAAACCTATCTTGAGGTTGTTGAAATCCTACACCTCTATTTTGATTGTTATTACTACCTCAAGAAAAATTCGGATGGTTTCTCCAACTAGGATTATAAGTGTTTGAGTAGGGATTTCCTCATCCTTGCCCCTGTAAAAAGTTCACTTGCTCATTCATACTACTCAGTCCAAACTACAACCCTCATTACCATGACCTAGTTGGCCACAAATGGTGCAATCATTTTGTAGATTTCCTCCCATACCTAGGCTATTAAGCTTTGGGGTTAATGCAGCTACTTGGACTTGTAAGGCCACAATAGAATCTATTGAATGGACCCCCTAGTATTAGCATTTGTATGAGCATTAGATTCTCTAACTCTCTCAGTTGGCCACATACAATTGTTCATGGACATTTCCTCTAACAACTCGAATGTAGCCTCTATGGTCTTCCTCATAAGAGATCCCCCAGCTGCAGCATCAATTGTTCCTCTAGTCGTTGGATTCACACCATTATAGAACGTTTATATTAGCAACTCCCTTGGTAGATTGTGGTGTGGGCAACTTCTCTGCAATTCTTTGAATCTCTCCCATGCTTCATACAAAGATTCAGTATCATATTGAACAGTGATATCCTTTATAATTTTGGCAGTTTTGGCTAGGGGAAAGTATTTTGATAAAAATGCTTGGGCTAATTGGTCCCAAGTTGTTATAGAACCCCTAGTTAGGGAATTTAACCAAGCTTTTGCTTTGTCCTTCAATGTAAAAGGAAAAAACCTAAACTTAATTGCATCCACCGAAACCCCATTAATTTTAAAAGTATCGCATATTTCTAAGAAATTTGCCAAATGAGCATTGGGATCCTCATTTACCAAACCATAAAATTGTATACTATTTTGAATCATTTGTAAAAGTGATGGTTTAATCTCAAATTGATTAGCGTTTACCGTTGGTCTTACCACCCCTTGTTGAGCACCACTCAATGCCGGCGTGGCAAAGTCCATCAATCGCGGTGGATTCTCATCATCAGCCATGGTCAATCTTCTAGTCCAATTTTTCTTTTTATTAGACTTGCGATTACTCGAAATAAATCTCTCTATCTCTAGACTCAACGGTTCAAGTGCTTTTTGCGAACTCCTTATACGTGGCATGAACTATCAAATCCTAAAAATTCTCAACAAAACAAAAACAAATTAAATATTGTAATCCAAAATCTTAAATCAAGATTCATAATGCAATAATTAAATCAAACATGTTCCCCGGCAACGGCGCCAAAAACTTGATATGCTTTTTCTAAAAGCTTAAATATCACAAGTATACGGTGTACCGGTTATAGTACATCAGATATCGATCCCACGAGGAAATGTTGATTGAAATTACCCATTATTACTACTCAATTTTAATCTTGTTTACGATGTTTATAAATGAAAATTAATTCTAAACTACTCTAATGTGTAAATTAAATCCTAGTTAAATATAATCAAAGAAGACAACAAATATAATGAAATTAAATAATCATGCACTTGATACCATTATTTTAATTAATATGTTTTAATCTTATTAGTAAGCCAAGTTGGAATATATTTCTAATCTACTCTCTCGACATGAATTAGAATGCCTAAGACATGCAATTAAAGTACTAATTCTCAACTCTTGTTAATGAACTAGTTGATTTTAGTTACACATTTTAAGATTAATCACCAACCTATAGCAATTATTTGCACATGTGATCTCTCAAACTATGCTTTGATAATGAATTTCCTATTAACTTTCAATAAGACGCTGCTCTCTCTAACTCCCTTATTTATGACCATTATGATGATTTTCAAAAAAGAAATTGCCATCTAAGGTCATTTTCCTTAACCTATAATGATACTAATAAAGTTTTAATAGCAAATTCTACATTCAAAGATCAATTAAGTAAATGGAAAATAGTAATTGTTTATATATAATCAAATGACAAAAAATAGCATTCATGAAAAATTTACAAGGAAGAAATAAAAAGTAAGAAATAGAAGAAGGGAATCTCTCAACCCTTTTCCCTTCACACAAGATATCTTTTCCCTTGCTTGTCTCCTTCTTCAAGTCATGAAAATAAAAACAAATACACTAAAGAAAAACTATTGTTCTTAAGATCATAAAATTACAATCCAAAGATTCTCCTCCCTCTAATTATGTTCAACTTCATATATATATGCCTCTCTAAAAGATATGACCCTTCAAATATGACCCTTCACATAAGTTTCACTTGTTGGTGAAAAATTGCATCTCTTCAAAAATACAACTGATGATTCGCCTTTCGTCGCGCTCGCGACACCTGTCGTGCTCGCAACAAGACATGCCCAGGCTTTGGCTTGCTCCACTTGCTATCGCGACCTCTCCTGCATTGTCACGCTCGCGACAATGCCCTTGTAGCTCCACTCCACCTTCTTCTTCCAATTAACTCCTTTAAGCCTCAAATCATTTCCCTTCTCCTACAAAACAATTAAAACAACCACAAACACATAAAATACATAAAAGCAACAAAATATAGATAAAATACCAAAATAATAAACACAATATTAAACAAAACTACACATAAAGACACAATATTTATGAGCTTTTCTAGCTCATATCAAACTTCATTTTGAAATGTTTTATACTTTTCAAATGATTCATGTTTATATTTCATTAGATAGACATAACCATACCTACTAAAATCATCAGTAAAAGTAATGAAGTATTGAAATCATCCCCTGACATTTGTGCTTAATGGACCACATACATCAGTATGTATAAGGCCCAATAAATCAAAGGCCATTTCACTATGTCCAGTGAAGGGATCCCTTGTCATTTTGCCTAATAAACAAGATTCACAACTATCAATTGATTCAAAATCAAATGATTCCAAAAGTCCATCTTAATGGAGTTTTGATATGCGTTTCTCATTTATGTGACCCAAGCGACAATGCCATAAATATGTTTTATTCAAATCATTGGGTTTAGATTTCTTTATAGTTATGTTATAGATGTCCTGATTGTTGGATTTTTCTAGATTTAGGAGATAAAGGCCATTATATGAATTAGCAATACAATAAAGCATATCATCATAATAAATAAAACATTTCTTATTCTTAATAAGAAAAGAAAAACCTTCATCATCCAAACAAAAAACTGAAATAATATTCCTACTCAAGGTAGGAACATAAAAGCAATTGTTCAAAAATAACAAAAGCCCATTGGTCAAAGTCAATTTATAAGTCCCTACGGCTAAAGCAGCAACTCTTGCTCTATTTTCAACTCGTAGGTCTACTTCATCATTTTTCAGTTGTCTATTCCTTTTGAGTCTCTGCACATTTGTACAAATCTGAGATCCACATCCAGTATCTAATAACCAAGAAGTAAAAGTAGATAAATTAATTTCTATAACATAAATACTTGAAGATGTAGTCTTACTACTCTTTTTCTTCTTCAATTCTTCCAAGTAGAGCTTGTAATTCCTCTTCCAATGACTAGGTTCATTGCAATGGAAGCAAACTCCTTCCTTTGGAGCTTTTGCCTTGGTTTTGGGTCTAGCATATGCCTTAAACTTGCCAACAACCTTTGCTTTAGCCTTACCCTTACCCTTATTTTTCATCCCCTTTCCCTTATTAACCATAAGAATATGATTCAACCCTTTTTTAATGCTTCTCTCAGCTATTTTAAGCATCACATACAACTCAGCAATGGATTTCTCCATATTATTCATATTATAGTTCATAACAAACTAGTTATAACTATCTGGCAATGAATTAAGGATCAAATCCATGGCTAGTTCTGAAGTGATAGGAAATCCAATCCTTTCAAGGTGATCGATGTAGCCTTTCATTTTCAAAACATGAGAGCTCACCGATGCACCTTCAACCATTTTACAAGAATGTAAAGCTTTGGTAGTTTCATACCTATCTTGCCTTGCTTATTGTTGGAATGTCTGCTTGAGATGACTGCTCAACTCATAAGCCTCCAAGTGCTCTGGATCCTTTTGAAGTTTTGGACATATTGCGGCTAACATAAGACATCCCACATTAACTGAATCATCAGCAGGCAAGATAGGAGGAATAGGGTCATCAAGAAAATATAGCTTCCTTTCTTGCTTGAGAACAATTCTCAAGTTCCTAAACCAGTCAAGGAAGTTAGTGTCATCTTCTTTTAGCTTGTCCTTCTCAATGACTGATAGTAGTGATAATGTGGAAGTGTTATTTGAACCTATTAATCTACAAATATTAAAAATAAATATAGTATCAATTTCATTTTAGGGTATTACTTTAAAAACTCCCACTAAAATATTCACCCTCAATATTGATTACAACAATTGTAACGATTTTAAGGGGCTAAGATCCATATTCCACTTAATTTTAAGTCAGCTTTGGCATGGCACTTAAAATCAGATTATTTAGGTAGATAACTCCTTACCATTTACATCTTATGTAACTCTAAGATTCTTTATGGGATTTTGACATCATATGTCCTAGTATATTATTATCCCATTTAATGCCTTAGACCAAAAATCATTTTGATAGCCTAATTAAGTCTAACAATATTTTAGCATATAGGTAGCATCATTACCCATCTTGCCTTACTATGATAACATAATGTACTTCGCTTTGGTAGAACCTACATTTTGGTGATCTTAGTCTTAACAAGTGTTATAATTATGGGTGGCATATGACTTAAAATTATGGTGAGGGAATTTTAATTTTAACTTATGATGTCTATTTATTTATATATCATACATCAACCCATACATGGCATCTTATACACATATATAATCATTCATCGTATCACATACCGATATAATATGCATAATATATAAAACGTGTCATAGCATGGCCAAAAACTATATGATCTTCATAAGCCAATATGAAGATCAAAGGTCAATCCTAGGTGGAATAACATAAGCTGGACTTGATCAACAACTTCCACTTTGCAACTTAATCATCATGGAATTGGATTGATCCCCTTTATGGTCTTCATGAAATTCCTTCTTCTTCATTACAATAATGAAATAAACTATCCTACTAAAACTATTAGTAAAATAAAATTACAATGAAATAATGACACATAGGTTGTATTTAAAATTACAAACCCAAAAAATGAATAAATAATATAAATAAAGAAAATATCATCAAAAGGGTCTTAATTGGCCATGCTATGCACCATGCAAAGATATCATACATACATCAATTAAAATCAAGTAATCTCATATCAACTTAATACATCACATAAAATTGATGTATTATAATCGACGGATAATAACTATAATGATATTTCGTGTGCTACGATTAGATAACACGGTGGTCCCTCTATCCAGTTAGCAGATGGGGTTAAGGAGTAGCACCCTTTACGAGGTTTCGAAGGGGTAGTGCCTCTAGGCAGGGTCTAATATGAGCTTGAAAAGCTCATAAATAGTGTGTATGTGTGTTTAGTTTTATTAAGTATAGTATTTAATATTTTGGTATTTTATGTGCATTTTGTTGCTTTTATATGTGTTGTGTGTGTTTTTAGTTGTTTTATTTGTTTTATAGGAGTTAAGGAATCAATTTGGAGCTTAAATGGGCAAATTTGAAAGCACTAATGAAGGTGTGAAGAAGAAGCCATGTCGCGAGCGCAAAAAGGGACGCATGTCTAGGGCAAGAAATGAGGAAGAGAAAGATGGAAGAAAGAGGCATGTCCTATCGTGAGCATGATAGTCACCGCGAGTGCAACAAGAGGCGGTTAAATGCGGTTGAGCTTGAAGAGTCATTTGAAAAGTCACCAAGTTTCATCAAGGGTTGCAACCATATGGAGGGGCACTTGAAGGGACTTGATGCTTGGAAAATTATATATACCCTAGAAGTTATAATGAGGAAAGATCTATCAATTTGTTTTCTTATTTGAAAGTGTAATTAGAAAACAATAGTTGTAGGTTTTTAGTTTTAGTTTTATGGATTGAAGAGAAGGAAAATAAAAGGAAGAAGACTACACTTGGTGAAAGGAAGAAGGGTTGAGAGATCCCCTTCTTTTATTTCTAATCTTTACTTCTTTATTATTATTATGAATTCTTTTTAGGAATTTGAATGTTGTTATTCATATTTAATTATTTCTCTTTCATTTATCTTTATATGTAGTATTTGCTATTAAAACATTATTAGTATCATTATAAGTTAAGGAAGATGACCTTAGATGGCAATTCCTTCTCTAACAATCAACATAATGATCATAAATAAGGTAGTTAGCAAGAGCAACGTCTTATTAAAAGTTAATAGAAAATTCATTATCAAAGTATAGTTTGAGAGATCGCATGTGGAGATAGTTATTATAGGTTGGTTTTTATTCTTTGAATATGTGTTTATGTAATTCTTGTCTAAATGTGATAGCTGCGATTTAGAACCATAAATGCATATTTAAGGCATAATTTAGTCTAGATGCGAGAGTTGCGACATAGAACATTATTCTAACTTGGCTTACATGATAAGGATTGAATTATAAATAAGAGAAAAATATCAAATTCCATATGTATGTATATGTTACATTCATCATATTGATAAATCTTCTCGTATTATCATTAAAATAGAATATTATTTTTAGTGTAGTGTTAATAATAGTTTTAACTTGTAAATTAATGAGCATTGTAAACAAGATTAAAATTGAGTAGTAATAGTGTACAATGTTAATCAACATTCCTTGTGGGATCGATATCTGAAGTACTATAATCGGTACACTATATACTTGAGGTATTTAAGTTTTTAGAAAAAGCATATTAAGTTTTTGACTCCGTTGCCGGGTATTGTTTGATTAAATTTATTGTCATTATGAATCTTGATTTATGATTTTGGATTACAATATTTAATTAGATTTGTTTTGTGTTGTTTTTAGTTGAGTTGGTTGGTTTTGTTTTTTTTATATTGTTTTATTTTTAAGTTTATTCGGTATACTAGCATAGTTTATTTTTGGTTCTACAGGTTATATTACTAAGTATTTCATTATAAATTTTAGAAAAAAATACATTAAAAAACTATTGATTTTTCTTCTTTGTTGTGAACACGACATATATCGCGAGCGCGATGCCAAGGAAGTGACACCTAGTGGACCGGCTATGTAACGCTTCCTTTAACTCCTACCTTTTAATTTTATTTTTGTATTTGTATATTTGCATATATCTTTTTGTTTATTTTTCTATTTTTGTGTGTTTTGTGGTGTCTTCCTTACACAATGAGGACATTGTGCCCTTAAAGTGTGGGAAAGCTAGTTGTTAGTTTGTATATAGGATTAGTTTTAAGTTTTTATGTTATGTTTTATTGTGTTATGGAGTTTTTCTTTTTAAGATTATTGCTTAGTAGCATATGTAGGTGATCCTTGCATAGTTAATTATAAGTCTATTGGATACATTTACTAACTTAGAATTAAGGATCTTTTTGTTTTAATATGATTATGCTTCTATGGATAGGCATGTTTAGGTAAAGTACTTTGGTATACATTTCTTTTAAGCCAAGTTTCTTTAAGCATGCTCTTTAAAATAGTGAGTTTTACATGATGTAGAGTTTTTTCATAGCCATTATGAGCTTTTGAGCCTTAACACATTAAATTTTTTTTTTGTTGAGCAAATTTCTCTTGTATTCATTACTCTAGAACTTGTGTTAGATAATTTTTGAGATCACATTTAGTATATAATATGCATGACAAATGATAAGGGTATTAAAACTAACCTCTTTTAGCTTGCTTAAACAACTGCCCTTTTTGACTTTAGGTAGCCATTTTAAGCCTATCTCATTTTATTCATGCGCTTATGTTTAGCCTTAGCCAAATTTTTGATAAATTGAGCATTTCTATGGAGAAAAAATTGTGTGGAAGATATAGTAATGCTTTGATGAGTAAGATAAAGTATTGATATTTTGTAAGCATAAATTATTTATGACTCATTTTAATCCCTTAAGTTAAAGATCCACTAGTTGCATATCTATATATTTAAAAAAGAAAGAGAAGAAGAATAAAAAAATAATAAATAAAAGAAAAAGGAAAACTACTACACTAGTTTGCTTTAAAATAATGAGGATAAAAGTAAGATAAGCAACTAGTTAAAGTTGAGCATGATGTGAAAACTAGTGGGAATTGAAGAATGTTGTAAGGGGATATGGAAATTTTATTAGGAAAGATAGATATCATGCTTTAGTTTTTGCAATACAAAGTCTTACTTGTTTTAGTACTTGCTATATTTCTCCACATAAATGAGCTACTTAACCAAAATTTTTCCTACCCTAACCTAAGCCAAGCTACAACTCTTTAAAAATCCTTTTAATTTTGTGCATTATTCTATGCTAGTGATGGAGATTATTATTTAATACAAGCCTATGGTATGTGGTGGTACAAGAGGAAGTATGAGTTAAACACAATCCATTAAATACTTGAGTGATGTGAGGCACAAATTATGAGAGACTAACTTTACATTTTGTACTACTTGCTAGGTTAGAGTGCATGTTGTAAGAACTAAAGGTTTTTAAGAGTTTTATATATTTGTACTTTACATTCTCTTGTTTATCTTATTGGGGGCATATGAGTATTAAACCTTATAGATCCAAGATTTTGTTTTGGTATTTGTTGACATTGACTTATAATTAATATGTTAAGGAAACCTTGCATGTGTTAACTTGTGAGAATCTCAAGAAGGACAAACTCCATATTCTATGTTTTATGTTTTATTTATATGTTTAAGCTATGATATTTTCTTGTGCATCTTGAAGCTTTGCTTGAGGACAAGCAAAGGTTTAAGTGTGGGGAATTGATATGAGCTTGAAAAGCTCATAAATAGTGTGTATGTGTGTTTAGTTTTATTAAGTATAGTATTTAATATTTTGGTATTTTATGTGTATTTTGTTGCTTTTATATGTGTTTTGTGTGTTTTTGGTTGTTTTATTTGTTTTATAGGAGTTAAGGAATCAATTTGGAGCTTAAATGGGCAAATTTGAAAGCACTAATGAAGGTGTGAAGAAGAAGCCATGTCGTGAGCGCGACAGATGCCACGAGCGCGACAAGGGACGCATGTCTAGGGCAAGAAATGAGGAAAAGAAAGATGGAAGAAAGGGGCATGTCCTCTCATGAGCGCAACAGTTGCCGCGAGCGCAATAGGAGGCTGTTAAATGTGGTTGAGCTTGAAGAGTCATTTGAAAAGTCACTAAGTTTCATCAAGGGTTGCAACCATATGGAGGGGCACTTGAAGGGACTTGATGCTTGGAAAATTATATATACCCTAGAAGTTATAATGAGGAAAGATCTATCAATTTGTTTTCTTATTTGAAAGTGTAATTAGAAAACAATAGTTGTAGGTTTTTAGTTTTAGCTTTATGGATTGAAGAGAAGGAAAATATAAGGAAGAAGACTACACTTGGTGAATGGAAGAAGGGTTGAGAGATTCACTTCTTTTATTTCTAATCTTTACTTCTTCTTTGTTATTATTATGAATTCTTTTTAGGAATTTGAATGTTGTTATTCATATTTAATTATTTCTCTTTTATTTATCTTTATATGTAGTATTTGCTATTAAAACATTATTAGTATCATTATAAGTTAAGGAAGACGACCTTAGATGGAAATTCCTTCTCTGAAAATCAACATAATGGTCATAAATAAGGGAGTTAACGAGAGCAACGTCTTATTGAAAGTTAATAGAAAATTCATTATCAAAGCATAGTTTGAGAGATTGCATGTGGAGATAGTTGTTATAGGTTAGTTTTTATTCTTTGAATGTGTGTTTATGTAATTCTTGTCTAAATGTGAGAGCTGCGATTTAGAACCATAAATGCTTGTTTAAGGCATAATTTAGTCTAGATGCGAGAATTGCGACATAGAACATTATTCCAACTTGGCTTACATGATAAAGATTGAATTATAAATAAGAGAAAAATATCAAATTCCATATTTATGTATATGTTACATTCATCATATTCATAAATCTTCTTGGATTATCATTAAAATAGAATATTATTTTTATTTTAGTGTTAATAATAGTTTTAACTTGCAAATTCATGAGCATTGTAAAAAAGATTAAAATTGAGTAGTAATAGTGTACAATGTTAATCAACATTCCTCGTGGGATCAATATCTAAAGTACTATAATCGGTATACCGTATACTTGCGGTATTTAAGCTTTTAGAAAAAGCATATCAGGGTCGAGGGGCAATGCCCCTCAAAGCTTTGAGGCAATGTTAATCTCATTAATAATTTTTTGCCCTAAAACCCTATTCTGCATCCATTAAAAACAATTCTGCCAATCTCATTAGAAGTTATTTAATCACATTAAACATTCACAACAGATACAAAATACCACCATAGTCTCTTTCTAATTCATTTAATCTTATTGAAACATAATTGATACACACATGTTAATCATATTAACATCTATCAATTTCGTAGCCAAAGAACATAATATTATAACTATCAAATAATCAATTATATTCATATCTCATATAAATATATTGATTTTGTTCATATCACATATAAATAGAATTATTTCATTCATATCACATACAAACAAAATTATTAAGATGATCAAACAATAATAGATTCATAATGTAACGACATGCATACTGGTCATATCACATATGATCGATTTTATATACATCATATACATATAAAACATGATTATTGAATCAATTGAATTCGCAAGTGGCTCTAATACCACTGTTGGGTTTCCACATAGGAAAAATAAACTAAAACATAGTTAAAATAATGAAACCCATCAGGATCCATGCGATCCAATTGACTCAATAAAGAGAAAGTAACTATTACTAACCTCTTGAATCGTAAAATTGTCTTACAGGTGCTACCTCCCACAAAACGAACACCCTCTATTGGTATCCACACTCAAACATGAGGAACAAATTTGCCTGGGGTGCTAGCTCCCTTCTTTGGCGGCTAAGGTTACAGAAAATGAATTTCTCTCTTCACTTTCTCAAAGTGACAACTCACTCTCTATTATGTGTGTATTAGGGTTATCAACCATATATATCATATATATATATAGTTGGCCTAACCCTAATTTAGTGAGAGAGAATTTCAGGCCTATATATTTCTTATTAAAATAAGAAATACTTTATTTCTTATTTAAAATAAAATTATAATATCAATCCTAATTAATATTTATTTATTTAATTATTTATTTTGAATTTTAATTTGTCATAAAATAAAATTCAAAATGTCTGAATTAACCCTTAGTCCATTAATTTCATCACGTTCTATTTGTGTGATCCAATGGGTTCATATTATATTGATCATGGGCCCCAATTCCATCATGGCCCCACAAATTATAAGCGGCCTCTAGCAAGACATTACGACTATCCAAATAATATGAATATCGATAATTCAATTTTAACCTCATAGAACATGTTATAATTCCTTTGTCACATGATATCTTGTTTGAACATAATTAAGTTATGGTTCATGTCAAGCTTATATAGTTCAAACATATAATTTCTTGATTACTAAGTAGATTGATAATATCAAATGAAATTAATCGCTCCATTAATTCATTTGAGCACAACTATGCATTTCTCAGTTCTACTTGTCGAGGAGCCCAATAGATATCTCTTTCATAAAAGAGGAACAAATTTCATCTTGATTATTCACTATCCTCTATATGATTATCATTATGTCCAATCATAACCTTTATTATTATCCAATTAAAGATAATATTTATTTATGTCAAAATATAATGTTCCTCATATAGGATACTATGATAATCTCAGGTTTAAGGATCAATAACATAACTATTATGAGATCACCAATGACATTAACCCATGTAGTATCTCATAGCGGGTCAATCCAGTACTCTATTCTCTAACAAGTACCTACAAGTTTGATTTATATCACCATATATAATCATCACATTATTATCAATCAAACTCATACTAGTTTTATTCATCATTATTCCTTTAATAATAAATAACTAGGGACAGTCAAAATAACATTAAACTGTTATTTACAAATATTATTATATTCTAACATGCCAAAATATAATAACATGGAGAAAACTCAATTTAATAAAATGAAATGTGACATTACATAAAGAATCAAACGTATGGCCTACGGTATAACCACTAACATTCTCCTCATACAATCTTGTGAAGTGATCCCATTTCTCATTTGTTGTCTTATTCTCTTCTATGCTGGACAACACTCCATCATTTAGTGCTAGATCAAGATTAGCAATAACATTACGATCCATCTCATTCCATTTATCATCTGTAATTTTCACGGACCTTTGACGAATTGCTGCAAAACAATTATTCTTCGTCATAACTGCTTTTATCTTTAACTTCCACAGCGAGAAATTGCTCGATCTCATATTTTGTTTCCATTGCTTATATGCAAGAGGGCCTTTCAAATAGTGACAAATACCTTCAAAAAAGTGAATAATAATCTAACTTTCTGATGTGGAAGATCCACTTTTAGTAGCAACCATAGAGCATACGGTAAGTGGATATATATACACCCCAAGTCAAGCTCTGATACCACTTATTGAGAGTAATAATGCCGGATAGAGAAGGACCGCAGCTAAAATAAAGTAATTATTAGAAAATAGAAGAGTTTAATTATTATACTAAAAAATCATACGAGTTTAATTCTTAGGAAAGATTGGAGGGGTCACAGCAGTCCCACTTAAAATCTAATCTCCTTAGATATAATTTAACTACAAATATAATTTATGAGTACAATATATTACTATAACTACAACCTATAATTATTGTTGAAGAAAAATAAGGATAATAAAAAAACTCGAAATTTAACGAGATTCGATCAATTATGCATACGTCATCGGATACTATCAAAAATTATTTTATTGGAAACTTAAAAAGTGAAACAATACATGAGAGAAAAAATTTGCTTACCTAATAGAAAAGCTAAGCAAGATGGGATCGTTTGAGAGCTTCTACCTCTTGCACTTCTATAGGAAAGAGGAGAGGGCAAAAATTTAATTCTTGCCTCCAAATTTGACCATCCAGCGAAATATGGATGGCAGTTAATTTTTTTTTTTTACATTAATTGCTAACAACATTTAGTCCCTTGTTAACAATAATTTACTTAGCCCACTAAACCTTTTTCGTACAGCCACTTTACCTCTTGAACTTATAAAATCACAATACATTAATCTTTTCACTATTTGAAAAAAGTTTAAATGCTTGTCCTACACAAGCGA
Organism: Excoecaria agallocha; assembly: GCA_037975025.1. Taxonomy (NCBI): domain Eukaryota; kingdom Viridiplantae; phylum Streptophyta; class Magnoliopsida; order Malpighiales; family Euphorbiaceae; genus Excoecaria; species Excoecaria agallocha. The sequence goes on along the minus strand of CM075814.1, from coordinate 12,570,090 downwards.
TGACATGGAAAAAAGAACCAAATGAAATAACGTCAATCTGATTAACATAGCTTTCATGTCATGTTTTGGTGCTTTCACCAACACTAACATAAATAATATTCACAGTGTTTTCCGGAATTCATGAAAGAAGAAACAAATGAGCAAATTATATAGATCTTCAAAATCATTCATCTAAAGAAGATACACCAAGGACACTTAAAAAAGAAAAAAAAAAGGAAAAAGAAAACAAAATAAAATTTCATAGGTAATACAGTGTCATGCAAAGTTAGCAACAGATACAACACTTCAATGAGCTAAATATTTCACCATAGGGTCCTAAAACCAAGCCTCTACTCCTAGCACCCTTCTGTACCTGCAAAAGAGTATACATGTATTGTAAAGTGGAATAGAAGATATCATATACTGCTGCTGTATCCAATACTACAGCAAGGTTTTGCAATTAAGCAACCTATGATACCACGTGTGACAAACTTTCATCTTTGATTCCTAATCATCTACGCATTAAAAAAAGTACCACTATCTACTTAAAAATGTGATCATGGACATGCGTAATCAATCTGTACTTGTGTTTCCAGCAATTAAATAAATGAGAAATAGCATACCTTCATCGGGAAAAAGCCACTGATGATTAGGAATTTAAGACAGCTGTAAGGCAACGAAAACACGAGAGTTTTAACCATTTGAGCTCCCGGCAGTGCGATCCATCAGACACCATCTCATGCATTTTCTTGTGACCACATGAGTCCACAATATCAACCATAAGATAGACGTTGAACCACTCATAGTCAGGGCAGTCAAGGCCTACATGACAAGTACACAATCTATCACCATCCAAAGCTAGAGTAAGAGCCGTTCGAGAGCTGGTTAGCTTATATAGAGCGCTGCGATACTCGTTGCTGAGTTCTTCAAACCGAAAGCTGTTATATCTGAGTTGAAGACTTGTTTGAGATTGCACGTATTCGTCATCGCAGATGATATAAATAGCCATTCGGGTATTATCAACCCCGATACCGTTTCCATTGCATGGAAATTGTGCAATGCCATGCGATCTCCACCCCGAGTCTGTGTTAGTAACATCAATAGAATAAACCCCGAGTTCGGTAGAGACGTACAAGTATGAATTGTCAGCGTAATACGCAGAAATCTCAACATATTCAGGTCTAGAATCTGAATCGACGAATTCAGGCACAGGAGTCCAACTATTGTCGTCGGAGTTGTACACCCGGAAATTATGCCTGTACCTCGTCTCCAGCAGATATGAAAACACCAAGATTTCAGATTTTCAAATCACGATTGCAATAGGACGGCAGTTTTACAAGTAAAATGATATAAATTAATAATTTTTATCCAATAAAAAACTATTCATATGAAAAATTAATCTTTTTAATAATAATAAATTAAAAATTAATTTGTTTCATTATTCATTTTAATTTTTAATCATAAATGATTTATTTAATTATTTTTGAAATATTTTGTTTCAAGAATAAATAACTAACTAAATAAAAAAAATACTGGAATTGATTTAAAAACCAGAGAAAAAGAAATGGTTTGACATAGATTAAATATGAGATGAAGATGCTTGATTTGAAAACTAAAATCAAATAAATAAATATTATTTTGATTTGTATATACATTAATGTGGGATAGATAAATACTAGAGGTGACAAATATACAGATTTGATGGATTTGATTTAGACTATAAATATACAAATTATAAATGGATCAAAAAATATGATTTATAAATGGGTCAATACTATAAGAAAAATTATAATTTCCGAAGGAACAAAATAACAAATCCGTCGTAAATAATGAAAAAAAATTTTACCGTCAAACGTTACTGATGGAAATTAGCGACGAAATTGAGAAATTGCACATGAAATTTAACTACGGAATCCTTTTTTCGTGTAACACCCTTAACTCACTCATCACTATATTCCGATATGTCATAGGCTGGAATTTTTTTTTATATAACTTGTTATTCTTACTTTACACTCTTAGGTATAACCTCGGTTCAAAAATTCGATAAAGGTTCGTCAATAACCTATAACTGTCCAAATTACTATGCTTTTAATAAAATTTTTACAAGATAATGGTTGTACATGGTATCAACCTCCTGAAATGCAAACAATTCACGCAACCTCTCAGAAGCACAACAACAATATTATCTCAATAATATCTATTCATTTCCCATATCATATATATATCAAAATAAAAGTCATCCATCAAAAAAACATTCACTATTACAACTCATGTATACCAATTTCATATCCAAATATATAACTTTATATACATGCTAGTTTGCTAATAACAAAAACATCTAAAATAAGTCTTGCAAAGTGTATTCTTGCACCTGCTCCTGAGTACCTGCATGCAGTAACAACTATGCGCTGATCATTAAATATGTTCAGTGGTGACTAGTAATCGATACATTTCCTACAAGTCATCTAATTTGATATAAAATATATAATCATTATGCTAACTCTTTTTTAACCAATCTTTTGCAAAAGTTAATAACTTTTCGAGTTATTACCCTATTATCCATTTAATGCTTATCTTTTATTAAAATTTTATTTTAACCCAAAATTCTTAATTTTGTTCACATTTGCCATTTTTATCACATAATTATAAATTTACCCTTTTTAAGTATATTTTTTGTCTTTAAACTAGTAATTGGATTACTTTTCATTATTATATACTTATTTTGATATTTTTATTCAAAATTATATTTTAGTCTCTGTTGATTATAAAATTTTATTTTTAAGCAACTTAACTGGCCATTTTACACTTATTTAAGCAATTCTTACTTAATTTACTTAATTTCTGTACTTTTAGAAAAATTTACCGTTTTGCCCCTAAACTTCCATTTTATTTCACTTTTAATTATCATTTTTCATTATCTTTTTACATTTTTAGCAAAATACATTTATTATATCCCTAGTATAGACCCGACAGAAAATTTCAGACCAGATACACGGAACGTGGACCTCATGGGTCACCACTAATAGAGAAATGATCCCCATGGAACCATTTTTCAAAAAATACTGCACTTTTTCACTTTCACTTTACACTAAAGCTATGGAGATCAGAGATCCTACCCATAGCAAAGTAAATCGCCATGACTTGCACTGCGGTAAAGGTGTTCCTATGGCTAGCCAATTATATTCAGAACTAATTTTTACTGCCTAACTAATTCTAAGGGCACAGTAATAAGTATTTTATTAACCTTTTTAATTAAAGAAAAATTTATCGGTTGACTTTTCATTTCTTTCTCATTGACTATAAATTAATTTCATATTACTTCACTTTATTTTATGTTTTTATGCAATTATTCACTAATAATTCAATATTTTCTATTGTACATATTCACATTTAATTCTCAATAATATTCTAATAATTCTAATAAATTTCAATAAAATTTATATATGCATTCTTTATTATTTACTATCATTTTCTACTCACTTTGTGAATTATTTCACAATAATTCATGATTTTTACTTTATACATACACTTAAAATAAACTTAAAATTCTTAAATAATTTCCAAAAATTCTTTAAAAATTTCTGGACATTAATTATCAACATTTAAGCTAATTTAGGCTATTAATTATTGATTTTATGCAAAAATTCTTTTGTTTTGCCTTATAGAGAATTTTGGCCACTTAACTAACTTACCTTAAAAAATTTTCTACTTTAATTTAAGGCTTCCATTATCATTCCACAAGGTTTAATTTCCTTTTCCCCATACTAATTTCAATATTTAAACAATTTAACAATTTTTACCCTAATTACATAAAAGAATTAAATTCATAAACATAGAAAATGTAAAAATTTGCTAGCCACTTACATTTTTCACTAGATTTAGAAAGCCTAAACCTTCTTTCCCTCACCTTTATCCCTTGAAAATCCTTCTCCTTCTTCCTCACCTACCATGGTCGCCCACAAAACCTTAGATTTCCTTATTTTTTTGTTCTCAAATGCAATAATTAAGCTCATATTCATAATCTAAACCTCAAAATCTATAGAAAAATACTAAAGAATAAATTTAAACTAGCGAATTTCTTAAATTCTTCCTTACCCTATTTGCTTTCCCCACTTGATTTTTCCACTTTCTTTGCTCAAATAAATCACTAGAAGCTATTTTGGTGATCAAGAGGGATGAAATAACAATTTGTATCCTTAGATTTATGGGAAATTTGGAGTAATTAAGAAAGAAATTAAAGAGAGGGAAAGAGAAGAGGTTGGTTCGGCCAAGGAGGAGAGCTGGTGAATTTCTAGAAAAATCTCCAGATTTTTAGCCCTCTTATATTACTCTTATGGGCCCAAAATTGAGTTTGATGAGTGGGCTTTGCCCACTTAAATAATTAGGCCTATTTTAGGCTCATTAAGGCCCAATCAAAATTCTCTCACTTCCAGCCTTCAAACTATTCCAAAAATAATTTTATCACTCTTATCACATCAAAAATAGCTAGTACGAAAAATTTTAGCTCAATTGGAGTCTGTTATTATTCCGATTTAAACTTATCAGTCCGATTCAACAACTGCCGATGTCACCGAAAAATTCAATTTTTACTACCAAAATATTCTACATAAAAATTCATGTAGACATGCAAAATCTAAAAATTTTCGGAGTTCGTTTACTTTTTTTAATAATTTATGCAAAATCAAATTACTTTACTTAATAGGGAAATTGACTTGCTAACTTTTTCATATTTTTGACCTTTAGAAGCTCATTTGACCTCAATTTTACTTCAAATTTCTACCTCGAATTCACCATGATCAATACTTTTCGATAGTCTAATAAAATATTTTTGACTTTCGGATATCCTTTCGAATTCGAAAAGCACTATTCACCATTGGAAAGTATTGTTCACAGATAGCCTGATGTTGAGGCCATTACATTCCTTAGGTAAATTAGCGATGGAAACATTGTCTGTCGAAAATTTACCTACGGAAATTGAATTTCGTAGGTAAATTACCGATGGAATAACATTCCGTCAGTAATGTTCCTACGGAATTAGATTTTCATAGGTAATTTGCCAACGAAATCTTGTTTCGTCGGTAATTTTCCTATGGAATAAAATTTTCATAGGAAAATTGAAATAAATTTTCTGTTTTTTATTCTCTTCACTTTCCAAAATTGATCAAATCGGTTTTCTTCCCTTCTCAAAATTATATATAAATTGCCATGTCTTATTTTTATTTAATTTTTCATTTTTCATTTATTAATTTCTTTAATTTCAAACTTAATTGATATTAAAATTTTTTTGCTTCTAATAGAATAAATTGAGATGTTACATGAGATGCCCAAATTATGGTCATCAAGGTCAGTTAAACTAAAATCTAAAGAGATTAATTAATAAGATAATAAAAATTATTTCATATTTATATAAAAAAATCTATTTGGAAAACTAAATCTTAAAATAAATTTAACAAATTAGACTCGAAAATAAATTAGATATAAAATAAGTGATGTGTACAATGTATACCCTTACTCCATTAATTTGTTGAAGATATTGGAGCAAGGGTATACAATATATACCATTGCTAAATTCTATCGGCAATTTGGTTTTCTTATGGAAATTCACTAAATTCCATCGGAAAAATGAAATTTTCTTATATTGTAATATTCAAATAAATTGAACGAATTTGGACTGATTCATGAATTTAATACAAATTATTATAAAAAAAATTTTAATAAATTAATGGATCCGATAATAATGATATTTAATTTAATATTATAAATGATCAAATTGAAAACATAATATAAATAATAAGTTGATATGTACAGAAAAATAAAAAATTTTATTAATAATTTAATTTTACTTTAAAATAGAACTTTGTACAAATATTGAATATATAAATAGTAAAAATTAGTTTAATAAAATAACAATTCTAATGGATTGGTTAATTTTTTTTATTCAAAAACTTATCAATCGAAGCATGTTCACCCCGGATGAAAAGAAATGAAAAAAAAAAATGATGACACGGAATAATCAAGAAACAAGTGTCGGCCAGGGAATCTTTCAAGAGGAAAACGGTGGAGATCTTAAGCCAATTTCAAAACAATTAAAAATAATATCCACACATTCATTGTGGTTTTTTTTTCCATCCAATGTAACACTTTTAAAATTTTAAATATATCTTTTATTTTATCATTTCGTATATTAAAAAATATTTAACCGAGATTATATACTATAAACGACTAATAAAATGGTAATTTACTAAATTAGAAAGGAATAGTAATTGAAATGCAACGGTGGTAGTAATAATTATCTGTATCAAAATGGGTACTGGCTCATCAACTTAGAACAACATTTAAGCCCAATTCATAGTATGTTTCTCATTCTAACTACTACTCTAAAACGCATGTTGTGATATGGGCGTGAAGTTAAATTCTATCCCTAAAGTGTGTTGATATACATACATATATATATATATATATATATATATATATATATATATATATATATATATATATATATATATATATATATATATATATATATATATATATATATAAACTAAATCATGTTTTCCAGTCAAATTGAAAAATACTGAAATCATATGATGTGAGATGAAGCATCTCACAGAGTGTATGAGATGTTTTAAAATCCACTTCCAATATCTCCTATGAGGAGAGGTAAGAAACCTTAACTTGCAACGACGCTCCAAATTCAGATTTAATCGTTCTAGTGGGGTTTGGATACTGGATGGTTAATCCAAAAAAAAATTGTAATTGAAAATCTCTAGTTGTTATAAACGGTATGAACTGATTTATGAAAACTTACGTTGCCACATTTTATTGTCTGAAATTTTTCGCATCATGTTATATGAATTGTGAGAAAAAATATAGTGGCCAGTAAAACAATTTTTGAAATTATGAATTATCAAGGAAATGAAAAATTAAGGATAATGAAATCACAATATGTGACATATACCGTGATTTATAGAGTACTTTTTCTGTAAGCTATCAATTGTAAACAATAAAAAAGTAATATCATTTTAACAGTTGGATTTTTCACAACGGTGCTTATAATACCTACCATAACCAAATTCCTTTCGAACAAACACTTTCTGAAAAATGCACACTCATTTCTGTATTGTTATTTGTGAATGTAAATAGTAATTATCTTTTGCAGCCCTACTTAGTATTTTAACTGCATTTAAATCTCTCATCATATTTTTCTCAGTTAATTAAGAAAATTTACGAAGAATCTTTTCGTCAATTGGCAACTGTTTCTTAAGATTGATCCCTTAATTTTTGTGCAGAAATTATAATATTCATTTGAAGAGAAATGGAGTAGTTATGTAAGAAGAAGTGCCAATAGGGCTGCTCCAGAGGTAGTCTAGAAAGATTCAAGTGTACAAATAAATTCATACAGAAGAATTGTTCGTTCAATAATCAGTATTCTTTCATACATATATTTATTAATTTTTTTTTTTTTTTGGTTTAGGGAAATAATCTAATATAGAATTAGTTCAGGGAAAAAATATGATAAATGGTGATAGTTTAAGGAGGAATTTATGTATTAATCCCTAAAATATCAACTGAAATATAAGGGCAGACTACTAACTTGGCCAACTAACAAAAATACATAGAAAATTGAATGACTACCCAAACTTCTTTATTTCAAATATATTTTTCTTTATGTATCCAATTTTAAAATTACCACTTTTAATAAGAATTCTCATCTTCAAATATGAGATTTCAAAGAAGACTTATCTATCATCAAATAGCAAACAGATTAATGAAAATAAATTAAATTGGATTTGATGTTGATTAATTGACTGTCTTCATCTTTTGCTGATTTTCTTTCTTCGGTTTCTATCTATGAAATCAAATGCCATTCGTTTGATATTAATTTATGTTTTTTGTTCTTTCACCAGCAATCTGTGTCCTCCATTGTATTCTTACGTATACAATAATTTGCCTTTTTAATATAAAAGTCACGATTGGTATATCATGGAATGCTATGGTAATACTATATTCGATCAATGCATATATATCAACTTTTTACGACAGCATAATATAATGTATACTTTAGTATACAAAGGAATATCAAACTGAAATGTCACTCATTCCATTCCACTTTAAAGATAAATCTTTTCTTTTTTATGAGAATTAAAAAAATAATTAAAATATCTCAATTTTTTACAAAAATTTTAATAATCTATAAAAATATCATTTTTATTTTTATGTAATGAAAATTTTAATAATCTATAAAAATATATATTTTTTTTATTTTTAAGTATTTCATTTAATTTTAGCTTAAAAAAAATTAGCTCTAATGTCTTTGCTCATATTTGATGCCTTTCGACTCCTACCACCTAAAATGGTACATAATGGTGACAAGAAATAAGGAGAAAAAATAACAATTTGTAATTTGATGGAAAAAAGATACTATTCACAGAGGCCTTGATTGGTATATGAAAACCGAACCTTTCCAATATTTTTACTTTGTACAGATCCACAATTCCAATTAAATGCAGTCTGGTCGACAGCATTTGTAAGTATAAGACACATGGAATTGAAAAGTTGATTTTGTGTTGTACATGCGTTGGGAACATTGAACATGATGAACTGATGATAGTTGAAGTTTTCATATACAAGTAAAATATATGTATGTATATCATGCATTTATGCATCTGTATAATAGTTCTCAATATACAATATCTCTGCATAAGTATTGTCAACCCACATTATGCATCAGCCGAAATTGCAACAGATCTCTGCCGGCAAAACTTAGCAATATAATGGGGCAAGAAAAGAAAATTCACTGCTCTACATACTCACATTTTCAGGCCTCAAGAAAATTACATTTCAATTGCACTCCCAAAAAGTATACATTGTAAGTTATTGAAGAAAATATTAATAATATCCACGTAAAGTACACGTGCATGTATTTATATGGAAGAGGCTAACTATTCAAGTGAGAAATGAGAATTCAGACTACAGGAAGACAAGTACCCCAGTCAAATCTGTACTCTAGAATTCAGTTCTGAAGTGTTCTCATTTTAGATGCCAGCAGCTATTTTGAATATCGTTCTACACAGGAAATAAACTTTATCTTTCAATCCTGTCGAGAACTGCATGATAGAATCCACAAGGAAGAATAAATCCATCTTTTTAATCTACAATTGACTCACTTTCTAGATTACAGGCTAAAACCCCCACCACCTATGTTCTGAAAACAAAGAAAGCTTCAGAACAGTGCATGTCAAAAACAATTAAATCGTTGTTGTAAATGTAAATATAAAGCTGATAGTGTTCAGCCAGGCTCATCCACACGTAACATGATGTCTTCTGAAATTAATATATAATGGTAACAAGCCATAAACTTTGAGTATTAACTCTGATTTATCTTCATCCAAGGATTCAATGTAAAACATCCAGCAAATATGCAGGTTGAAGAGAAAAAGGAGAGAGCAAACCTGAGCACTAGAAAGCTATCCAAATTTAGAAACAAGATCGATAATAACTTCTTCACTATCCGCACTTATTCATACAAGAAGACGAGTGCCCCAGAATCTACTTGGACTGATTGCCAAATAGATGTTTTCTAGCCAATTGTGGAAATGGATTTCCTGAAATGGCAACAAACAAGGGAAACTTGAAAATTCAGACATTGCATTAAAATATGCAGCTATTGAATATGTCTAATTAAGTAACAGGTAGTTTTTTAAACAAACAAAAGGAGCTAGCAAAAACAAAAGAAAAACAAAACACACAAGCATACATTAGATCGTTACATTTCTTAGAGCACCAAATCACAGAAGCCCATATGTAGCATGTATGCACCTACGCAGTTTATAAGCAATACAACATCAGGTAATTCAATATAAACAGAATCTGCTCAGATAAATTGGGTCAGATAAAAGACTTTAAGCTACTGCATCTTTAAGAAAGTTTTCAATAGCTGTAATAAAAATGACGTATGAAAAACCCATGTCTTATCACTTACACCATGTCAACATAGAAGCATGCCAAATTCTGGACCATGATGCGATGATAAACTTATCAAATACCAGCAACATACAAAGAATTTAGCATTACAACTATAAAAGCAAGAATCCTTAAGAGTAATTCAAGTACTGTCTGAAACAGACTAACTTTCCTGCTACTTCATATAATTAGATACTATTTATTAGCATAACTATGAATACACACAGACACACACTAAATATGGAAAAAGAAAAAGAGAGGGACCTGACCTTAGCACCAGAAAGCTTTTCAAGTTTAGAAACAGATTCCATTACAATAACTTATTCACCATCCTTGCTGATCCATACAGGAAGAGGAGTGCCCCAGTCAACTCTGTATTCTAGAATTCAGTGCTGAAGTGTTCTCATTTTAGAAGCCAGCAGCCTATTCCAAGTATCATTTCATGGATTGCATGAGAAAGTTCTTTAAAAATAACATTTCTCCACTTTTGGAAAGCTGATTATAAGTTTACACAGAGATCAACCAAAAATAGAACCACTAAATTCTTGTTTTGATATTTAGAACTACAAACTGAATTCTAAATCGATGTCAACTAAATCACCAATGATAAGAAAATCAGGAAATATGAAGACCGATGAGAATAAGTGGGGCCTATTCATAGACGGAACAGATCTGAAGACAAATCTCATTTGGAGAATTGTACATTTAAAAACAAACAGAATGCAGAAGAAACCTCTAATATATATGCAATGAGATGTCTTAGGAATAAAAAATTCTAGTATTTTCAAATCAATAAGATGGATTTCAACTTTCCCCAAACTTAGCAAAATGTGCAACCGTGTGTCCTGATATTATACTGTAGCAGTCATTCAGCTTTTGCTTCTCAACAAAGGTCCAGGTTGCATAAAGCATTCAGTTCTATGAGTAAAATATTCAAATAACCATGGACTGATCAAATTCATCTCACTAAGCAATCACAATTAACTTAATTAACAAAAGAAAACAATTGTTCCAAGAAAAACAAGATTCAATGATAAAGAATATACTTGGGCGTAAATTCTCCAGTAGTTATATTTCCTTTAATTGTATAATGATAATATACATTAGTAGGTTGGCTATACATGTCGAGAGCATGTATCTGTGCATAAGGTTATCTCTACAGTAATTTTGAGTAAAATTGAAAAAAATGCACCTATCAGCAACTAAGCAACTATCTAATATTACTTAGTAATCAAAATTGTGCGGGAATTCGATTGACAAAATACGGCTCTTGTAGCATCAGAGTTTTAAATATCGCCAAGCAGGTCATCAATGCTAAATTGTGGCCCCAAATCATCAAAAATTTCGCACAACGCCATCAGCTCTGCATCCGTTTCAGAATCTGCACCGACAAGATAGCCATCTGCCGATATATTCGCTTGAAAAGCAAGTACATTACTGGAATTAATACTTGGCACAATATCATCAACAATGCTGACTTTCCTCTTTTTTGATGGAAGGCAAGTCGCCCCTTTCTTCTCACAAGCAACATCAACATCAACAGGGAAATTCTTTCTCAGCCTACACAGCACCGATTCATTCTCGTATTCTGGCAAAGAGAATTCGTGCATAATCCATCGACCATTGTGAATGGATTTTGAATTTCTGTAATTAAAAGTTCTCTTCGCCACTTCTACACAAACCCATTCCCCATTGATATTAACTTTAGTGTGAATCTTCTTACTAGAATCTACCCCGTGCCAAGAACCGCCACCGAGACCAACTCTTCTCTCAAATCTGGAGCCCTTCTTCTTCAATTTAGTGAAGAAGTAAAGATCGTCTTCTTCTGCTAAGCGATTCCCGGAAAATCGTTGAAAGAGTTGCCAGGGTTCTTCGTCGCCGTATAAGTCGGCGTCAGGGACGATGAGCGACTGAAGAGGCAAAAGGGTAGACTTTAGTTTCTTGAAGAGATAATCACCGGCAAGTACTTCGTCAGAAGGTATGAATCTGAAACCACGAGGCAGCTGCATTGCCTCCATAACTGAGATTGAAAGCTTCGGAAATCCAAAACAGAGAAGGAAAAGAGAAACGGAAAAGCAAATCCCAACGGTAAAGAAAAGAGAGAGGAAAGCAATTGCTAAGTTCGTAGTTGTGATTGACTGATTCTCATAAGGAGTTGGAAACCCCCCGCGCCTATATTTATAATTTTATTCTGAGTTTCTGATTCTTTTGGCACCAAAATATTGCCGTTAGCCGATGGCAATCTTGAACCCCAAGTTCCAATTTTGAACCCTTTTTAAAATTTTGACCCTATACTATTTTTCTTTTTCATATTTAACCCTATGTTATCAATATTAATATAACATAAAAATTTATGGATGCTATTCAATAATAATATATAGAGTTTTAGATGAAATTTAATCCTTCTCTCTAAAAAACAATAAAGTGAAATCCTAATATTTTGAAATTAATTTAAAGATAAATGTAGAATTTTTAGTATTAATGGATTTAGTTTCTTCATGTTCAAAATTATCTCACAATCACAATATTTATTCAATGATACTAATAAAATTAAATGAAGTAAGAAAATATGCCAGTCAATTCATGATCATCCGAGCAATTATCTCCGATGTAAACCTATTCATAAATCGGAATGATGTAAAAATTATCGATAAAAATTAATATGACTATGAGTTATGCTTAGTAACCCGTAGGTCTTGTGTCCTTAAATCAGTCATATTGTCCATTGATCTCATTGAAAACCCTTTTATTTGTTCGTATTTGTTTTTCTTTGTTTCGAGTCTCTTGAGGTTTCTTAAAGTTTTATTTTTACGGAATGCATTTATTGTTCTTGGCATTTTTTCTTTTTAACGTGGAGGAAAATGAGAACATGAACCAACGGGATGAGATTCAGTGTATGTGCACATATGGTGTCCACGTATTTGGACTGTCAATTAAATAGACACACATAATTCGACGATCCAAATGTGCACAAACACTAAATTACTACTTGGAACCAACTAGTGGAGAAAACATAGAGATTATCATGGTAGGAAGTTAAAATCAAGCTCCCAAAGATTGAGGTGACCCTATCATTCTAGGTGTTAGATGCAAAACTATGATCCTTTTCAAGTTGAAGAGCAGTTAAAGCAAATGAAATCAGGAGAAAAGAGGGTTCTAAATCTAATGCAAGAGTTGTTAATATCTTTACTAACTATGCAAAGGATTGGCAAGATAGAGAGAAGCAACTTCTTCATCAAATTGATACCGCAAATGAAGAGAGAACTTGTTTTAAAGCTAAAATTCAAGAATTTGTAATTGATAATACCTTATATATTATCTTAAGTGGGCCTTTATATTTAGAAGCCTAAAGCCCAATCAAAACCTGTGTAGGACTTAAAGCCCATTACACATTTGATCCAACTCGAAAACCCTTTATGGGCCTATCGACACACCTAGCACCCTATTTGCTTAAGATAGGACATCAACAGAGATAATCCTATCATTAGCAGACCTAATCCTGCAAATTGCCAATATAGCTGTGATTAGTACTCAATTATCACCACTCCAATACACAAATTATGTGTAACACTAAAAAATTTGCATCTGACATGCATGGTGCATTTTAGAGCACAAAAAATTATCCTAGGATAGTTTTTGGGATAATTACAGTAGGATAGTACAGAAAAATTTGAAAGTGCATAAGTGTTAAATGTGCTCAAGCCAGGAAAATCTAAGAATGGGTGATCTGACGGACAATTTGACTTAACCTTAAAATAATAAAATAGGTATCAAACAGAGTTCGGTGATACAATTTGAGAAGAATTTGAGCTTAAATAGACCTTTAAAATAGACAGAGAAGTTTTTGCTCGGTATTGTAAACTTGGTTGACCACAAACTTGATTGAACCTTAAAATATTCTAAAGATCTCCAAAAATTATTTCCATTAAATAGACCCATTAGAAATAGTATAAATGAGCTATTGGAAGTGAAAAATAATTTTTTCGACAGTTTCAAATTTTTAAATTTCGAACTGGCTGATTATACCACCAGAGCCGGAAGTATACTGAAATAGTGTTCGAATGACTTGAAATTTTAAACATGAGTTTCTGCATATATTATTGCATGGGGGGACAATTTTCGAGCATTCTGACAAGTGAAACATCGGGTTCAAAAAAATAGTAAAAAATATAGGTTAAATTAATTAGTGGGCTTAAAAGCCATATTTAATTTATCTAAAGGTATAATTATCATTAGAAAATGAGTCATAATCAGCTACATGAATCAGCATAGTAAAATGATGCGTAGGGACCAATGAAATCATGACAAGTTGCTTAAAAATAAGCCATTGGATAAATAGTAAATGGCGGAATCTTGACCATTGGTTTGGTGGACTTAAGGGCAGCCTTGAGGGGTCCGAAATTCTCTACAATTTTGCCCAAAATTTATCATATTCCACCATTGTTTCTTCATTTCTCCCTCCTCCCACCAATTTCCAAGCCCCAATTTCACCCACATAGAGTAGAAAGCTTCATTTCAACATGGAAATCAGAGTATGCAACTCAAGGAAGCTTGGAGATAGAGAATTTCTAATGAGAGAAAGTAATCCTAAAAAAGTAAATTCTTGAGTTTTTGTTAGAATTAAATAGGGATATTTTTACAGGCTTGTAGAGCATAATGAGTAGGATTATTTAGTAATAATTAGATGTTTAAATTCAGAATATACACTCACTAACTTCTCCTTCATATATTTGGCCAAAAGAGGGAACCAAAGGAAAAGAGTAACACAAGGAGGAAAAAGGAAGAATAAGGGATTTCAAGCTACCAAAACGTTAGTGGATACAAACTACACTCTATTTCATTTAATTTTTGAATTTTTGCATGAAAATTACATTATTTAACTGAGTAAATTTAAAGAATAATGGGAAATAATTTAAGATAACTTAGTAAAATGATGAATTAACTTGAAATAAGTATGAAATTAGAAAGAAATTAAACATCAGGTAGGAGAACTAATTATGGCCGAATGGTGTCCTAAATGGCATAATGTGTTATTTTGTTGTTAATTGATGTATTAAACATAAATTAAGTAATACCATGACGAATAATTATATCATGAATGATTTGAGTTTAAAATAATATATGGACACCATGTTCACCATGTAAACATAATGATGTACATAAAAGAAATAAATTAGTAATGGTGAAATTTAAATGTACATCAATACATAAAGGTCTAAAATAATCATTAAAGCATGTTAAGCACGATAACACATGAAAAACCTTGATGAAAGTATGAGAAGATATCTTGGCCAAATTATGTAGTATATTGAAGACTATGTTAATTTGATGATATTTGGCATATTAGGTATAAAATGTATATTATTAACTTGAATAAGCACTATACAAATGAATTGAGCACAAAATAATATATATATATATATATATATATATATATATATATATATATATATATATATATATATATATAATGGTCATCAAGTGAACATAATGGTGTATATATGTATAACTAAGAAATAATAAGGTACCATAGATGTATGATAATATATAATTACATAAAATAAATTTAGAAACATATAGAGTATGAAAGGAAAGAAGAAACCACATGGCATGTTTGAATTCTTATTGAAGCCAAATGGTACCTCTTGTGGAAATGCCATATTTTTTTTATCATATTTGAATGTTATTTAATATGTACATTATGGCTTCAGATGAAAGATGAATGTATGTATGAAGAATGAAAAAGTATGACATGACGCATAATTGAAATAACATAAAGTTTGGCATGAAAAATATAACATCAAGTAAAATAATTAGTTGCTCTTAGTGTACGGTGGGTAATCCAGGATCTTATGATATAATGGCTAGCCATAGAGACCCATTTATCACGATAGCACCATGAGATTAGAATTCTATTGAGGGATGGCTATGCTTAAGTAGTCACTTGACACACAATCATACAATATATTCATACAGTCATATAGTCCTCATCTCGTATATCAGGTTCGAGAATTTTCGCTGGTTATCACTAAGTGCAAAATGGTAAATATACAAAAAAATAAGAATTAAATGATAAATTACATATAAAGAATAATATCAAGTTGATTGAGTATGACACTACAAGAAAAATCTATTTTGGCGACGAAAATTTTCGACGAAATTGAGAGAATTTCCATAGGGAAGTCAAATTACCAACGAAATTTAGCGACGAAAAATGACGTTAGAGAACCAGTTGTAGGCACTTTTACCGATGGAAAACATTATCCGTCGGTAATTATGTAAGGAGATGTGGACTGAAAAACTGTCGTAGTTTGCCATATTTACGAATGGATTCAAATTCCGTTGTTAAAATTACCAATGGAATTATAATTTTCATCGGAAATTCTACCGACAGAAATAGGTATTCCGCAGGCAAATTTCCGACAGGATGACAAGTTTCACAGGTAAATTTAGCGACGGTAAGTCTGTTTCCATCAGTAAAGTTTTGTCAAAATAAAAAAATTGGCGACGAAAATATCCATCACCATTCCGTTACTAAAAATATTTTATATTTTTAATAATTATCTAATAATAGGTTAGGATAATATGTTATTCTATTATCATTAAAGGCATAAATACATTATGATAAACAGATTTGTAGCTGATAGTAATTACAAGAATAATAAAATTGAACTTAAGTGGAAGAATTAGTGAAGAGAACTATCTAGAAGTTGAAGAATTTAAGGTAACCGGATGGTGACCTTAGGTATAGTCTGTGTTAATTAAGCAACTAAATGAATATTTGTCTTAATTTGAATTTTTTTGATGATGAATGGATTTAGCGTATGAGATAAGACCCTTAAATTACAATTGGACATAATATGTTCACATAAGAAATAATGATGTGCATCTATGTATCAAATGTATATAAATATAAATTGAGTATGCATGATTATGTGAAGGCTTAAAATGATCATGAAAGTATGAAAAACATGATAATCCAAGAAAAATCATGGTATATGCTTAGGTATATTAAATAGCCGAATGGTGACCTAAAGAGTAACATGTGTTAAATTCAAAATTATTTGTATATTAGACATGAAATGGGTATTATCATGATTAGTGAATATAATAGGATTAATTAGAACCTTAACACATGTGGACAAAATATTGTATTGGTGAACATAATGATGTACATTTGGGTAATAAAAGATTGTAGACATAGTTTGAATGCATGTTATTAAACAAAGACTTAGTATGATGGAAAGAACATAAAAGGCCTAATAGTGTATGAAAAATGTAACACCTTATACTCGATCCAATAAACGAGTCGGATAAGAATGTCACTAACTAATCTATGATCTATAAGGAAATAAATCAATATAAGTTTTACTAAAATCATTAAAGATTCCAATCCTTTACTCTTTATTTTTCTAAAAATCAATATAAGTTTTTCCTAAATATTATCGAACTCCTATGTAAACAAGTATAAAAATAACACTTCTAAAGTCATATAGCTATTTCTACAACCTCGGTCAAACTTCAACACAAGCTTTCTCATCCTCCTCAAGTAAACAATTAATCTAAATCCACATGTCACACTATCATTACATAAATATTTTCATTCTCACTGTATCTAAAAAAAATTTCACTATACAATTGTATCAATTACAAAATGTCCAACTTCAACAAAACATCTCTAAGATTACAAGCTAAATCATACCTATATTTGTGTACTTGCCAAAATAACAAAAGTGTATAAGTGGTGTAAATGACTTGTTGCCGTAACCATGATCGCTTCCAAAACTAGTTGTAGCAACTCATAAAGACTCCTTTATTTGGCTCGAGAATACGAAGTATGAAATCAGCGTACACGTGGAGGAAACCACACGCTAAGCTAAAAGCTTAGTGGTGACTACCAAATTTACCTTTCGAATGGTACAATTTAAAATATATTTACAAATTTTAAACATACACATGTAAAGTCATAAAACATATAAATATTAATGATTTCCATCTAGTAGTGCATACAAGTTTCCAATGATCAAATTTCATAAGTAATATAAATATATGTCCTTGTATGGTACGATTTAGCTTTACAATATTTTTCACAGATGATCGGCCATTAATTACTAGCCAATCAGTCCTATTATATTTGTAATTAATTAAGTAAAATTTATGAATGCTTTTAAAATTTTCATAGCAATTCATAGATTATTCTGTTCTACTTCCTACTGTAATTAAAATATGGCATATATAATTATAAATTTCGTTATTTCTAGCGCATCTATAATATCACATCAAATATACAATTTCTACTTCATAATGCACACATGTATTTCCTTCCGATAACATTCCATATACTAATTACATCTAAATTATAAAAAATAAATAAACTAGTTTCCTAGACATATTTATATATTCCTCATATCGTTTAAAATTTGATGACTTAATATACAAGAGCGAAATAATATGACCTAAATGATGCTCAGTATATAGCCTCTAATGAGTTAATAACTAAACTAATCATTAAATCTTCAAATTCAACCCCTGCACATCTACTATTTTGTTTATATTGCCTAATTTAAATTTACGTCGCCTTTAGTAACTGCTAGGAAATTCTCAAATCGGATATGCAGGATAAGGACTGTGTGATGTAACTGTATGAATATACTATGTGACTGTATGAATGAGGTGACTACTTATGCATAGCCATCCCTCAATAAAAATCTATTGTATGATTCTACCGCTGTATATATGTTCCTATGGCTAGCCATTATATCTTAGGATTCTGGATTATCCATTATTTTCCTAAAGGCAGTGAAATCTTGCCTTTCTTCAAATTTCCCAGAACATACATGATCATGGCACTGTTGCATTTAAATAATTACACCAAACATTTATGCATATGTATAAACTGTAGTTTGTTTAACACATATGTAATATGTTTTCTCAATGTTTAGAAATTTCTTTCATAGTTATGGCTTTTTTACTTCATAACAATGCCATTTACTATCATGACACTGTAGTGTTCTACCTTGCCACTTTTTAACTTAATTTATCATAAATTATAAATTACACACCGATCATCTTGTTTAAAATATACATAAAGATTCATCGTTATACTTATGCACTTATCATGACATTAAGTATATACCCCAATCTAGTTCATACGAAATTCTTCAAGAAATCATCTAAGACATGTTATGCATATCCATTTCTATAAACAATCTACAATAATATATTATCTTATTATGACCACAACTTTTCAAAGAGATAACACAAAATAACAAAAGAACAACAAGCCAAAGAGGAGCGAATTCTTATAATTAACATGATTTTAATATGTTAGACTTCACAAACCAAACTAAGTAAATAATATAAACTAGGATATTTAATCAAGTTTAATCGAGTAATCTTGTAGTCTGATGATTCACTAAAATTAAACTTATTTATTTCCTTTAAATTCTAGTCACATGCCTAACTAATTAATAAATGCATAAAATCAATAAAATTTTTTGCATTTCTCATTTAAATTTCTCAAGGGTCTTTCAAGTTCTAAAGACATGTATATCTTTCATAATTACATATCTCAATTAGTTCTTTATTTTATCAATAGTATAAGAATCATATTCATTAGCCAGTAATTGTACACCGTTAAGGAATTGAATCTTTTGGCTTAATACATCTAACTTGGAAATAAAGGAGTCCGTAAATCAAAAATCCAAGTTATTTGTTACAAGTCAGTTTTTTAAAGTGTGTGTGTGTATATATATTTTAAATTTCATATCTTAATTAGTCTCTTATTTTGTTAAGAGCCTATCAATAATACTAATTGAACAATTAGGCTAAGTATAGGAGAAACTCAATCATTAGCTTAATGCATCTAAATCAACAACAAGAACATTTACAAAATGAAAATTTAGATTTTTCATCACAAGCCAACAATCCAAATTATACAGATAACCATTCTTGAGTTGACTAAATTATCTGAGTTGCAATTGATGAACAAAAATGGAGAATTTTCAACTTAAGCTCATTACTCTAGCCACTATGTTACTAAAGTTTCTTTCTAGTTGTACATTTTGCTATTGCTAGAATATAATTAACTAACAATTCAGTTTTATGAAACCACAACTAGCAAGCTAAATTAAAAATAGCAGAAAGAACATTGCATGAGTAATTACGAAAATCATTAAAAATGAAAATTTAAGGATATTAATTTGCAGTGTTCATTCCTAATATTGACATATAATGTATATAAACTAGAACAACAAGTTCACAAAGACATATAGTTTACAACATCATAAATTCCATCAAACATATTAACAAACCTTATTTTTGGAAGAAAACTTCAAGGTACGAGTATATGCTCCCTTTCTATCAATTAAATTTATCTTAGTTTAGTTAGCTCATTCTTAAGCATCATCAGCAATATGACTAAAATTTCTAATCCCCTATATTTTGGAAATGTGCACTACCATCATCTATTGTCATGTAACCAACTCAGAATAGCATATCTTCCTAATTTACCAAAAATTCAATATAAAATAACTGATTTATGCTTAACCATAATTCATCATCAAACTAACGGTACATATTTTAACCAAATAAAACACTATTCAAAATTAATTACGTAACATTATCTATAATAGTAAACTTTATTTCATAAAATGCAAACTTGATACAAAAAAGAAAATACAACAATGACAACAACCCATATAACAATATATTTTTATGTACTAAGGTTGAATCATCGAAAAAGCATTGAAATTTAGCATTGGATCTTAAATTGACAAGGCTCAACCAATAAATGTATTATACAACTAAATCACACAACACCCAAAAATTTGATGATTAAGAAAAATGAAACAAATTTTAACAAAATTTTAAAATTAAGACAATAAATCAATAGAGGACATTTTAGTAGTCACATACCAATTTTTGCAAATTTTCCTCAATTTTTGTTCATCACTGTGCTCATTGAAAGCTCATCGAAACCTCACTAGAATGCACCAGTGTTGCCGTCGTGGTGGTTAAAGCCTCAAGGTCCTACTGCCATTGATCGCGTACCTAACCGTTATGCCATTTGGAACCATGCTTGGATCGCTGACTTCT
Organism: Excoecaria agallocha; assembly: GCA_037975025.1. NCBI lineage: Eukaryota > Viridiplantae > Streptophyta > Magnoliopsida > Malpighiales > Euphorbiaceae > Excoecaria > Excoecaria agallocha. The sequence goes on along the minus strand of CM075814.1, from coordinate 12,549,051 downwards.
CTTTCCTTCGATATGTGCATTGCCAACAATTAGAGGCGGATGGAGTGTGTCGGGGTGAATGCCTCGCCTTTGGGTACTTGTCAATGCAAATAAGGTTTTCGTCTACCATCGTGGTTCATCGAAGATAAGGGAGGAAACTTACCTTAATTGTGATAAGGAAAAAGGAGTAGAACAATACCATGGACGGAGAAGCAAATTGATGATGAAGGGTTAGCAGTAGAGGAAAAAGAATGCTGGTGGTATACGCTGTTGATCGACAATGAGGAGATTGATGGTATCCCTTTCTTCCGTTCTCGATCTCTTCTCCTTCCTCCCCCTTCCCTTTTTATATTTCTCTTTTTATCTTTTTTAATTCTTATTTCCTTTTGTAAATTTGTAGCCTTAATAATTTCATCTAGAAAATTCTAGGGACCTTCCAAGATATTTGTCCTCCTCATCCTCCTCCTCCTCCCCCTCCTCCTTATTATTATTATTATTATTATTATTATTATTATTATTATTATTATTATTATTATTATTATTATTATTATTATTATACTTTTATTTCTTTTTAAATTTCTTATTATTAATTTTTAAAATGTATGTTGATTAAAATCATTAATTTAAAAGCCTAAAAAAATTTTGAATCACATTACATCCTCAATAATTTAACCCTTACAAACTGGTATCAGAAGTACTACTCGTAATTTGCATATTAAAAATATTCTCAAACCACTCAAGATTTGAATTTTGGGATGTCACAAAAAAATATGGTATGAGCTTATAAACTTAGTGTAGTCAAATTATGCCTTAAGATGTAATATGAGGTAGTTTGATAATTAGTTAAATATTTAATTTGAATTAGGAAATATAATGATGACTAAACATAAATTAATGAATTTGAACTTAAAATTTTATTTAGATATAATGTTTGTTATATGAACATAATGGTACACAATTATATAACTATATGAATTTAGAGGAAAATATGAAATAATTTGAGATAGTATAATAAAATGATGTCCTAATATAAAATAAATAGGAAACAAAGAAGAAAACAAACATAGAATGAATGGACATATTTTGGCCTAATGGTACATCTTAAGGTACAATAGGATAATTTGGTGTATTAGTAAATTTAAGCATAAAGTGAGCAATGCTAAGATAAATAAATACACCATGATTGACTTATGCTTATCATTACATGTGGACATAATAGTGGGTATATGAACATAATGGTATATATGTATGTAACTAAAGGTTATAAAGGTAGAATGAAAGCATGTCAAGATGGAAATACATGGAATAATCTTGGGAATATATAACACATGAGAGAAAATGAGAAAACACAATGTATGTAGGAATTCAGGGTAAGGCCAAATGGTATGCTGTAAAGAAATGTCATATATTCATTAAGTATGAATGTTATTTATTAAGAATTGTGATGTTGATGAATGCAAAAATAATGAGAATTTATGACATGTGACATAATGAAAATATCATAAAGAATTGTGAAAAAATAAAAAAATAAAAAATAAAAATACCACATAGTATGAAATAATGTCAAAGAATGTGACTACTAATTTTAGTAGGGGAAAATGGTAAATATGCTAGAAAATGGGGATCAAATGGTAAATTATGCATAAAGTATGTCATAAAGGTGATTAAATGAAAAATTACTATAAAGAATGTTGTTAATAGGTTCAGGAAGGGCAAAATTTTAATTACACAATAACATAGGGGTCAACATGTATTTTTTACATAAAGATGTCATAAATGTGATTGAATAAGAAATAAAATGAAAAATACTATTAATAGTTACAGAAAGGATAAAAATGTAATTACATGATAACTCAGTGGTAAAATCATAATTTGGCATCAAAAAGTTGATTAAAAGGGTTAAAATAGTCAAATAAGTAAAAAATAGTAAATCGTAATTAATGAAAAATTTTAGGGACCAAAATATAATTTGTCACGTCATGAAAAATTTATGATGAATAGAAAATTTAAGGACCAAATTGAAATTTCACATTTAAGTAAAAATTAAGTATAATTGAATAGGAAAAAGTGAATATAAAAAGATTAAGTGGTGAACTAGACACTAAAGGAAGATATTTAAATTAAAGTAACACAAACGGGTAAAATGGTAATTTATTAAAAATAATTTCATTAGATGAAATCTTATATATATAGTCGTATCCACCAATAGGCAACCAGGTTACTTAGCATGTCATAGGGATAGGTAATCAAAGATGTGATGAAGGCACAGCGGAAATGGCATGTAATTGTGTCGCTTTTGAGGATGTAGAAATTAAATATCTTATGTAATAGATTTTGGAAACTTGGCATGTAATATATAGTACATTAATAGTGCACTTTTATGGTTATTGGAAATGCATGAATGGTGGATTATGATTGTATCATGACAATGAATGTGAGATGATATTAGAAGTACAATGAATGTTATTGGAGTATTGGAGGTGGAGGTTGCCTTTAGGGAGTGTTAATTTGCAAATTTGTAGAGTTGGGTAGCATGGTTTATAAGCTGTTATGCTACCGAAATTTATATCAAATAAGTAGTAACTATGCGACTTTAAAATGCAAATTCGACTATTAAGGATAAGTTAGGATATTAACCAATAATGGAAAAGGGATAATAACACTGGGAACTATATGACATCATTAATTTTAATATACGATGTACGAAATTCATAAAGTAAAGTAGGGTGTTACAATTTATGCTAGATATTAGATTATTCTTAACCAGGGAATATAATTTTCTAGAATGGTTTTCTGAATAAAAAATCTGAACTTAGTTTAATTTTTCATAATTAACTTGTATTACCTTGACTAGAGTTAATATCAGTAGGAAGCGGGGTGGATAGTTCCCTCAGCAAAAGATCTATAGTCATTGATTTTTATTACCAATTTAATTAATCTCTATTTTGATTGATTTTACTTTTATTCTCTATTTTCAATTCACTTAGTTGTTAAAATTAATTTAGTTTAGTTAATAATCACACTTTAAAACTTGGGAATTCTTTTTTATAATCTCTACTTGAAGAATTTGAATTTCTCTTGTGTAATTTTCGACATTAACGATGCGAAATGCATGCCTTGTTTTGGCTTTTTTAGGTAGATTTTGGTTTCCTCTTATGCTTCACTTACATGCTAATCTTGTTCTTATTGTATATGTCCGATTTATATTACCATTGTGGTTTTTTTGGCATTTGACTTCGATGCCTTACTTTCATATAAATTTCAATATTGTCCTTCCACTTACTTGTTTGTTAATTTTGAGTGAGCTATATTTTTTGGATTTAAATGCTCTTTTTGATTGTTTTGCAATGGCTTCTAAGCATGCAAGTGCAAAAGCAGGGTCTAGTTCTTTGAGAGTCTATACCTAATTATATGAATCCTAGATTCTATAAGACACACAAGTACTTTTCGGAAGCTAAATATGTGAATCTAGTTTACTTGGATGATTTTTATATGGATCTTGTCAATGGTAGTCAGAAGGTTGAAGTTAATAAGCTAATCGTGAACATTGGGTATAGCAAGTTCTTCAAGAAAAAAGAGAAAGTGTACCTAGACCTGACTAGGGACTTCCTTACTACCTTCTAGTGCATGTTCGAGTCAGTTAGGGATGAAGATGGGATTATGAGATTTTAATGGGGTAGACAAAAATATTTGATCACTTTCAAAGAATTCACCGAGTACTTAGGATTCCATTTTGATGGTGCACGAGAGCTTCTAGATTCCTCACCTCCGCAAAATTGGGTTGTGATAAGGGATGCTGCTGAGACAACCTTGTATATGCATAAGTGGATGAAGGCTCACCACTTGAAAAATCATGCTTCAAAAATCCTTTATTCTTTTGAAGTGCTCATTCTCAGATTTATTATGGACAATATTGGGCTTAATAGAGCTTATTATTTGTGAAGGAAGATCGAGGATCTCTAATGATGGCTTGGGATTAAGAAGAAGATTTCCTTGGGAGGCATCATTACAAATTTAGCTAAGGCAATGCATCATGAGTTGCCTAATTCCTCACTTGGGGTGGTGGCACATATGGACTAAAAATTGTTCAGGAACATGAAAATCGTAAAGGTTTAACACTAGACAGCACAAGAAGAGTATATCTTTGAGGTGATGAAGGGTCGCACCTAATTGCCACCTAATACATCAGCAGATGAGGTAGCTGCACCAGAATTCACTCCACACTCGACACCACAAATGGTGGATTTCTTTAATGGAGTGCAAATGAGCCTGGATATGCAGAAGGCCCATTGGGAGTCGATCAATCACCATCTGGACACTTCATGTGTGAATCAAGAGAAATTGGTTAGCTCTTAAGAAAACTTCTTAAAGCATTTTTGAGAGAGCTTTCCACCTTCAATGTAACACCCTAATCCACTAACCATGGATAATCATCGGTCATCATTATAAACCTAGTAAAGACTAGGTAGAAATAATAATAATTAATAATACAGGCCATAATAAATTAAATCAACTTATAAATAAAAGGGCCTAACATAATTGGCCAACAAAACATGTTGAAATTCTCAAAGGCAACTGTAATCTGCTAGATCTTCTCTTCTTATGTTGTCAAGCCATTATAATTATTGATCGACTGGAGTTTATCCCAAAATCTACATGGATAAACAAATCCTGGCTAAGTTATAAAGCTTAGTGGGGAACAAAACGCTATAGACAACCATCTTACAATAACATCTTATCTTACACAACATCCACTATAACATAGGAAAACATATATGTCTATCATATGAATCATTTCTCAATGGGCATTTGGGGAAATTCTCGTCTTTAAAAAACAAATACCCTGATATCATAATCTAGAATATTGCTTAACTTATCTTATTCCTGAATTCTTGGCACTTCATTATCATCATATAATCTCTTTTTAACTTAACTAGCGTAGTTCATGCACCTATAGTCCGTTTATTCATGGGTCTATACACCATAGCTATTAATAGTAAAAAACTTTAACTTATTGCCTTAACTCTCATTGTGCACATATTATAGGCATTTGACATTAATTCATAGCATAAGGGCATACTTCAGTCATATAGCATCTACAAGTAATCTTGGTAGGCATGATCACATCACATATATCTTACAATTTTCATATTAGATTCGTACTCTTTATATCCTTAATGTTATCTTAGTATGGTAACTTAATTCTCTTACAACATCATTTTAAGCCATGCATTACACTTGGTTAGATCAATATTATCATTATACATACATATGTGTAAACATTTATTTATATATAACAGACCAATGGAATTGCATGCGATCACAAAGAACAAGCATTACATGTGATGATTACCAGATAAAGTCTTTATGGCCCATGTATGCATTTCATAAAATAAAGTACATGAAACTTAGTGTACATGTTACAGTCCATATAATTTCTAGTACAATATTATACACTTTAGGGTCCATAAATTCTTTGTGGAATCCCATCGATGGAGATTAACTCACACGGGAACCATAAAACACATGCCAAAAGCCTTGAAAAACTAATCAAATGAGCATAAAAGGCAAACGACTCTTCATAACAACCTATATTATATACAATATGAGCAATACTTATAATAAAACTTACTAAAAAGTTTAGTCTAAATAAAGAAAATGAGGCATAACCAAACAAACATAACAATACAACCAAACAAACATAACAATGTGACGCTAAACATACAACAAACAACATATGCTCCCCCACACTTAGAACACACATTGTCCTCAATGTGAAGAAACAAAACAAAAAAAAAGAAAAAGAAAAAGAAACAAATAAACAAAATAGAGGAAAGAAAACTCCCCTAAAGATTATAGTGAAGGCGGAGGAGAGGGCACCACATAGCCCGCTTGGGCAATAAAGGTATCCACCTTATGCTCAAGGCAGCATTGATGGCGAACCAAATTTGAGTACATTCATTTATTTTTCCATCAAGGAATTCCGACTCTCGTTGCGAATAAATTGACTAACATGCCAAATGTGGTGGCCAAGCATACTTAGCAAATTAATGCACACAAATGAATGTAAATCATACTTTATTCATAATAATAATAAACATGTCTTAAATAAATACTACTACATATTTATAATGTACAAAGGAAACTAGAAAAATACATATTTAAATTTAAGATAAACAAGAGAAAGAAACTTATCTCTTATTCCTTTGGCTATGTCCCTTTTCCATCTTCTAGTAAAAATTAAGTAAAAATATTTATCCAAAATAATAATTGTATTTCTAAAAACTAAACATTGATCAATCCCCCCTTATTTCCAGTTAATGCCATCCATATTTATAGAGGCAATAACTCTATAAACATATCTCTTCATAATAGTTGTCAATGTGAAAAGTTTCCATGAAAGGTTATGATGGTTGGTTGAGAAAACGTATGCTGAAGAATTGCATCGCTTGAAAAACAGGTGTCATTGCCGACTCGTGAACTTCCTACAGAGTTGTGAACTCCATCAAGTCTTCTTCACTCGTGATCTTTCCTCAGACTCGTGAACTTCCAGCTGACTCGTGAACATCTAGCCTACTCATGAGCAAGTCGTCTCTGCCTCACTCGTGAGCATCTTCACGTCTCGTGCCATTCTATCCGAGTCGTGAGCCACTTTACGACTCGTGAGCTTCATCCATGAATCTTTATCATTTCATCACTTTACTTCACATTTGCATCAACTTTAACCTAAAAACACAAATAAACACATAAACTAAACATAAACATATAAAATACACATAATATTACATACTTAGCTACTTAAACATAAGAAAATACATACTAAAAAGTAGACATTTTACATGGCATCAAATTCTCCGACACTTAAACCTTGCTTGTCCTCAAGCAAGAGAAGAATGAGAAAATTTAATGCCAAGTTAAACTAAGTAAGTTATACTATCAAGTATTGCTCAATATTCACTTTAAACAAGATTGAAATGAAGTCAAATACTTTAAACACTCAAAATATCAGTAAATCAAATCTTAAGACATATATTCTAAGTTACCAAGTTACCTAAGTTTACTAATTTCAACATCAAGAGTATAAAGTCTCAAAACTAACCATGATCAAGAGAGAACATTGATCATACAATTTAAGGTTCTATGATTTTTAGTTGCCTTTTAGGACAATTTGCAAGCACTCATACCCTTAATCCAATCTCATGGCATTTTTAGACTTGGCTTTTTCTTTCTTTTCTTTTTTTACATAGGTATACTTTTAGAATCTATCCCGTGAATTTTAAAATAGCAATAAAATGTAGTATGGGTGCATTTTACGCTCCATCCCATACTCTATTGAAATTTTTGGATATGCATCTTGCTTTATTATTATTATTTTTTTTTCATTTTAATTTTTTTTCTTATTTCCAATAGTCCTCATCCATTATTGAAAGGTAAAGGTAAGTATTATGGCTATAGTTTTCATGGGGCAACAAAATCCTAAAATCTTAAACTAAATGAGCATATTCTAACCTTAAAGCATAGTTAGTAAAGAGACTAAAAAACCTAAAATGTTGAAAGAAGTAAAAAGAGATGACTTTAAAACATAAAACACATGCCAAAAGCCTTGAAAAACTAATCAAATGAGCATAAAAGGCAAATGACTCTTCATAACAACCTATATTATATAAAATATGAGCAATACTTATACTAAAACTTACTAAAAAGTTTAGTCTAAATAAAGAAAATGAGGCATAACCAAACAAACATAACAATGTGAAGCTAAACATACAACAGACAACATATGCTCCCCCACACTTAGAACACACATTGTCCTTAATGTGAAGAAACAAAACAAAAATAAAAAAAGGAAACAACTAAACAAAATAGAGGAAAGAAAACTCCCCTAAAGATCATGGTGAAGGCAGAGGAGAGGGCACCACATAGCCCGCTTGGGCAATAAAGGTATCCACCATATGCTCAAGGCGGCATTGACGGTGAACCAAATTTGATGTAACTTGCTCTAAGGATGTGAGTTGATGTTGTATGGTGGACTGGTTTTGCAATAATTGATTGAACATGGAATGGGTAATATTTAAAGAATATCCAGCAGTAGGTGAAAAAGCAGCCTCGTCACTAGGGACATCATCCATAGTATCATCACTTTGTCCCTGCTCCATTGGCCTTGACTCATCCGAAGTACTCTCCAAAGCAGCCACATGTGGAGTAGAGGTTCCTGCAAGATCCTTCCAACAAGATCGTGAAAGTGGTGGAATAAATTGAAAGGAATTATTGACAATTTCACCTCGAACAAAAAGATGTTTGGAAAAATATAAACATTAAAGGACAGAATCAAAAGTCCGCAAATCAATATCAAGACCTCTAGCAATAGCAGATATGACATATCCATGGGTGATAGGAGACTCCAGATGACCAACACATTGCAATAATTGATTGAAAATCCAATAAGACCAACAAACAGATTTTCGAGTATGCACACACCATATCAAAAACAACTCATGATGAGACACTCTATTGAACTCAAGCTTGTTAAAAACAACAGAAGCTAATATCTTATGCAAAATCCTGTATTTCAAATCTATAATGAACATTGATTTAGCCTCTCTAGCCCTAAATGGTGTGGTTAATCCAGTCAGAAAATGCCAAAACTCATTTGGTCTATAAACCTTATACGGATCACATAATCTAGATTGTTTAAAGCCAAAAATGCTATGCATTATGAAATATGTTAGTGTATGATCAATGCCATTTAAATGAAAGTCCACTAGCCTAGGATTTTTAGCATTCTCTTTCTAATTAGTGTAAAATTCCAAGACCAAATCAGTATAAAATTGTTCATGTGAGATCCCACATCAGTTGGAGTGGAGAACGAAGCATGCCTTATAAGCATGTGGATACCTCTCCCTGGTAGACGCATTTTGGGGGTAACCTTAAGAGCAAAACTGTGAAGGGACGGATCCGACATGGTCTCAAAAGCAGACATGTGGACGTCGATTCCCAAAGCAGTCAATATCTACCAGCAGCAATCCGAGGCTATTACAATTGGTATTAGAGTCGGTGCCGGATCGGTGTGCCAGCAGGGATGCTGGGCCCTAAGGGGGGTGGATTGTGAGATCCCACATCGGTTGGAGTGGAGAACGAAGCATGCCTTATAAGCATGTGGATACCTCTCCCTGGTAGACGCATTTTGGGGGTAACCTCAAGAGATAAAACCGTGAGGGGGCGGATCTGGCATGGTCTCAAAAGCAAACATATGGACGTCAATTCCCAAAGCGAACAATATCTACCAGCGGAGATCCGGGGCTGTTACAGTTCATGCATATTAACAAAGCGCAATAAGCCATAATGAGATAGCATTTCATTCACTGCATCAAGTAATCCCACTTGTTCAAGGAGAGAGTATGGAAAATACTTACATTGAGAAATTGTCCTATCCTTAAGAGCAAGGAAATGATTACCTTCATGCATAGATGAAATAGGGAATGGAGCACCAAACTGTGTTGAGAGTCTTTCAGGCTCTACTACATCTACCCCTTGCTGTCCCCTTGAAGTTGAAATATTTTTGGTTCTCACCATAATGGAAAAAGAAAAAGACCAAAAGAGAAGAAATACAGGAATAGAAAGGTAAGAGAAGAAGAAGATGAAGAAGAAAGACACAGACAGGTTGTGAACTTATGTCGTAGTGAAAGAGAAGAGCAAGTAAAAGAAAAGAAATGAAAGAAAAAACCAAAACCAAGTAAGTGCATGAGTGAAGTAAAAGAAAAGAATTGTGGAAGGAAAGAAAAGAGTAACTGCAGTATTTATAGAGAAATTAGGGAGAAAGTGAAAGGGTATGTTGTTTCACAAACCTTAGTTTTGATTTATAACCATTCCCCCCTTTTGGTTTAAACTAATTAAGGGCAGTTAATCAAAATTGAAACCGCAAAGAATGAAGAAGTAAAATGATTAAGAATTAAAGAAAGAAAGAAAAATGAATTAAGAAAGAAAAAGAGGTAAAATTCACGACTCGGTAAAATCAAAAATAGTGAATCACGAGTCGGATAGAACTTCACGACTCGTGAAGAATGAAATTAGTCGGCACATGTAAATATGTTCACGAGTCGGACATAAGCTCATGACTCGTGAAAAATTGAATGTTGGCATATGGATAAATATTCACGAGTCGGATAGAACTTTATGACTCGTGAACCTTTCCTCTCTGTGTTACTCGTGAAACCCTTCACAAGTCGATCCTGGGATGCACGACTCGGTAAGCTCTTCACGACTCAATAGCTTTTGCTTCTGGAGCACTTGTGGACATTTTCACGAGTCGAACCTTACTCGTGAATGTTTCCCTGCGCTATAACTTGTCTACAAAAATTATATAATAAAAACTATAACTATAAAATATATAAACCAAAATCGAAAATTAACCATAAAACAAATAAAATCTAAATTAAGAAAACTGAATCCTAAATAATATCATACAGTCTTAAAGCAACTACTACTTTGTTTTAATCAATAAAAATTCATTTAAACCATTCCCCTGCAACGGCACCAAAATCTGATGGGGATTTATTTGAACCCTTAGTCTCACTAGATTGTGTATAGGATGAGTAGGGTATCGTTCCATAGGGAACGAGGTAAATTTTGTATTGAAACCACAAAGAGTAGATGGATAGGTAGTGAATAAAATGTAGATTATGTATTTAAATAACTATCTAAACTAATTTGCATATATTAATGAAATTGGATTAAAGATGACTTAAATGATGGTATGAACATACATTAGAAATATGAAATAGTAATTCATCTAAGAACAAGTTCTAGTAATTGTATAAATAAAGTGACTGGAGAATTTAGCCAATATTCTTTAAAGCAACTCTCATTGTCAGTAAAGATGTTTTCATTTAAAGTCTATAAGCACTCTCATGTCATTATAGAGATAAACAAAAATTATGAAGCTCTATGCCAATTCTTTAACCCCTCAAAGTGAATTCTTTAAGTCAAATTAAAGGAATTCAATGCTTTAAGTACATTCATTTATTTTTCCATCAAGGAATTCCAACTCTCATTGCAAATAATTTGACTAACATGCCAAATATGGTGGCCAAGCATACATAGAAAATCAATGCACACAAATGAATGTAAATCATACTTCATTCATAATAATAATAAACATGTCTTAAATAAATACTACTGCATATTTATAATGTACAAAGGAAACTAGCCAAATACATATTTAAATTTAAGATAAACAAGAGAAAGAAACTTATCTCTTGTTCCTTTGGCTATGTCCCTTTGCCATCTTCTAGTAAAAATTAAGTAAAAATATTTATCCAAAATAATAATTGTATTTCTAAAAACTAAACATTGATCGATCCCCCTTTATTTCCAGTTAATGCCATCCATATTTATAGAGGGAATAACTCTATAAACATATCTCTTCATAATAGTTATCAATGTGAAAAGTTGCCATGAAAGGTTATGATGGTTGGTTGAGAAAACGTATGCTGAAGAATTGCATCGCTTGAAAAACAGGTGTCATTGCCGACTCGTGAACTTCCTGCCGAGTCGTGAACTCCATCAAGTCTTCTTCACTTGTGATCTTTCCTCCAACTCGTGAACTTCTAGCCGACTCGTGAACATCCAGCTGACTCATGAGTAAGTCGTCTCTGCCTCACTCATGAGCATCCTCACGTCTCGTGCCATTCTATTCGAGTCGTGAGCCACTTCATGACTCATGAGCTTCATCCATGAATCTTCATCATTTCATCACTTTACTTCACATTTGCACCAACTTTAACCTAAAAACACAAATAAACACATAAACTAAACATAAACATGTAAAATACACATAATATTACATACTTAGCTATTTAAACATAAGAAAATACATACTAAAAAGTAGACATTTTACATGGCATCAGTCGCCCTAGTGATGATGGTCTTTGTAGCCCTCGCTTTTCTCCATCTTCTCCAAATGATGACCTTTAAGCTCCAAACCATTCCCTTACTCCTATAAAACAAATAAAACATCCACAAACACATAAAACACATAAAAGCAACAAAATACCCATAAAATACCAAAATATTAAACACTATACTCAATAAAACTACACATAAAAACACAATATTTATGAGCTTCTCAAGCTCATATCACCATATAATTAGAGTTATTAAGAATATGTTATACTAGGATAATAGTGAAATGTACAAGCATGAAAATATAAGTATAGTTAATCTGAATTTATTAATCATAGTATATGTTTAGAAGAAGAGTGAAATACATACATACATAGTCATATTAATTGAATATGGAAATTCAGTATAGTTGGGTGATAAGAATCACTTTCATATTCATATGATAAAGTACATGCCTTTGATTACAAGTACATAATTCAGTTACTCCAACATGTATATGATATCATGCTCACATAATGTTAATAAATGAACATATATATAGCCTCATGCTGATAGTTATACATGTATACATATGTATGTACATGATTGGAACAAGAAAAGTAAAGGAAAGTTAAAATAAAGAGAACAATATTGCCTGCGTATATGTATAGGATGCAGATAGATAAACATGCCTATAAGAGTATATTGCAACTGCCATAGTTTGACCCTGTTTGGCTCTTAATATAATATTGATCCCATTTGGATCATAATGTTTGACCCATTAGGTTATTAGCCGACTTTTTTTGAGTCCACTTGATTAGTTTATAGTAAAGATTTGACCTCAATTGTGTCCATAGTATCTTTATTGTACCTTTAAGTATCTTTATTGTACCTTTGGATTCCAAAGTCTCTCCCATTATCCATTTTTTTAGAAAAGTTCAAGCTTAATACAAAATATAAAGAAACATTATGTTAAACTAAAAGAAAGAGAAGTATGATAACTCTTAACTTGATTTGCATATCATCTTTATGTGAATCAATGCATAATATATGGAAAAATATTATATTGTGTGAAACTACATTTAATATACAAATATAGTATTTTAATATCACATGTACATAGTCATTGATGTAATTTCATAGCATTTCCTATACTTAATATTACAAGTTATATGTAATTGAAAATGTGCATTGTTTATGTCAATCAATAATCATGTTGATTAATACAAAGTTTTTCATAGTTATATGTTCTTACTTGGCATAGATAAATGGAATGAGTAACTCCTTGCATATAAGAACAATCAAGTTGTGAACCCATAGCTTGTGTGCATGATTGATAAATTCATAGGTCAAAAATAAAGTATTATTATTAGGTATTAGTAAAATAAAACTGCACACAAAAAAATAAAAAAGAATGGTATAATAATGATAATATAGTTAAAACTATTAATGGATGCATTTGATATGTAGGATAGTAAGGTGAATATTTATATGTTATGGAAATTACAAATTAGAATAGATGTAGATGAACATAGTTATTAAATTAGTCTTTCATGATTAATTAATAGGATTTTCTATAAATCTAGTTTGGGTATTACACACATACCTACAAGTTGAGTTAATCACTAAGATTAATCAAGAATAAATGATAGGAAATTAGAGAGCTAAAATGATGTACAAGAACTTATGAATACATGAATATTTCTAATGAAATAAATAAATAATAGTTAAATGGGTTGATAATAAGTGATGAAGTAAGATATAAAGGTTAAATGTGATTAAATAATGCCTTGTAATGTTGTGATCATAGTCCTATTATTTATAGTGATTAGTTTGTTTGCCAAATAAAATACTTTTATGTTTTTGTGTTTTTGATGACTTTTGAAAGAGGTCATCCACATGTTGTTTGTTCCCCACTAAGCTATATAGCTTAGAATGGGTATTTCATCCATATAGGTACTTCAACTAGGATTCCTTCTTAAGGATACTATTTACAACGGGATTGCCAACACAAGTTATAGAAGAGATTAGTTGTATAAGGTTTTTATTATGGATTTTGGTTTATAAAGTTCTTATTTTGTAGTATGATATATAGAAAGTAAAGATCTTTAATAGTTGATGAAAGATTGTAAATGTATTAAGACTCACTTTTATAAGTTTATTTTGGCTTAACACTTCATGCATATAATGCTATAATTTACATGAGATTGAACAGAAATTTAAAGTGATAGTTATATAAGTGCTTAATAAGTAATTAAAGGCCATTTAATTATGTATAGATTCGATATATGATTAGAGGAATAGGGTATTGGAGTGGGTGCTACAATGTCTAGCTTAGTTAATCTCTAAAAGGCTATGGAAAAATTTGGCCTGACGGGTTTAATTAAAAAATGAGTTAAATCATGATGGATGGCATAGAGTAAGAGGTAAAAATAGCCTTTCGATCACATTTAATGATTTCCTAATTCACCAGTATGCCTATTATAGTATTTAAAAGTAGCGATATAATAGTGAATATGAAAATTATTTTATGAGATCATAAGTTAAAATAGTAAATGTAAGAAGATAATCTGAGGTTAAGCATACGTGAAAAAAAGATCTTGCTTTCACTTTTCGATATACTACATATCCCTAATAAGTATATAGCACCAGTGCTCTCGATCTACGCTGGTCACACGGTTTATTTGCCAGTATAACTGGAGATATTGACCGAAAAATGTTCAGTCATGTATGAGTGAAAGATGATAGAGTTTAGGTGCAGCCATGACTCTACAATAATTATCCTATTTAGTTTAGGATAATCGATTCCTAATTAAAATAGGAATAAGAGTTAAATTAGGGTTTTAACTCTTAATAACCTTTATAAATAGGGATTTTGAAAACCTAAGTGAGGTTACACTCTACAAAAATATTACTCTCTATTCATATTTCTCAAATATCTCTCAAATGGGCATTTAGACCATAGATTATTCATTTTTTTCTCGATGTGCATGCTCTTAGTTAAAAGCCCATACCAGTAATATAAAAGTAAAAATCCCTTGCTTTTGCTCGTGTTAAAGGATTCTACCCTATAAGAGGTAAACGTGTTTATGCATATTTACACTACAAGAAAATTAGCAAATAGCAACGAAAATTAGCAACTGAATTTATTGAATTTCTGTTGCTAATCAAAATTAGCAACTGAAAATAGCAACAGAAAATTCGGTTTTAATTTTGACGATTAGTATTTTTAGAAATCGAATCTTTTTTTGTTGCTAAATTTAGCAATAGAATTTCAAATCGTTGCAAAATCCAACCAATATAGAATGCAATTAACTGGTCAAAATTAGCAACACCAATAAAATTTCATTGCTATTTTTAGCAATGGAATTGACAGTTTTGTTGCTATTTTTAGCAACGGATTAGTAATTTCGTTGCTAAATTTAGCTAGTATTATAAAAAAAATTTATGAAGAAATATTCATTGCCATTCCATCACTGAAAATTATTATAATTTTTTAATTATTATTTTTTACGTAATAATTTTCTCTCTATTTTTCCACTTGGGAAAAATAAAAGATTTGACGGGACAACTTGATATTAAACTATTAAAGCCAAAACTATATCAGCTTCCCTCACATCCTCTACCCTCTATATTGAAGGAAATTGGGAAATACAAATGATAACATCTCTAACACAATAGTCAATCTAAAATTTACAAAAAGACTGGGATGTACTATACAACTTAAACTATGAACTGCCTATTTAGCTAGATCATTTCACCAATCGAACATACCTTCTTTCGTTGGCATGGTAGGAAGCACTCTGCAGTAAAGATCATGCCATTTACTAGTCATTCACTATTCCTTGGCTGCAATAGATCTTCCATGAGATTCGCCATAATCTTGGAGTTAATTTTTCAAAAGCATCCACACTCCAACTTCATAATGGGAACTCAGAGAAAATCATAGTTCAAGAATCTAAAAAAATTCAGTAGCATGCAATTAGTTAACTATGTAATCTATGAAAGAGCCTAATTCAAAAAATAAATAGGAAAACAATTGTAAGGGGCTTCAATATTTAAATAGGTAATAAATAAGGATTTATCGCCATAAAAAAGGATATAGAAAAAGAGCCTATTTTTTCCTATTTTCTAGCTGCAAAGGAGAAATATAAATTACTTCTATACTATTTTTAGGAAAATGAAAATAGTCATTAAATTTGCTTGCAAACTAATTTATAAGAAGTTCCCCTGGACATTAAAATGGGGAACACTAAAATTGGTGAACAAAGCACAAAAGATTTTATCTAAAGATATCTTATTTGACGTATATTAAGATGAATGAAACTTTTGGCCAGGGAGTTAATTTAAGTTGTACTCATGCCAGAAGTTACCCTTTTTTCCTCTTGCTCTTCGACTTTATAGCATCTTTCAAGGTCTTTGCTCCACTCTGAAGCCCACTTTCAGATGCATCAGTAATTGAAATAGTAGGTTTTATATCTTCAGGTGCTTTTTCTTCCTCAGTTTTCATAATCCTTTGTTCACTTCCTCTCTGTTTGTTGGTTGCTAGTTTTCCTACATGTTTTGTACATAAATGAGATTGCAACTTCCATAGATAAATAGTCACCCAAAAGTTATTTAAGCATTGACCTTATATTCTAAAAACAACAATGATCATTGCACACATAATTTCCACCACCAATGAGCTATATTGGATTGACACAACAAAAATAGGGGAAAGCAAACTAGGTTGCTCATTTACATACATGGTGATATAGCTTTATTTCACAAGTCCACATAATGCAGGGATGCATTTTGCTTTATGTTAGATATATCTAAAACTTTCTTGCAAAATAAAACTATTACATAAATGTCAAAAACAAAAATGCATGGCAAGGCAGTGGAAAAATAAAGCTACTCTTAAGGAACATGGAAAGTTTAAATAAAGTCTTATAGAGCAACATATGATTTTCATGTTTATATTATAGTTACTAGTAAAAGAATGTATGATTTAAAAAAGGAGGAAGAAAGTGCATAAAATAATCATGACAAACTAATGAGAGAGAGAGGAGAGTATTAAAAATGGTCATCCATGGAGTACAAATAAAGTGACATAATGCATTACAACTTGAGGTGAGATATCTTGAAAGTTGAATGCTCTGAAAATAGAACAAAGCATCACATTCCAAAGAAAGAAGAAAATGATCAATGTATTTCCCATTTATATCATATTTACTAGGAAAAGAATGTACAATAAAAAAAGAAAGCACAAAAATAATCATGACAAACTAGTGAGAGTGAGAGAGTATCATGTTCATCCATGGAGCATAAATAAAGTAACATCATGCATTATAGCTTGAGGTAAGATGTGTTAAAAGTTGAATGCTCTAAAATAGGACAAAGCACCATTTTCCAAAGCAAGAAAAAAAAAGATGTAACTCTAGCTACAAAGCAATGAAAGAAGAAAATGATGTAACTCTAGCTACAACTCACTAATTCCCTTCTGCATTAAGAACTTGTTTTCCTGCTCCCTTACATTGCAACCAGTTATGCTAACACTAACAGTAACTAAAGTAGAGTGGCATTTGATCTTTCGCAATGCTCGCTTTGTGCTATATGCTTCAACCTACATATAATTATATCATAAAAGATCGGGTGTAGAACAAGGAAATAGTCCTATCTTAGAGCATTTTGGGTGAATTGAATGCCATTTTGATGCAAATTTTTAAAGATTTCCACTTTAAAAACATAACAATAATACAAAAATAACAAAGAGAGATAAGCTCACTGCATCTTTTATCTTCCATGTTATAGACTCGGCATTTCTAGATGCGAGTCACAAGTAACACATTATTTCACTCTGCATTACCCCTTCTCCCCCAGCTTTCTGACTAGCATAAATATCACCATTTGTGTTTGCTGTAATAGTCATTCTACCACCCATAACAACCTCCTTATAGTGGGTTGGGTATACCACCTACATGGCACTAATGACATTAAATTGAATAGAAAATATTAAATGGAACTCTTTATGGATATGTGCATGAGAAATTGTGCAAAAGAGAATTTATAAGACTAAGTTTGCCTACCATATTATGCTCACTATTGAAAAATGCAAAAGTTATTGCTATAGGGAGATAATGTATAATCAAAGGAAGGGGTTCTTTCACTTGATAGAAAAAAGACAACAATAATTAAATGAAACAACATGAAAACAATTAGAACATTGACCTTATAATTACTAACTGACATCTGGCACCCAGTTATAATATCATAATCTTAAGTCAAAAGTTAATAATTCAAAGAGAATACACATGATTTTGAGGCTAACATCTAGCTCCGAAAAGCCAAGAAAAATTTCAGTTACTGATGAGACCTACATCCATATGCTACCAAGTCAATGTGTGAGACATATACAACCAGGGATAATAGAAGCAGACCCAGTGACTAACAACAATAAACTTACAACAAAAGCCACCACTTGATATAAGCCATTATACCCTTATTGTAAGCAAAATGAAAACTTTCAATACATACAACTACAAGGAAAAAAATAATAAAAAAAATTGACACTAGATGCCTAAAATGAATTAACACTGTGAGTCTTGGAGGAATCCATGTTCTTAGATCTTGTAATATAGCAACTTTTTAATTGGCAATAAACAAAGAGAATTAAATGAAAGGTTTCTGTTGTAAGCTCAAAGGTTGGTTAAACAGAATAACAGGTAACTGATTTTAAAAGTGTCATGTAATATTTATATATATAATTAATAAAAAGGAAAAAGAAAAGATGTATATTGTTACAAATTAAGCTCTGCCCCTACTTGCACTCTTAGAACCCTTACTTTACCCAAAATTACAAATTGGGAAAATAAGAAGTTCAATTATCTAACACGAGAATAATTCCAACAGATATAACTTAACTAGGAAAGATATTTTAGTTTGTAGGATAAAATGTATCGCAGTTATAGGCGAACACAAAGTTATAAGCGAGCACAACTGACAAAGTAGGATTGCTGGCCAACTTATAAGCTATCTTCTAACAAAATAGATAAAGACATCTATTTTTCTTTCAGAAACATCTGAAGTAAATTGTGGCTTACCTCAGGTGGATGTACAATTACTTGCTGCCCATCTTCTCCTCCTAATGCGCATTTTGGCCTCCAAGATGTCATGAGAGCAGATAAGGTAGCAATGTTGGCAGCATCAACAAGATTTATGTTTCCACAACAGGCAAGAAAACAAAAGTAAAAATTTTATTTAGCAATAGAAACTGAATAATAATTGACAAAATATACAGGACACTAACAAAAAGGGTAAACAGAAAGGCAACTAAGGGTAGAAATTAAAGCATACCCCCCATTATCTAAGATGTGAAGGTCAATTCGAAGGGCCCATACTAACTTCCTAGTAGGTACACAAAGTGATTCAGTATCCACTGCCCTGCTTTCCCTACAGGTCAACTATAATTGTCAAAAGAATTCATTTTGAAATAGGGCCAAACTCTTAAGGTTGTTTGCTTCTGGAGGAACACCCTACTAACACATTGACTAAAAAATATATATAAAATATTACCATGTGAAAGAAGAATTTAATGTCTATGGATAATGAAGAAGTATCATAAATAAGAATCAACTATTAACAAAGTTAAATGAGTAACCACCTGAGACAACGATCAATTATTCAGCCCAACTCCACTGCAGATTCTCCTGGATGGCCAGGCTCAAATGAAGGATTAGCCATTGGAGAGAACTATGTACAAATTAAAAGCGTTCCTTCATTTGGTCGGTCTCGATATGGTTGAACTAGTTGACATGTCATAAATCCCATCCCATAAGTTTGGCTTAGCTGCACCTCTAATGACCTATCTTCTCTGGAAATTAACATTGAAAAATGTATTGGAAAGAACATGCATTAGTAGTAAGCCCATGCATACATCATGCCAGATAGATATCATATTCATCGTGAACATAATAAACTAAATCATAATTCCATCATGACCAAAAACTGCAAAGAAAGTTTCTTTTCATCAATTGTTCACCTCCCAAAATCAACAATATAGATTACACTTGCCATTCAAATAGAATTAGCCCTCCAAACCAATTTGTAAAAAGAGGAAGCAACTTATGTGCCGAACTTGACATAAATTTTGCGATACTCAATAGGATTACAACCATCTATTCTCAAGTCAGAATCAAAGGCCGTCTTTATAAAGCAATCATTGAGTATTTGCCATGGCCAATGGCTTCATAGATCTGGAAATGGCTCATGCTAGCTGAATTAACTCACTAAGGTTCTGATTCAAACATAACAACAAGAAGATCAGAGAGAGGTAGAAACAAATAGGTTATTTTGTAGGGAGAGAAGCAAGAAAGAAAGGGAGAGAGTAAAGAAAAAGAGGCAAGACATTTTATACCTAGGGCAACATATATGCAAAATACTTAAATACCCCTAAAATAGCAATCGAAAATGATTTTCATTGCTAATTAACAACAAAATGTGTTTTTCATTGCTAAAATAGCAACTGAAATAACATTATATTGCTACACTACAAGAAAATCATTAAATAGCAATGGAAAATAATTCTGTTGTTAAATTCCATTGCTAATTTAGCAACCAAAAATATTTTCGTTGCTATTTTTCATTGAAATTAAAATTAGGAATGGAAATCCAATTTCGTTGCTTTTTTAATTAAAAATAAAATTTAACAACGAAAATCCAATTCGATTGCTAAAATTGCTACAAAAGTGAAATTTCGTTGCTAAATAGCAACAGAAGTGAAATTTCGTTGCTATTTAGCAATGGATTTTTTTTTCCATTACTAAATTTTGTTCCAAAATTTTTTCGCCATCTAATGGCACCATATTTATCAATGGTTATAGATTTTCGTTGCTATTTTTTGTTGTTATATTTTTGCTTTAAGATTTTTCCCCCTTTTTTAGCAACGGAATACCACCAAATTTTATTCTGTTGCTAAATACAAAAAATTCAACCAAATTTAGCAACGGAATTGAATTTTCAGAATACAAATTTCGTTGCTATTTTGATATTTTATTGTAGTGTTGTTTGATTTATGCTATTTTTTGGTGTATAAATGCTTTCATTGATATAATATAATATAATATAATATAATATAATATAATATAATATAATATAATATAATATAATATAATATAATATAATATAATATAATATAATATAATATAATATAATATAATATAATATAATATAATATAATATAATATAAGCATACAATAATAATAATAATAATAATAATAATAATAATAATAATAATAACAACAACAACAACAACAACAACAATAACAACAACAACAACAACATGAAATAAGCATAACTTAATTATAAGATTTTAACATAAATGCAATACAGTTTTTCGAAGAAGGATAAAATTTCTTAATTTTAAGTCCATTTATATTAAACTAATCAAAAGTACTTTCGGAGGAAAGTCTTATGGTCCCCATTGGAGGCGCAACTATAATGCGTATGGAGTCGCCATCCAATAGAATATTGAAAAATAGTATTCCGATCTTACGAGGCCAAAAATAAAGAGGGTTCGGAATGTTACAGTAATTTATATCTT
The DNA here is from genome assembly GCA_037975025.1 of Excoecaria agallocha. Lineage (NCBI taxonomy): Eukaryota > Viridiplantae > Streptophyta > Magnoliopsida > Malpighiales > Euphorbiaceae > Excoecaria > Excoecaria agallocha. The sequence continues at coordinate 12,527,612 of CM075814.1, read as the reverse complement.
TGATTAGTGAACTATAATTGAGCTTTCAAATTAATTATTTTATCAAGTTTGAAAGTGGTAAAAGCATGGTATATAAAGCAATAAAATTATAGAATAAAATACTATCTACTAAATAATAAATAAACATACATAAAATAAATTGTTCATTTATGATTCATTTTGGTGGGAACATTGATTTTCGTATGCATATTTATAAAAAGACTTTTTTGGTGCATTTTGATTAAAAGTGGGTTGAGTGATCCCACTTTGTTAGAAAAATCCCACATTAATTAATTATGTACAAAATCATTTTATGTTATTTACAAAAAACTTATTATTTATATGCATGATTTTTAGGTATCAAGCAGGATATTGATCAATTTTTATAGTAAAAATTTTAATTATTTAATATAAATATTTTTATATGATTTTTCCTTTTAATGATCGAAAAATTATTTTTTTAATTACAGACCTATAATAATAAAAAATAAAAAATAAAAAGGAAAAATAATTAAGTATAAATTAAAAAATATATAAAAGCCTATTGTACTATATCCATTCAGCTGTACTCACAAACATAGGTTAAAAGCATGAAGTGGAATAAAATAAATAAATGAAATATAAATAGTCAAATATAATATAATATAATATAATATAATATAATATAATATAATATAATATAATATAATATAATATAATATAATATAATATAATATAATATAATATAATATAATATAATATAATATAATATAATATAATATAATATAATATAATATAATATAATAATAAAGGTTAACATGCAATAATAATATAATAATAAATATAAACATATAATAATAATAATAATAATAATAATAATAATAATAATAAATATCGACATGAAAAAAGCATAAAATAAACATAAAAATTATAAAATAAAATTAAAAGATAATATTAAATAATACAGATGTAACTTATGACCACAAGTTCAAAATCACACAATATTAATTCACTTTCTATGTAGATCTTTGCCAAACTGGAATTTAAAATCCACAAAAATGTAAAACAAATAACTAAAACATTTTAACGGACAAGTTCTAAATAATATTTGTAAAGAAAAAGTTAAACAAACTAAAAATCACATTTTTAAGTTAAAAATTACATTTTTAACATATAAAAGTTATTAAATATTGTTATTATATATTAAATAATCCAGATCCTATCAAATGTTAAGTAAATTGTCCAATAGGAAGTTAGATCCATAACATTCAGCAGTGAAAGTATAGATCCGATCTAAATAAACAACAGATTAAAAGTATGGTTAACTTTATAATATTACTTTCAGGGATTTTCTCTGATTAATAATAGAAACTCAAAGTTTTTTAAGGATGCTCTTTAATATTTAATCAAAAATATTTAATAAAAGATGAAAATAAAAGAGTAATTTTAAGAAAGAAAATGAGAATAACAAAGAAAACTAAAAAATACCTTTTTTTTCTTTTCTTTTCTTTTTCTTTGTCTTTCTCTTTCTTTTTCCTTCTTGGACATCTTTTTTGATGAAGAATGGGCAGCCTTTTTTAGATGGTGGATGGCCTTATATAGGAAGAAAAAGTGGAAAAAATATCAAGGAAATGAGTGAGTAATAGGGGTTACTCGAGTAATGGGAGTGACTCATGTGAGTCACGACCCCTGGGACTCAACCTATAGCCATAACTTGCTAAAAAGACTCTAAAAAAATTAGTTATGGGTGTGACTTAGTGAATCACAGCCTATGACTTGGAGTCATAGTTGTGACTTATTAAATCACGGCATTAAACTCACTCCTGCCCATTTGGTGACTTATAACCTAAAATGTAAATGGATTTTCCCCCTCAAAAATACATTTTTAGCTGTCTTCTTAACAATTATTCTTCGATGTCTTAAATTTCTAAAAAATCACTAATCAACCAATTCAAATTTTTAGACAATGACTTATAGGCAAAATACCACTAACTGCTCACAAATATCCATTAGGGATAACCTTATTTTTGAAATATTTTTAGGAATAATGAAGACAGAATTAGGCCATACATCCTCATAAAGGTTTCTCTAATATGAGTCTAGTTTTCTAAAAATATGGATTCAGCTAAAATGAGTTTTATAGAAATATTTATACCCAAATTAGTATAGACTAGTTAAAAGGGGGATAGATTTATATGTCTTAAGTTAATGTCTAGTTTTGAGCACTTTAAGATCAAAACTGGTTTTTAATCCTTCTACAAAGTTATATATATGTCTTAAGTTTCATATGAAAGTATAATCATTCAATTTAAAGGTCTATAAGTTGAGATATAGCTAATATACCAAAATTGGTCCCAACGGACTTTAAGCAAAATTTCTCCTAAGTCACTCCTCAACCCTCATTCCATTTTTTTCATAGTTAAAACATAAAAATGTTTTCAAAAAGCTCATAAAATAAAGATAGATCTTTAAAGTTTGATTTCTTTGTATTTAAAAGAAAAAATTCATCCTAATTAGGTAACTATGATAAAAGCTTACTCAGACCCTAATGTCTGCAGTCATTTTTTTATATGTTAAGTTTTAATTTGATTTTAATTTATTTTTAGTTTGTTTTGTCTCTTTAACTTAGTTTATTTAGTTGAGTAGTGTGTTAGTTGTGCATGTTCAGTTTGGTAGATCATGTGATCTACATCTAGTCTAGTTCACCTTAATTTATTTTCGAATTTTAAATTTTTTGAACTTTAGCTTAGATTTTTTGCAATGTTTAGGATGTTTGTTAACATTCGGATAGTGATGTTGTTTGATGTAATCTTAGCCAATTTAGTGTTCAACTTGAATATATTTGTTAGTTTCCAATTTTTATTCACAAAAGACATATTTTAAATTTAAGAAAAACTAGTACATAAAAGTAGTCGAGTTAGAAATTTTAGAGTGATAAAACGTTAGTTATCACCTTTTGAAGTAATAAAACAACTCGCATAAGTTTAGGATATGATTTAGGTATTTTTTTCTTATTTAGTCATGTAAAAAGACTTTTCTCATACCCTTTGTATATGTTATCCCTTGATTAGCCCTTTTGAGCTTTATGAAGCATGCTTAATGTGTGTCTTAATTAATTTTCTTATTGTACACATCTTAATAATTTAAAGCTTAAAAGCTTTTATCTCTCTTTCTATGAGTTGGCCACTCTAGGAATGGGATTGATCATTATTTAGGGGCATTTAAATGGGTGTAATTTTATTAAAATGAGTTAAAATAAGGATGTTATCAAGTTTTTATTACACATTTAGGAATGTTGCATTATTTTTGAGCTGGAATTATTGAGTGCCCTTATTTGTTATTCCAAGGAAAAGTTAGCTTTAATCTAAATTCATAAATAAAAATTCAGTAAGCTAGCAAAGTATAGCAAGTTCTAACTGTAGGGTATTTTCAACAGAGGGGAAAAAGGTTATAAACTCTCAAATTGATTGAGTTTGTGAAATGAAAAGGAAAATATCAAAAAGCCTTCCTACATTCCTATGTGATCCAGTTATGACAACATTGATGATATTAATGTGGGTAGAGTTTTATTAGTGGATGGATATTTGTATATTCGAGTAGAGGGTGGCTATTCTTATTTTTGTTTATCTTTAAACTTTCTTGATTAGCCTTTGCCTTAACCAAAATTACAACTGAATTGAAGTCCTAATTTCCTTTTTTTTTAGTTTTTTTTTAGCATAGATGACTTTAGAATTCTAGTGTTAAAGGAGAAGTATATGGCATATCTAGAATTTCAAATGTGAAATAGTTACATGTGTATTTTAGCATATATTAATTTTAGCTTGGTTACTAATATTACATTGGAGTTTTAGCTTTGAAATTGATTAAAGTATTTTGATCTCATATACACACATGGAAACTCTCAATTATCCTGTTGTTTAAGTCTTTTTCAGTTAGGGTGTTATCAAATGTTGTTGTTAATTGTTGATCTAGTTTTGAATTGCATGATTCTAGGTTTGAAGTTTAAGAATTTTGAAAATGTTGTTTGTTCAAATTTTCTCAAAGGCAAGCAAATAAGTGTGGGGCATTTGATATCTTCAATTTATACATATGTTTTGTGTGTTTTTAAGTGTGTTTTGGAGTTCATTTATTTTTAATTTTTGTGTGTTTTATGTCTAAGTTATATGTGTTTTAAAATGTTAGAGTTTGAATTTAATTTATGTTCTTTTTGAAGCTTTAAATATAAAAATTGGAAAATCAACCTGGTTAGGCCAAGTAGTGGTTTACTTGGGTCATTTAAAGAGAAGCACCTTCATTCCAGTAGCTTATAACCTGGCTGGGACAAAGCATGGCTCAGTTGAGTCACTTGTAATTTTTATGGACAGACTTGCATGACCTGACTGGGATAAAAAGTTGCTCTACCAGGTTAATTTAAGCTTTTGTGCAAAAAAAAAAAGACTTTTAGTAGCTTAGTGGGACTGGACTTCATGTATTTTAGGTCTTTTGGTGTCTTACCATCAGAGAACATAAGTTAGGTTATTTTTTATCAAGTGAGGACTTAGTATTTCATTTTAGCACATTAAAGTAGATTACTTAGGGTTAATTCAAGCTTCTTCTTTTGGTCTTTTTAAGAGCTAAAGATCAAGTTAAAGCTTAATCTATGAGTATAGTATTCGATTTTTGAAAGACATTTTAGTTCACATGACCAACTATACTAAATTTATGAAATAACATTATTCTAATAAAAAGAAACTAGAAGGGTGTAGGACTGTGTAACTTACAAAAAATTATAGTGCCATTATAATGAACAAGATTCCTAAGAAATTGAATGATCCTGGTAATTTTACTTTACCCTATGAAAATTGGTAAAAATTTTGTTGGTAATACCTTATGTGACTTAGGAGCTAGCATTAATTTGATGCCATACTCCACGTGCAGGAAATTGAATTTAGGTTATCTCAAAGAGATAGGGATGAGGCTACAATTAATTGATTAGATCGATAAGAAAATTGAAGGAAGTGATAGAGGACTTATTGGTGAAGGTGGAGGAATTCATCTTTCCTATAGACTTTATGGTGATAGAGATGGAAGAGGATAGAAAAGTGCCACTAATTATAGGGAAGCCATTTTTAAACACAGTAAAATCCTTAATTAATGTGTATAGCCAAAAGGTTACCCTACGATTTAATAATGAAAAGTTGGTAGTTGACATGAATATGGCTATAAAGTACCCATCAAGTGATTTGGAGGAGTCTATTTATTTTATGGATACACTACAAGAATATATGGAGGAAAAGTAGGAGGGAATTTTGTTAGAGGACCCCGTTGAATATGCATGTGATGCATTTTTTGGAGGATGAAGGGTTGGATGAAGTAGAAAGAGATATGATAGCTAAAATAAAAAAAATGAGGAAGATGTGAAGGAGGAGGAAATTCTAGATGTTCCTTAAGATGAAATATAGGCTCAATTAAAAACTTTACCTCCTTACTTAAAGTATGTGTTTTTGGAAGATAATGAAAAGTAGTAATTATATCTTCTTCTTTGATAGGTTTGGAGGAGGAGTTATTGATTGTTATGCTTAAAAAACACAAAAAGGCAATTAGATATAAGATCTCAAATTTGAAAAGGATTAGTCCAAGCTACTGCATGTATCGGATTCCAATGGAGGAAAATTTCAGGACAGTGGTTTAACCCCAAAGGCAGCTAAATCTGATAATGCAAGAAGTGGTTAAGAAAGAGGTACTCAAGCTCCTCGATTCAGGTATTATTTATCCTATCTTCGATAGTAATTAAGTAAGTCCTGTGTAGTGTAACCCAAAGAAAAAGGGATTACAGTAGTGCAAAATGAGCTTATTCCAACTCATACAATTACGGGTTGGAGGGTTTGCATAAACTTTAGGAAACTTAATGCTACCAACTGAAAAAATCATTTTCCTTTACCGTTTATCGATCAAATGTTAGAAAGGTTTACGGGTAGCAAAATTTATTATTTTTTAGATAGGTATTCAGGGTATTTATAGATACTAATTACCCCTAAAGATTAAGAAAAGACTACCTTTACTTATCCTTATAGAACATTCATGTATAGACGTATGATCTTTGGCCTTTGTAAAGCATCGACTACGTTTCATCAGTGTATGACGGCCATTTTTCATGATTTCATTGAGTATTTCATTGAAGTATTTATGGAGGATTTCACCATTTATGGAAGGGATTTTGATAGTTTCTTAACTAACCAAGAATTGGTATTAGGAAGATGTGAGGAGACTAACCTAGTTTTAAACTAGAAAAAGTGCCATTTCATGGTTAGAGAAGGGATAGTGTTGGAACATAAAGTGTTTGAAGTAAGGATTGAGGTGGAAAAAGCCAAAACTGATGTTGACAAGTTGCCATATCTCATTACTGTCAAAGGGTCAGAAGTTTTCTAGGACATGCTGGGTTTTATAGGCATTTTATCAAAGATTTTTCAAAAATTACCAAACCACTATCCAATTTGCTTATTAAGGATGTTGCATTTGATTTTTCTATTGAGTGTTTATAGGCATTCAATACATTAACACAAAAGTTAATCTTAGCTCCTATGATTATCTCTTCAGATTGGATCTTGCCATTCAAGTTGATGTGTGATGCTAGTGACTTTGCAATAAAAACAGTGTTGGGATAGAGGTGTGATAAAATCTTTCATGCTATCTATTATGCTAGCCATACATTGATAGGAGTCTAAGTTAACTTCTTTACCACTGTAAAGGAGTTGCTTGCTACTGTGTTTGCTTTTAAGAAATTTCATTCATATTTGCTTAGCTCTAAAATAATTATTTGGTCCGATCATGCAACTTTACGATATTTATTTAAGAAAAAAGAGTCAAAGCCAAGATTAATTCAGTGGGTGTTGTTGTTACAAGAATTTGACTTGGAGATAAGAGACAAGAAGGATGTTGAGAATTTCATTATGGATCATCTATCTCGGTTGGAGCATGATCATATTGAGAAAGGGAGATAAACAATTTCTTTATAGATGAATTTATTTATGCTATTTGTTCTTGTGTTATTGATATTCCTTGGTTTACTAATATAATGAATTATCTTGTAGGAGGTTTTATTCCAAAGGAGTTAACATGGGAACAATGGAAGAAATTAAAGGCGGATGTAAGATTCTATATTTGGGATGATCCATAATTGTTTAAGTTATATGTAGATCAAATGCTTAGATGATGTGTCCCCAAGAAGGAGCAAGGAGAAATTATGCAAGCTTGCTATTGAGGAGAAGCTGAAAGACACAATGGATTCTGCAATCAAGTTTTTATTGGCCAACAATGTTTAAGGATGTTAATTATTTTATGCTATGTTATGATAAATGCCAAAGAATAGGGAATATTTCTAAATGAGATGAAATGCCTTTGAATAATATCATAGAAGTCGAATTGTTTAATGTTTTGGGCATAGATTTCATGGGATCATTTTTTATTTCCTTAGGGTTTGAATATATTTTAGTAGGTGTTGAGTCTATGAGCAAGTGGGTAAAGGCCATAGTTACTGGAAGCTGTGATTCAAAGGTTGTTCTAGAATTTTTATGTAGAAATATTTTCACTATATTTGAACATTGGGAGCCATAATTAGTGATGGTGGGAAATATTTTGTGACCACCAATTTAAGGCATTGCTGAAGAAATTTGGTGTAAGGCAAAAAATCACAACACCTTATCACCCCCAAGCTAATGGATAGGTAAAAGTCTATAATAGGGAGTTAAAAGCTATTTTAGAAAAAAACTGTTGATGGATCTAGGAAGGACCAATCTTTAAGGCTAAATGAGGCATTGTGGGCCTATAGAATTTCTTTTAAAACTCCAATTAGAATGTTTCTATTTAGACTTTTATATGGAAAATTATGTCATTTACCTATGGAACTAGAGCACAAGGCTTTTTAGGAAACCAAGTTTTTAAATTTTATTCTAAAAAGTGTTAGAGAGAAATGTCTTTTGCAAGCAATGAAATGGATAAATTTTCTTTGTGGGCATACCACAAAGCAAAGGGTTACAAAGATAAGACCAAGAAGTGGCATGATCAAAAGCTAGTTAGAAAAGAGTTTATACCCAGGATAAAGGTGCTTTTATATTATAGTCAGTTGAGATTATTTCCTAGGAAGCTAAAATCAAGGCCCTTTTGAGGCAATAGGAGTGGATAAGTTTGGAGTTGTGACATTGTAGCACCCAAGAGATGAGAAGCAGTTCAAGGTGAATGGACATCATATGAAGCCTTATTTTAAGTCAAAATTCGAAGGTGCTTTAGTGATTTTCACCTTGACTAATCCTTGACGGTATTTGAAAGTCCAACTGCGAACTTAGTAAATGCAAAACTTTTTATTGACTCTTACTCTTATTTGTTTTTATTTTGTTTTATAGTTGTAGTTTGTGTACTTTGTGGTTTAATTGGATTTTGGGTTAGAGGCCATTAGTTTGAGTTTTTGCTTGTTGAAGTAGTTTTTCATTTAAGTTACGTGGGCAAACGAATTTTGAAAGTAGAAAAATTTAGGGAGATTTTTGTTAGTCATGGTCAGTAGGATTATTGGGCTAAACGTAACACAGGGATAGTTTCATTTTTGGAACTCAGAGAGTCATAGGTCATGATCATTATGATTTTTCACTACAAAAAAAATGCAGAATAGCAACGAAAATTAGCGACGACGATGAAATTTGTTGCTAAATGCACCATCTAGCGACAACATTACGACGAAAAATGATTTTTGTCGCAAATATTGTTAGGGGCTAGTAAAAAAATAGATATTGCGACAATTTAGCAATAAATAAATTTTCTTGTAGCTAATCATAGATGCCAAAATTTTGGTGGGAAAAATTGTGACGACTTTGCAAGCACAAAACCCTCACTAACTCATAATTCATGGCGTGAATGATCTATGAAGCATATAGCAAGGACTTAATCCTTGCTAATTTTGCAATAAATAAATCCTCTCTAATTTAGCGAGAATAAATCCCTTGCTAACAGTTAAGTAATGTGGCCAATGATCTATGAAGAATATAGCAAGGACTTAATCCTCGCTAATTTTACGAGAAATAAAGCCTCGCCAATTTAGCGAGGAAAACTCCCTCACTAATGATTACGTAATGTGGCTAATGATACATGAAGCATATAGCAAGGACTTAATCCTCGCTAAATTTACGAGAAATAAATCCTCGCTAATTTAGCAAGAAAAAATTCCTCTCTAATGGTTAAGTAATGTGAATTTGATCTAGGAAGCATATAGAGAGGACTTAATCCTTGCTAATTTTTTGAGAAATAAATCCTCACTAGTTTAGCGAGAATAAATTGCTCGCTAACGGCTACGTAATGTGGCTAATGATACATGAAGCATATAGCGAGGACTTAATCCTTTCTAATTTTGCGAGAAATAAAGCCTCACTGATTTAGCGAGGAAAAATTCCTCGCTAATGATTACGTAATGTGGCTAATGATACATGAAGCATATAACGAGGACTTAATCCTCGCTAAATTTGCGAGAAATAAAGCCTCCTAATTTAACGAGGAAAAATTCCTCGCTAGCGGTTACATAATGTGAATTTGATCTATGAAGCATATAGCGAGGACTTAATCCTTGCTAATTTTGCAAGAAATAAAGCCTCGCTAATTTAGAGAGGAAAAATTCCTCGCTAACGGTCATGTAATGTGAATTTGATCTATAAAGCATATAGCGAGGACTTAATTCTTGCTAATTTTGAGATAAATAAAGCCTAGCTAATTTAGCGAGAAAAAATTCCTTGCTAACGCTTACGTAATGTGAATTTGATCTATGAAGCATATAGCGAGGATTGAAGCATATAGCGAGGACTTAATCCTCGCTAATTTTACAAGAAACAAATTCTCGCTAATGATTAAGTAATGTAAAATTAGTGTGATAAATATAAGGCCAGTTAGTGAGAAAAAATAACATTTAGCAACAAATAAATTCTTGCCATTTGAAACAAATAGCGAGAATTATTTTCTCGCCATCTAAAATGCACATTTCTATTTTAGCGGGATCAGTAAATAAATTTAGCGAGATTTAAGTAAAACCCTAGTCTCTTTCTCTTTCAGTGTTTACAACCCTAGTCTCTTTCGCTGCCATCTCAGCTTAGACATTCAGATCTTCAAACCTCTCTTCATTTCTTCAACCTTAGATCTTCGAACCTCTCTTCATTTTCGTTCTTGATTTCTTCAACTTTAGATCCTCGAACCTCTAACCCATTTGATGATTTGTGTTTCTATTTAGGATTTCGGTTTGTGAAATCGATAAAGCTTCAGAAACTGCACGAGGTAAGTTTATTTTCTCTTCAGTTTATGTAATGGTTCTATAAAATTACACATTAAACACAATTTTCTTTAGGACACTATAATATCAATTTGTGGAGTTCCACATTTAATAAATTATTAAACTTTTTGGAATAAGCTAAAGATGACTTTATGGCCTGCTCATTTAGTTCACTTGATGATGTTGTGGTGGATTTGGCACTCTAAAATCGTGATCCTCCTGCTAATGCTTTGTTTTCTCCTTGGTTTGAAGATGAGAAGTTTTGGTTTGATTTTACTGCTAATTTTGTCATGGTGAAAGCAGCTTGTTTTATGTTTATTCATGAATTGTTGGGTGTTTTTTTTTCTCTCTGGGCGATCTGCTTTCTTGAGAGTGGTTTTTGATATGCCTTATTAATTGGGGACTACCTAGTAGGTGTCATACTCTGAATGTGTTAAGTTGCACAAGAGTTCTATTTTATTGGCATTTTTTTGTCGCTAAGAAAATTTAGGAATTTGAGATGTAAAGTTATATTTCCCCTTCTTTTATTAGTTTTTGCTACTATGGATTAGATCTCACCGTTATAGTAGTTTTCTATTCACGAATTGTAATTTTCAATAATGAAATAACATTCTCCAAAAAGAAAAAGTATTGCAAAGTTTAGCATATATTGTTGTTGCTTTGTTTCATTATTCTCAACGTCCTATTTTTATACCCTAACATTAGAAATTAGGTTACTGCCTTGTTTTCTTGCTAGAAGTTATACTCAAAGTGTATTTTCCTCCATTTTTGTAGTAGTGTGGAGACACCAGATGTCATCGACCTCCGCAAGCAGTAGAGAAAGGAACCTAAGAGGCCTCTTCCAATAGGTGGCTAATTTTTAGTGAATTCATAACTTATATATATATATATATATATATATATATAAATTCTCTTTTTTCTTAGGATTTCAAGCTTGACACTCGATTATTTTTAGATTATATGTGTACATAAAAGTGTGTTTCATGCTGATAAATTTGCTGCAATCAATTCCATCTTCTGAAATTTTCAGATTTTTTGATGAGTCGAGAATTTTTTTTTTATAAGATGCTATCCAGAATGAAAATTTAGTTCTATGCATTAAGTTGATTTTTGTCGAACTATTTACTACCCTTTACTGAAGACCCAAGCTGTATTTGTATAGGCCTATGAGAACAGTTCTTTAGGCAACTAGCCATTCACAACCAACTAGCCTGAGCAATAACCAAGGGAACTGCTGAATTAGCAAAGAGATTATGCTGAAGTCGGTCACACAACCAAGGAAACTGTTGAATTTACCTCATAGAACCACACAACTATGTGAATATACGAATGTAAACATATCTACTTATTTTTGTACTTTTATTTTAATTACAGATGTGTATTCATATAGCTTTTCCTTTTTTTTATCTAACTTAATGATTCATAAAATTGATGTTATTCCAGCTGCCACTATTAAGATGGAAAAGGTTTGCACTTGTTGCAGCACTATGCATCCTAACAGTTCGAACAGTGATTGTTCAGCCTTTTATCTAGATATCCAGGTGCTTCTAATTCAAACTTCTCTAGAAGAATTACTTAACCGTAAATTATTTGACAATTTAGCTAATGTTTATGGAATTTTAACTCAAATTTGGTTGTTTGAATGGCCAAGTTTCAAAGACAATGATGATCATTGTAGAGAAGCAGATGCATCATGAATATAAAATAGCTCATTAGGGTGATGAACTGACAGAAGGTTGATTTTGAGGCTCTGTTTGTTCATTTTCCAAAATGATTATATCTGAAATGTACATCTATGAATATAACATATAATTCTATGAAAGCAATAATAAATAAATAATAAAAAATTTATAATCTATGCAAGAGCTCACTACTTTATTGTTGGTTGAACAAGAACTTAGGTTCAAACCTCTTATATAAAGTGACAACTTAATGACTTGTTACTTGCTGAGTAAGAGAATAATTGAATTTTGAATTTCTTATTTCAAAATTTGCTAGAACGAAATGGATATAGGGTAAATTGGATAAATTGCTTGAGTGTAGAGTTACATCAAGTCACAAATGAATGAACTAAGAAGTAATGGAATACGAATACAAGGGTGTGTTTAATTCCGTGAATTAGAGTTATAATACGAATACAAGGGTGTGTTTATTTTTTTGCTATTTTTGTTAAGGAAATATCAATAAATACTCTATTTAGCTACAATATGGCTTGGGGTTAGGGTGTTCCACTTAAAGTAATTTGCAGTGGGTACAGGGAGCTGGGTGGGTGAGGATTTTGTGTTTTAATGAAGTCATGTAAGCTACAACTGTTTTGGCTTGGTCAACACTGTGTATCATATAACATATAGAAGCACTCCTTGATTGAGAGCAAATATACCCTTAGAGGCATGTCAATTTATTTTCCAGCAAGCAGTTATTTTGGTTCAGTCCCCCAATTTACAATAGCTTTTGATCAATGAATGTTTTTTAGGCTATTGTTTTACAAAATAACTGATAAGTTGTGCATCTAATGCAACTTGCAGTATTGATGATGGTTAAGTATATTCATAAATTTTATATCACAATGCTGGTTACAATTGTCTATTTCACTATATAAGAATATATTTATTTTTTCTTTTGCTTTCTCTTTAGTAAACGGTGTGAATATTCTCAAAAAGTCATTCAACTATAGACCGCATTCACCTTATTGATGGGCATTGTAACCCATCTAAACAATCGAGTAGAAGATATGGAAACCAAGGTTGCTTAGCAGCCAGATCGTCCTCGTTCACCTCCACTAACTACATTGCTTAGACTTGTAATTTTATATTATTGATGCTGACGTATTGTTGTTTTTGTTGTGGTTTTCATGGATTTTTATTTTACAATAATATACTATATTTTAAGGATTTTAATTGTTGTGAATTACAATTTTTATATTATATTATCAATAAGATTATTTTCTTAAATTTCATTATTAATTTGGATTATATTTATCTATAAATAAAAAATTTGATTGTATGCTATGCTAGAATCGTACCGAGCTTCATGTTGAGATTCATACCAAGCTTCGTGCCGAGATTTGATGCTATAACAATATTTGTCACAAATTTGATGCTAAAATTTAGTAAGAAATTTATCGTTGCTAAAATTAAAAATCCTCGCAAAATTTAACAAGGATTAAAGTCCTCGCTAAAATTTAAATTTCTCACAAAATTTAGCGAGTAATTCAGTCATCACAAAAGTTAGCGACAAAAAAGTTCTCGCAAACATTACTGAGGGCTTTAGCCTTGCAACATTTAGCGAGGTCTTTAGTACTCGCAAACGTTAGCAAGGAATATATTCGTCGCAAAATTTAGAGACAAAAAAATCCTCGCATAAGTTAGTGAGGACTTTAGCCCTCACAAAAATTAGCGAGGATTTTAGTCCTTGCTAAAATAAGCTAGGATGACTTTTGTTACAAAATTTCTATACTTGCTAAATCCTCGCTAAACTGATTTAGCGATGAAAAATCATCATTTAGTGAGGACTTTTATCCTCACTATTTTACTTTTTTCTTATAGTGTTTGTGCTGACCGTGACATATAGTGTAATTTCATTGATTATGGACTAAAAAATTAATATCTTACGGTCAATAGGTTTTTATTGTTGATCATGACTTTTTTTATTATGTTAGTCCAATAATGAGAGAGGGATTTATCCTATGGTGAGTATGTTTTTACTACTGGCCTTGATCCCCTGATTACCCCACTTTAAAACCCTATTTTTTATTGCTGACAGTTTCTTTTCTTTTCTTCTTTTTTTATTTATTTTTCTTTGTGTTTTCTCTTCATTTTCTCTCTCCCTCCCTCTCTCGACCACCATTAATACTCATCCTCAATAAGTAAGGACAAATTCTTCATCTCCTTGATTCAATTCAATTCTTATTTATTTTACTCTACGTTTATGTTTATTTGTTCTTCGTCTTTTTGCAGTTTCTTTTTCAATTTCTTCTTCTAACTTTCTTCTTATTTTTATTTTGTGTTCTTATTTCTTTTAAAGTTTTAGTTTTAGTTTAGATTCTCAAGTTACAGAGTTCTTCAAACAAGTAAGTCCATATTTCCCTTTTCAATAATTTTTTTTTGGGTTTTCCTTCATTTTAGTTTTTAGGGTTTTGTTTGTTAATTTTTCATTTTTTTCTTAGTGTTTGTTTATTTTGATTTTATTTCAAATCTTCTCTGTCACTTTTTGTAGATGGTTTATGTTTTTATTATTTGTTCTTTTTTGTTTTGTTTTATATGTTGTTCTCCTTTGTTCTTTTTTTCCATTTAGCCTTCTATTTTTCTGCTCCTTAGTTTCCTCATTGTTTCAGTTTCTTTTTCTTTTTCAAGAATAATCTCGCATTCACCCAGTTTTTTGCTCAAATCCTCAAGTGAGTGTGCTCCCTCTTTTTCTACAAATTCTTTTCTTCCATTTCTGTAATGCTTTATTTAATTTGAATTTTTATTTAGTTTGACTTCATTTTTTTCTTTTATGGAATGAATATTGTCTTCATTTTTGGCTATTGCTTGTTTCTCCCTCTCGTATCTCCTTTTTGGCTGGTTATATGCATGTTTTGAGATTTTATCTGTCTTTATTTTCATCATAAGTTTGGATCAATATGGTGGAAGGGAAGTGATTGGCAGGTGTGATGTTCAAAACCCCCTTGTCTTTATCATTTAATTTTTTATTTATTTTGTTGCATTTTTTATTGCATTATGGGGATTTTGCTTGTTTAATTCTTTGTTAGCTTTGTGACTCTTTGTGATTATGGCATTTGTTTATTTCGTTATCTTTTTCTCTTTCTTTTGATCAAAATTCTTCATTGAGTTCTCTTTTTTATCATTGTTTCTGAAAAATGGTTAGTTGTTGAATACATTTCTGCTTGCTATCACCTTATGGTTAACTTGAGTCCATAAATCACTATAAATGCTTGATGCATTGTTTAATGCTTCATTTTGAATGGATAAATATAGTTGATGTGGACTTTGAGCAGAGTCACCTACACTTAACGCCTTTTTTATATTTTTTCTTAGTGTGTGAGTTATAGTAATTAAGTAGACTTACACTGAAAAGTTGACCAAATTTGGCATTACACCTTGCTAAGATACGCTATTGATTCATGCTAGTAGCTATGATAAACTGTTGGCACTAACTTAGTCTGATTGATTTCAGTATTGCTTTTAGATGCTCAAATTTGAGCTTGATTTAAGCAATTTGTACTTTCATTACATTGACATTTTTTATACCTTCTGGTTTTGTTGGCTTATTCATTTTTAAATATTATGTCATTCAAAGGCTAACTTTTAATTATTGCACCTAGCCAATGCATGTTTATATCTCCTTTGCTAACACTCTTACCTAGGTTGTAGTCTATTTATGTGTTGTCTTATAAACAACAAAATGCTAAATTGATAGTTTGATATGGGTAAAAATTTGGTTTCAACTAAGATAAGCTGGAGTTTCTTAGATTTTCATATTACTGCTACTTTTAATTTGCATGAAAATGGCATTCATTTTGCTTTTGGGGAAATTAATTTGTTAGGATTGTTTGCTTGCATCCCTTATCTTCTTGTCGGTAATATTGTTTGGGCTTCACAAATTGCTTAGGAGACCTTTGTTGAATGCACTCTAGTGGAGGGCTAAGCAAGTCTTATTGAGTTGTATTATTGTTGAACTTATTTATGCCATTTACTATTGCTAAATCTACACTTCCTGATCAATTTCATGAACTGTTGATTTTTTGGGTTTCAACCTATTGATGTCACTCACTTTGCACCTTGGTTATGACATATGTTGCTTTAACCCTATGCTTAACTCTATCTCGGTTTGTGTTTGTTCACAAACCTTTGGAATTTTGATTAAGCTAATTGAGTCTACAAGTTTTCTTTATTACAATATGATTATCCTTGACTTTTACTGAGTGTTTATGCTTATTAGCTAGTGTAATTTCACTTTATGATCAAAAATTTAGTTGAGCTGGTATATCTTTGTTTAACCCTTATGTTGGAATGATTATTTTCTTCTTTTTTGGTAGTGGCACCCAAACGACCTCGTGCACAATTTGTACAACCTATATCTAGCCAGCCTCGATCATCATCCAGTTAACCAATAGAGTCAAGTCAACCACCTATTCCTAGAAAGAAAAAGAAGACTGAAGCCTCTAAAGTGCCAATATGGGTGCCAGAAGATATCAAGATGAGATATGAAATTTTGTCAATCTGTCAGTTCCTTCCTTCATCTTATTAGATATGAGTTTACTAGAGAAGTTGAGAATCAAAGATGAAGTCAATGGGTTAATTGCTAGCATAGGCTGGGAAAGATTTTTTTGCTTCCTATGAGCTTGTTTAGCCTGCCCTCACAAGGGACTTTGTGTCCACTGTCACATGCAAAATTAGGGAAAATTCTCATGAAGATCCAGGCAAGGTTACTTGTGTTTTGAAAGGCATACCATATGAGATGACTTTTGTAGAGTTCTTGAAAGCTCTAAGTTCCTTGGTCTTACCATAGATGCCTTTCATGATTATGACAAGACTATAATCTAGGAAAAAATCAAGGACCACTCTTTGATGTTGACTATAAGTTAGGCACAACCAAGTCTCATCATCTTCGGGATCACACCCTAAGGATTCTTCATAGGTTCTTCTCTCTATCCCCTATAAGCCATGTAAAATCAATAGGGTAGGTCAACTTTCCCGAAGCCCTATTTTTTGCAACCATGCTTTGAGGATACCACATCAATGGTACAATACATTGGTGGCATCAATTGGAAGAAATACAATAGTATCCAATAAAAGTGAAGAGAATCTCCTTGGGGGTTGGGTTACTGTGTTAGCTAGATCTATTGGCCACCCTTTGGTTAAGGATGATACACTTCCAACCGTGTTTTACATTGATAAAAAGCTTTTGAAAAATACAGAATGCATAATGGAGGATGAGACAATGGAACATGGTATCAGGCTGACCACAAGGGAGGAATCTATCGATAAAATGATAAGAAGCCTGAGCAACCCTCCTCACAGACCTTATCAAAGAGCAATAACAATAACCTCTGCTCAGTATATTAAATTAATTTTAAGGATAGATGATCTATCTACCAAGCAAGTGGTGTTCCAAGAGCAACAACACCAGATGATGATTGCTATCACCCATGTAGCTTTGAGGCTGGATACACTTTTTTCCACCTCCTTCACTTGAGTAGTGATTGATAGGATTTTGCCTACCTCAATTCATTTTGAGTTTAATTAGTATTAACTTGCTGAGGATAACAAGTTCTTAAGTGTGGGGTAGGGGAAAGTTATTTTTGGGGATTGAAGAACATTTATTTTTTTTGTGATTGTTAAAGATAGAAATTTTATTGATTTTGATAATTTTGTGAAGAATTTTGTGCTGACAATTGCTAAAGTTATTCTTGTGAAGATTGTTGATGATTTTATGTAGATTTGTTAAAGATATAAGAAGATTAATTTCAGGTGCTCAAACATTGTGAAGTTTTTGAACCATAAACTTTATGTTTCTAGTTTTAAAGTTGTGTTTAGTTACATTTTAAGTAGATGTTGTTTGTGATTGTTTTAGTTAAACTATTTGGTTTTTATTAGAAATTTCAATTTATTTTGTTCTAAGTAGTTTGCTTTGGTTTAAGTAGTTTATTTCAATTTAAATTTATTTATTGCATTATTTTACTCTTATTTTTTGTTTTTAGTAGCTTTCAGTTAATATTTAGTCTTATCTTTAGGCTTTCAGCAGTTTTGGTTTTCAGTTTGAGCTTGTGAATAATGTAGTTTTCATTTGTTGAGCTGTTGTTATCTTTCATAATTAACTTAGTTTGCCCTTGGTTATTCTTGATCTAATTAGTTTGAACTCAATTTTATAGATCATTTTTTTAGAGAGTTAAGGTAGTAAAAGTGCAGAAGTTTTGCTTTAGCGAGAATTTTCTCCCATTTTATCTCATTTAGTCATATATCTTTTGATTTTTGTTAAATTGTGCACGTAAGGCTATTTTTGTGAAAATTATCAAAAAGAAAAACCAGTGAGTGAGAGCAATTGAATGAAGGAATTCTAAAATAGCTAGAACCTTTCTCATTACCATTCGAAATAAATATTCAATTCAGGCAGAATTAGGACGTGATGTAGGCAGCCTTTTTTAGCAGTTACATTTAAAATGACTTTTGACCTACATTATGTTATTTAATCATTGCAAGCCCCTTTTGAGCTTATTGAGTATGGTAAAAGCATACTATTTAAAAATTTTTCTTGATTACACTCGTTTATTTGACCATATAGCTTAAATGCCCTTTTACCTTCCCTATCTTGGAATTGGCCACTCTGGGTTGAGTAGTATTGTGCATTATGAGTAAGGGATTTAATTGTGCTTGATTAGTTAAGGGTGTTAAAATTGGAGGCAAAATATTAAAAATTGGGTAGTATGAGCTAAGTTTTGAAAATCTCAAGATAATGCTAATTATGGAGAATTTAGAGTTCATTGGTACTCTTCTCATTAGTTCATTTTAAAAAAATCAATAGAATAAAAGTTATGATGCCAAAAATCTTATTTAATTTCTTACTGCAATGAATAACTGTGGGGTGCCTAACATGTAAGAGGGAGTGTAAATTGTTGAACTAGTTTAAGAGGCACAAAATTTTAGCTCTAACTTGCTTGGCATTTATTTAGTTAAATGTCCTTTGAGATTCATCATTAATATTGATTGAAAGGGCAGAAAATATGGAAAATGTTATTAATTTTTAGAAAGTTAGGTGGTACTATTAGGTAGTGTGGTTGATTCTATTTTGTTAACTTTATCTCTTCTTTGGAGCCAATACCTTAACCTTACATTACAACCTTAATGTAAGACCTACTGATCCTACTTTTAGTTTTAGTTGTTCAGTGGAGATGACCCATGTGGTTTCGATACTAAAGGAGAGGCCTATGGCTATTTTGAGTTTCAAGAGCGAAATTATCATATTCTTCTTTTTGCTCAATCGCTAGAATTCCCTGGTGATTTTTGGTTTTGAAAAATAGAAAACTATTTTCACCTAACACACAAGCACAAGTAATTTATTGATATAGATTAGTCTAAGTCTTTTTGGTTGAATTTTTGTTTGAGTGTCTTCAGCTAAGTGTTATTTTGGCTTTTATGAATTTTCTTGTTTTGAATTAGAGTTTGAATTTTCAAAAAAGTGGATGATTCATTTGCTTGAGGGCAAGCAAAGTTTAAGTGTAGGGTATTTTGATGACTCCAATTCAGTATTTAGTTTTTACTCTTTTTTAATATACTTTTTAGTGTCTTTTCAATGTCTTTTGCTTTGTTTTGCTTGAATTCAATAATTTCTCATCAAATTAAGTAAATCTTATCTTTTATACACTTTGAAGGAATTTCGATGGGTTTCTGTGCTTAATTCCAATTTTTGCAGGTACCTTCAATCTTTAGCATTTGGTATTGACCGTGACCTATACCTTCTATGAAAATGCACTGTTTTAAGTATGTCATAGTCAGTAGGTATTTGGTAATATTTTTTACTAACTGTGATATATTTTTTCCTTAGTCCAAAATTGAGACGAGAACGACCTCATAGTTAGCATGTGTTTTGGAACTAATAGTGAGGTATGAAAATTTGAACCCAGAATGTAAATAATACATATGTCACGGTCAGCAGGTTTTTGGTGCTGATCATGACCCCTAGTCTAGAGTTAAATTTTTAGCATGTCACGGTGAGCGAGATTTTGGTGTTGACCGTGACCCTATCGGGCCTATAAAAGGTAGATTTTTCTCTTTGGCAGATATCTTGAATTTTTCCAGATCTAGGGTTTTCTTTCATCTGTTCTTTCATTCTCATACTTAGTATATAGTTTTATACTTGAAAATAGGATAGATTTACACCACTATAGAGTATCGATACACAAATATATAGTTTAGAGTCTTAGTTTCTTTCATTTTGGAGCTTATTTACACTGGAGATTTGGAGAAGAAGATTGAAAAGCTTAGGTTTCAACTAGGTGTTCATCCTCACATGAATTTCTGGGTTTATTCTTTTTTTTCTCTTAGTTTTGTAAGGAATAGTGAGTAGTAACTTAATTTCTTGGGGGATCTTTGAATCCCTAAAATAGAATGTTAATATTGAATTTTTCTGAGTTTACATATATGAATGGTTCATTTTACTGATGCTTCAATGGTATTTCATGGGTTTTTAATATTTTGGTTTATTTATCTTATTTGAATGGATGATTTTATCAACATTTTTTGGATTTGATATTTTATTGGAATGTTTAATGCCATTAATGTTTATACCTTCATTCTTTTTATCATGAGTGCTGTAATTTTGATATTGCTCCGGAATGGGACTCTTTAAGTTGCATGTATTATGGTTTTAGGAATTGAGTTTGGAGTAAAATGAATGAATTTTGGATTGTTTGGCTCCGGAATAAGAAAGAAAATCAAACCTATGATGTTAGCTATGTGTATAGGCTAATCATAAGACTTGCTCCAAAATAGGATGTTTTATGATTAAAATAGCTTACTCGAGAATGGGATGCTTGGGTTAAAAGGGTTATCCTAATTTCATATATATTTTTAGGTTGATTAAATTCACATTTTGATATAGGAAAGATGAGTGACCTTGAGCAGCATTTTTAATATATAAGTTTTCATTCTTATTAATTTCTTAATTGGTTAAGCCATAGTAAAATTTCTGCAAGTTTATTTTATTTGTTTATTTTTCTGCATTTTAATAGGTGATAGCGTAACACACACAACAATTTGGAAATGATTTAGCATACACTTAACTTTTCACTACTTACATCTACAATCTCTTGGATAAGATATTTGTGGATCTAAAATTGAGCATCCTATATTACTTGTCGATTCAGTACATTTGCTAAGGTCGCATCGGTTACTCAAAAAGCCCTTATTTGATAGGAATATAGTTTCCCTTCATCTTTAGAAATTTAAGAAAACAAGCTTATATATATATATACACATTAAAAAAGCATGTGTGACATGCCACATATCAAAATATATCACTTAGATCAAAATGTATTCCTCCAATGATAGGATTTTTTTATAAAACTTTACATATAATATTGGCAGGCAACACACTAGATTGGTTCTATAGCCTTCATTTGGAATCAATATCCTCTTTCAAGCATATACAAGACTTATTTATCACCAAGTATGTACTCTATATGAGGCCCCTATTTAGGCCTTAGGATAATATATATGTGTGTGCTTAAATGATAATATGATCACTATATGTGTGCATAGTTAGTGAATTGCAAGTTGGGGTATAGAAGTAATTATCTTAATAGAGGAGGGTTGAAGTGGTCAATTTAAATTAGCTATACAAGTGATTAATTATGAAAAAATGCCAACTAAGGGACTTAATTGAAAAGGAAAAGAGAAAGTTTAGGAAAAAAATATGAAATTAAAGGAAGGAAGGGAGTTAAGTGTAATCTTTGGGAAGTCAACATGAAAGCCAATGGCAGCAAGACACCTATCCTCCCTAGATTCTTCTTGAGATATGAAGAAAACTCAAGGAGTTTAGGGGGATAGTTGGCCAACAACTTTAAAGAGCTAAAGGTAGCCATTTTTTCCCATTTAACCCCTAAAAAGCTGAACTGAGCAAATAAGAACTATGGCATAATGTGAAATGTATGAAAATTTAAATAAAAGTATGACATAGATGAACAAATGCATTTACACTTAGTATATAGTGGGTAATATAGGATTTTAGGATATAATGGCTAGCTATTGGGATGGATAGCGCATTAGAATAATGAGTTAATTTGGACTATAGATCACTATTGGTTTACCATTTGAGATGTGCACATTACATTCACAATTGAAAAGTTGATCACTTTATGTGATCCTTCAGCATATTCTAAAGAAGTTGGTCACTCCATGTGGTCCATTTAGTTCATTTTGGACCATTGGAGTCTTTATCTCATATATCCGGTTTGAGGGTTTCCACTGGGCACTATAGGGATAAAAATGCAATTTTACAAAGAAATAAGGAATAAATGGGAAATTAGGCATAAAAAGATGTTAATTATGTAATAAGGATGAATAAGGTGACAAATGTAATTAAATGATTAATAAGAGCAAAAATATAATTATGTGAGAGTGTAAAATTATTAATTTACATTAAGAATGTGGTTATAAGATTTAGAGTGGTAAAAAGGATAAATATGTAATTACGAAAAGTTTTAGGAATCAAACTATAATTTACCACCACATAAGGAAATATAAGGACTAAAAATGTAAATTTTGGATTTAAAATGGAATAAATACTAAAAAAAGCAAAAAGGACAAAATTAGCGTGGAAATAGCTTAAAATATGCTAAAATGGAAGTTTAGGGAATAAATTGCAATTTTCTACCTTAATTGTGCAATAAGTGAGAAAAAGAAAAAAATAAGCAATGGTAAGAATTGAATGGTAATTTAAGAAATAAAAAATATAATTCTAAGTTAAAAATTAATAAGTTATAACTAAAGGCAAAATGGTAATTTTGTAAATTATTATTTATGTGAATGAAATTTTGTATAGGGTATACACTACTAGGAAACTTCGCTGCTTAGCACATGATTTTGTTTGATTGTGTGTGGGGTGAAGTTACAGATGACAAAGTGGAGATGGAAATCAAAATGGCATGTATATGTGGAACAACAGACGAATATATATATATATATATATATATATATATATATATATAAATGTATTATTTGTTTTAGAATATGTATTGTAATGTACAATAAAGGCTAAACAATAGTGGATATATCTGACATTAGGGCTTGAAAATTGAATTTTTGATGTGATGTGTGGATGAGATTGTGTGTTGAGATTTAGAAGTGTTTGTGTTGTTGTTGGAGTATTGGAGGTGGAGAATGATTATTAGGAGTGTAAATTTTAAACTTTGCAGGTTTGGGTAGCTTGATTTTATAGTTGTTCTGGTGCCCAAATTTTTACCAAGTGATAGTGATAAATCAACGTAAAGCCATAATTGAAAATTAGGCACCATGTTTAAAGTGAATAACTGCTAACACAAGAATACTAAACAAATTATGATAACAATGTGACATTATCAATAATAGTACACTGATGTTCGAACCTATGTTCGAGCATTGGGTTTCACAGATTGTTAGGCCCATTTTCCTAAAAGCTTATAAGGTCAGTATGTTGACAACACTACTAGTGTCTGCAAGGATTCTTTTCACTAAGAAATTATTGGTTGCTGCTTTTACTACTATAGCATCCTCATAAGGGAACTTGATATCCCATACATTTTCTGGCAATATAGTGATTGGTGGTAACTTTTTAGATTGCACTAAAACATATATCATTTTGGTCCCTTATTTATGTTGGGGAAGTCCTCTCTATAAGACGATTTACTAGTTATCATGTTAATTACACTAGCTCTATGTCACTACCGATCTACATCTCTCAAAAAAATTCGATCGATCTAGGTTATCAAAGGATTGATGGGGATTTTCTGCTAGATACCCAATGAATCTCTTTAAAGATCGTTTCTGAATTAGCAATTCTATTTTGTCTTTCAGAGCATTGCATTCATCAATGGTGTGGCCTATATCCTTGTGAAAATAATAAAACTTGGACTTATCTCTTCTTTTAAGTGTTTGATCTGACATTTTTTAGGTTAATTGATCTTGTTATGCTCCTCCTTAATCCACATCGGTACATTAGAGGGAGAAGAATTGAGTGCAATATAGATTTTTGCTAAAGTATTAGTGGAAATTAGAAAGATGATGATGAATTTGTTTTTACCTTTTAATATACTATGTGCCATTGCTAATGATTCTAATAGACTGCTAAAAATTATCAAGCTAATCCTAGGAGCTTTGGGGCATACGACCTCCCCTTCTAATAGTTTATGATTGCCCAAAGAGCCTAAGTATTGTAAATTTGCTATAAGTACATCATCTAGCTGAATTAATTAGTTCTCTTTGTCCATCAGACTGGTAAAGTCAGCTAGGGATTTGATGGTCAAGGATTCAAACAATGGCAAATTCCTCACACTCCTTACTAGAGTCATTATTGCAATTTCAGACAAGGCCAATGTCTACAACTATCCACGTAATCTTGAAGGCTTTCATGCAGGTCTCTCTAATGGATTGCAAAGATCATTTGTTATCTTTAGCATTCTTCCTTGGACTATGATGAATGCCCTAATGTTTCTTGTTACCATGTTCCTATTCACTACTATCATGAATACCACTCTACGTATAATCACACATAATGTAGTCCATTTTCATAATTAGCATACTTTCTAACTAAATCATCACATTAGATAAGATTATATAAAAAGGACTACTTTCTATATTATGTTTTACAACTATTTTATTCTTTACAAACCATTTTACTTAGTACAAAATGGAAATGTACAAAGGCAAAAGAAAAAAGTTAACATCTTTATACTTCGACTCTTCCTAGTGTTGGCATTATCGTAACAGATCTCGTCCCTAGTAAAGAGTCCCAACTTGAGTATCTACAAGGATGACACCTATGCTAAGCTATACAGCTTAGTAAGGAATAATCAATATGTGAAAAACCCTTTACAATGGTCATTCCCAAGCAAACCAATATGCCATGACACAAAGATACATTTGTTTTAATCGGAGAACTTTCTAACTAGTAACAAGAAAAAGTATTCTACCATATTACTTATAACGCAAGTGTAATCATGTGTAACACATCGCTATTTAGTAGTTTCTTTAACAATTCACTTCTTTTCTATGAATTCCTGCCTAAGTTTTGTGGGTGTGGATAACGAGTGTTGTGGATACCCGTAGGTATCGATCATATGAATAACTGAAGGTATTAATCCTATGGATACCCAAAGGTATCAAACTTGATGGGGTCATGACTATGATCCTAAATGAGGACAAACTATATACGCAAATGAGATTAAGACTGTACCAGCTGCATCTACACCCTATAAGCATGCCTATTTATCCACAAATAAGCTCCAATACATGCATTAAATCAATTTTCATATCACTTCTTTCATTATGTATACTTCATCATATTGCATAATCACACATGCAAGTGTTCAAAACAATTACAATAGTGGAATTTAACTATCATTGTATAACCACAATTACAATTGTATAACTATCATTATATAACTTTAATTATGTAAACATACATATACAATATGATCTAACTTTATTATTGCATGTCAATATGTTCCTCAGATATTAAATGTCACAAATTATCTTTATTTTTATGTTTAGAATGCTCTAAAAATATTTAGGAAGGTTTAGACAAACTTTGGTAACAATTTAGGACCTAAAAATTAAGTTTTGGAGGAAACAAGGGGTTCATAGTGGCCAATGATTTGTGGTGACCATTAGGTAGGTTCAAATTCAGTTATCGATTGGCTCGCAATGGTTACCAATTTGGAGGTGACCATGAGGTCCATTCTATCCTAAAAATTTTAAAGGTAGATTTTTAGGTTTAGTTTTTATGCTCTTTTAGACCTAATAAATGACATGTTTAGATAAATTGGCCTTCTACAAAGTTGTTCCCCTATGTCTTTAGTTTATAAAACATTAAAAATAATCCATTTAAGCATATAAATTTTTAGATATTCATCAAATAAAATGGACTGCTCCCAATGGCAGGGTAGTAGACACAGTCAGAGTTCAAGCTTAATTTTCATCACTTTACAAAGGGATTCAATTTTCAACTTCTTCATATGAAATTTGGATTCCTATAGCTCAAGTTATAATTGAAATAGTTCGGATTGGTAAGATGGGTCCTAAGATAATTTTTTGTAATTTTAAGAACAACTTTCCTATTTCGATTCTCAAGCATTATTGAGCTTAATTTCCATGATAATACCTTATTCTAACATCTAATATCTCATTCCCCAATGTCACATACATAAGCATACACATTCAAAGTCATGAAAAGTTTTTATACCTCTTTAGAAGGATACAACTTCTTCAAGCTCCTCCTCCTTCCATTTCTTTACCTTTGCTGGGCGCTTCTACAAAGAATAAATTCACATGTCATCATAATATAAAATATTCTCTTTAATAGATTATAAATTACAAGAAATAAAGAAGAATAGAAAATGGAGTTGTTATCGTAAAATTATAATCTCTAAATTCTCTATTCTCTCAATAATAGGGTTAACATGCAATATTATCTAAATATGGTTGAAACACGCCATTTTCACATTGAGTACCATTTTGCCACATCATGTCCTCATATATACATTATGTTTTCTCATACATTATCATGCTTTACATGTTCCTATGATAATTTTCAAGCTTCCATCTAATGATACCAAATCAAATTTCACAAGTATCCATTTAGTACAAAGGTGAACATCATTATGTCCATTTAATCCACATCATGTCCAAATGTATTTTTATGTTCTATTCACATGCACTAGGTTTATTCATCATTATAATTTCTATTTTATGACAAATATTCAATTAAATATTAAAGCATCATATAGTAAACCTAATGGTACCATTTGACTACTTAGGGTTCTACCTCTATTTAATTATTTTCTCCCCTAATTATCAATCATTTCATGTTATTTCATCATTTTTTTAAGATATCTTAAATTATTTCATCATTTTATTTAAGTTTCTACATTTACATAATGTAAATTCAAGCAAATTTCAAAGGGAACATAATGAAATTAAGTGTAGTTTGTATCCACTAACCTTAAAATATCTTGAAATCACCTATTCTTCCTTTTTCTTGCCTTTTACCTCTTTGGTCTTTTCCTCACCTTGAATTTCTCCTTTAGGACGAATTGAGTGAGGAAGAAATTGTGAGTTTTTTCTTTCAATTTCAACATATAAATACTCAAAAGCAATTCTACTAATGATTATCTACAATTTCCTACCAAAACCCCTAATTAATTTCAACAAAACTTATTAATTTACATATTTAGGTCAACTTCCTCTCACTAAAATTCCACGCCTTTCAAGCTTCCTTTTGCTTTAACCTTATTTTTATGTTAAAAAGGATGAGTTCTAGTATATCTAGATGAAATTTAAGCTTGGGTTATGGTGGGAATTAGAAAAAAAAGAAAATAAATGGTGGATGGGAAAAAATGGTGGCTACAATTTTGGTAAGAAAAATGAAAGAAGATGGTTATAATTTTGGGAGGTTTGGAGAGAATTCTACATCTCTTTATTTTTTCCTTTAGTGCACCAAATGAAGGGCCAAGATTTACTCATTCACTATTTGATCTAATGTTTTATTTTTAAGCCACTTGTCACTCTCACATGAATTTCTACATTTTTCTACTCACATATAATCATTTTAGGTAATTTTGGCTTATTTTCTCATGCCATTTTTACCCTTTAGGAAGTCAAAGATGGCATTTAACCTTGGTAAATCAATTGACCTTAGTAAATCAATTTGAATTTTCTAAAAAATTTGCTAGAGTACAAATATATATCTATTAAGATGTGTCTAAAATTTAAAGTCATTTTGACATCGTTTCGATATATTCTAACTCTAGAGGCAAAATTTATCGATCCAAAACTAAAAAATTCAAAGCTATCATAAATAAATTTTCACTACCAACGATTCATTTAGGGTATTTTTAAAAGATTTATGCAATCAATATAATTTTTAAAAGTCTGCAGAATATTTTTAGGCTCGATCAAACTTATGGTAAACCATAATAGCAATTTAGGAGAATTCTTTATTATCTATTTTTAGGACCTATCTAACCTCAATTTCTCCTTAAATTATACCATTAGGTTTCATTTAATTTACACTATCTAGTTTAATGGTTAAGCATTAAACTTCCCAATAGGTCACCCATCCTAGTATTTATATAGTCTAAACACATTCAACAGCAAGGTTCTTACAAGATTTAGTATACTAGTGCTAATATAATTGCACCTACTACTATCCTGGTGTTGCTATTCATAGTTTAAAAAATACTATTTATATAGATCAAAAATTTTAAGGCATTACATTTCTGCTTACTAATTAAAATTTCATCCTCAAAATTTAGTTGGAGTAAAAAGCTGAGGATATTGCTATTTCATGGTCTCCTCTGGTTCCCAAGATGCTTTTTCAACATTATGGCAGGTCTAGAGAACTTTAACTAATGGAATCTATGCATTCCTTAACTATCATACTGCCTTGGCAAGTATTATTATTGGTTCTTCATCATATGATCAGTTTAGTCAAAGCTAGACTTCTCTCGGTGTAATAACATGTGATGTATTTGATCGGTATTGCCTCAACATTGATACATAAAATATATCATAGATTCTCTTTAAATCTGGTAGTAGCTTCAATCTATATGCAACGTGTCCTACATGCTACAATACCTCATATGTTGGAATTTATCGATTACATGCATCTCATACATAAGCGAAATTTTAAATTTTTTAACCAATGTTACTAATCTTGCCATGAATGTACAATATTCATATTGATGAGAATAAGAAAAATCACCTTTGATTTTTGTTGAACAATTGATTTTACTTCGCATCGGGTTGTCACAAACCACAGTGTCCAAAATCGAACACCTCCAATGAGTAATCCACACTAGAGATTGATAGAATGAACAAACAAATTGATAGAGGACAAGTGCTGGCCAAAAAACCCTAGAGCTAGCAAGGTTTTTGGTGGCTAGGGTAGAGAGAATAATAGAAGAAGTCTTTCTTAAGTGTTATATAACTTAACCCTAATTCTTCATTAGTTGGCTTTTTATAGTTAGGTTAAAAATCCAACTTCATAATGAGATTGGGCTATTTAAAATTGCTGGATAATTATTAATTGGGCTTTTGGAATTTTTTATAATTATTTGGGCTCAATTAAATCCAATTTAAACCTTTTCATAAAATACTATGCACAAAACCCACAAACTATGCCCTTTGTGTAACTAATTGGATTTAATTACCCAAATGGATTCCAAATCCAACCAAATTAAATATGTAGGTTCCACAACACTTATGTACCATATATAATTTAACTTGGTCCAAGAAATAGGTCATTGAGGCCTTCTGTCTGGGAGTTGACGTGCGGCCCTCTACAGAAGGGCTTCTGCACCAGCTTCATTCCTCTAGCCCCTTTATAATTCCTTCAATGGACTTATTAATTATTATATCAGTCCTATAACACTTATAGTAGTCTTATAACATTTATAGTCCAATAATAATTAATCATGAAATACATTATTTCAATTAGGTCCAATTTTATAGAATATTTCTCAAAAGTTCTGCGAACAATTTTACTTGATCATAATTAATTAAACTCTTTAATTAATTAATATCTTATTCACTTCTCTACCCTCATAATAATATAAAATATTATTATCCTTGTCATTTTACCATTTTATCCTTTTCTCTATATGAGTGTGACCTATTGGGTTTCTGTCCATGTTGGCAGTATAATATGTAATTGTGAATTCTATTCAAAACTCACATGATTTAAACTCATTTAAATCATTTTATCAATCCATATTAATATTCTTGATACATCATTATACAAGTCATGATTGGCCTCTAGCTAGGCATCATGACTACCCAAATGTCAGGAAAGTCAAGTGGTTTGACTATACCCTTCCATAGAAACAGTTACCATGCAATTACTCCTTTCACCACTCTTATCTCAATTAGATTCTAAGTCTGGATTTCTATCAACTCATATAAATCTAATTATGTATGTTCTATTAATTTAACCATTGTTCCCAAAATGCCCTCCATGGATCTCTATCCATTTTGGCATATTACTTTAGCCAGAGATTCTCTAAACAAGGCAATTATAGAATCATGCGATATAACTTCCCTTATTAAATCTAGAATGGTGAATCTTTTGTCAATCACTCAACTATCTTCAAGTATGTCATGATATACCCAATCTCCTAACTATGTTCACTCTAAGTTGGAAGTAATCAGTTATGGAGTCAAAGTATACCACTTGCTACTTAAGATAACTTTGGTGATCTCAAGTCTAAGGATACTTGCACAACCGCTATGAAGAGATTCCTAACTGACATAGATTTAATATCCATGCGAGGATTCTATTTTTAGGTCTCCAATAAACTTGTTCTTCTAACAAGCATCCATATGTTAGCTTTAATTATCTTCCATAATCATAGTTATGAGAACCACTGCTTGAACCATTCAAGAAGCATAACATGCGCTAGTCTGTCCGAATTAACAATGTCCTATCTTATTAATTTTATGACTAGGGATATTTAGATATTAATACATTTGCATGCAATAGTCATCTCATATCATGAACACCTTCATGATTGCCTTTGCACTGTGTTTATGATATCTAGGACTTCATTTATTAATTTAAGATTTTCAAACTCATATATTTAAACATAACATTAATAAATGAATGATGCCTTTTATTAAGAATATAAATTTCATACATATGAAAAATATTCCTATTACATGGGCTCTAAGGCATACTCTCTAACAATCTCCCACTTGCACTAGAGCCAATCACTCATATGTCTCAGACCCATACTATTTATTTGGTGATCATGCTTAATCTGGGAAAGTGCTTTAGTGAGGTGATCCGCCACATTGTTATCTATAGCAATCCTTTCTATTTTCACATCATTTCTAGCTACTATTTTCCTTATGAGATGGTAGCGTCTGAGAACATGCTTGGATCGTTGATGAGACCGTGGTTCCTTTGCTTGTGCAATGGCTCCATTGTTGTCACAATATAAAGAAATTGGATTAACAATGCTAGGCACCACTTCTAGTTCAGTTATGAACTTTTTGCTTCTTTGTCTGCTTCTGAAGCAACAATGTACTCAGCTTCCATCGTGGAATCAGCAGTTGTTTCTTATTTGGAACTCTTCCAACTAACTGTTCCTCCTCCCATTATGAACACATAACTAGACTGTGATTTACAATCATCTTTGTCAGATTGGAAGCTGGCATCTATATACCCATTTACTTCCAAACCGTCCTCTCC
This sequence comes from Excoecaria agallocha, assembly GCA_037975025.1. Lineage (NCBI taxonomy): Eukaryota > Viridiplantae > Streptophyta > Magnoliopsida > Malpighiales > Euphorbiaceae > Excoecaria > Excoecaria agallocha. The sequence goes on along the minus strand of CM075814.1, from coordinate 12,496,432 downwards.
ATATACCAAAAATATATCCTTAGTCCTTCTCAAGTACTTAAGGATATTCTTGACAGCTGCCCAGTGTTCCTCTCCAAAATTGGATTGGAACCTGCTTATGACACTCAAAGCAAATGCTACATCTGGACATGTACATAACATAGCATACATGATAGAACCAATTGCATATGCATATGGTATTCTATTCATGCTCTCTCTATCCTCTAGTGTCTGCGGACACATAGACTTAGAAAGGTGTTTTCCATGCACCATGGGTATAAACCCTTTCTTAGAGAGATCTATATTGAACTTCTTCAATATTTTATCTACATATGTACTTTGAGAAAGACCTAGCAACCTATTGGATCTATCTCTATAGATCCCTATTCCCAGAATATAGGATGCTTCTCCAAGGTCTTTCAAGGAGAATGTCTTGGATAACCATATTTTAACAAATTGGAGAAGAGAAATGTCATTTCCCATGATCAATATGTCATCTACATATAGAACTAGAAAGACATATGCACTCCCACTGATCCTTTTATACACATAAGGTTCATCTTCATTCTGTGAGAAACCAAACTCTTTGATTGTCTCATTGAATCTTATGTTCCAGCTCCTAGAGGGTTGCTTTAATCCATAAATGGATCTTTGAAGCTTGCATACCTTTTCGCCATTTCTTGATGTGAACCCTTCTGGTTATGTCATAGACACATCCTCAGTTAGATATCCATTTAGGAAAGCTGTCTTCACATCCATTTTCCAAATCTCATAATCATAATGAGCTGTAATGGCTAAAAGTATTCTTATAGACTTAAGCATCGCTACAGGAGAAAAAGTTTCGTCATAGTCAATACCTTCTATTTGATGATAACCTTTTGCTACTAAGCGAGCTTTATAGGTAACTATATTACCTTCCATGTCGGTCTTCTTTTTGAAGACACATTTGCACCCTATGGGTTTTATCCCTTCATGTGGTTGAGTTAAAGTCCATACTTTATTCTCATACAAGGAGTCCATTTCAGACTGTATAGCCTTAAGCCATAAATCACATTCTGAACTATTCAAAACTTCTTGATAGCTTGTAGGCTCATTGTCCTCTACTACAGTTATGCCTCTATCCGAATCAATGTGAAATCCATATCTCATAGGGATAGAATGCATCCTAGTAGATCTTCTAGGATTTTGTGTATAATCAGGTTCAATTGCAATCTCATCATTATGAAATTCAATTTCGGGTTCAATCGGTTGGTCATCTTCTATTTGTGGGTCTTGAACTTCACCAAGTTTAATTTTACTCCCACTGTTCTCTCGTAGGAGAAATTCTCTTTCCAAGAAGACAACATGCCTTGAAACAAACACCTTTTGTTCTAAGGGATGACAGAAATAATATCCAAACGTTTCTTTTGGATATCCCATAAATAAATATTTGTTAGACTTAACATCCAGTTTGTCTGATATTTTCCTCTTCACATAAGTAGGACAACCCCATACTTTCATATGAGAAAGCGTGGGTTTCTTGTTATTCCACATCTTATATGGAGTAACATCAATCGATTTACTAGGAACTCTGTTTAACACATAAACAGCAGTTTCTAGTGCATATCCCCAAAAGGACTTAGGCAAGTCCGCTAGACTCATCATTGATCGAACCATATCTAATAGTGTTCGATTTCTCCATTCAGATACACCATTGTATTGTGGTTTATATGATGGAGTCCATTGAGATAAAATCCCATTATCTCTAAGATAATCCTAAAACTCTTGGCTTATGTATTCTCCACCTCAATCTGATCTAAGTGTTTTAATACTTTTGCCAAGTTGTTTCTCTACTTCTTTTCTGAATTCTTTGAACTTTTAAAATGCTTCTGATTTATATTTCATTAGATAGATGTATCCAAACCTGGAATAATCATCTATGAAAGTAATGAAGTAGGAGTAACCTCCTCTGGCATGTGTAGTCATTGGACCACATACATCTGAATGTATTAAGTCTAAAACCATTTTAGCTTGTTCTCCTTTACTAATAAAGGGAGCTTTTGTCATTTTTCAAATAAATAAGATTCTCATGTATCAAATGATTCATAATCAAATGATCTCAAATCACCTAACTTGTGCAATTTGGTCATGCATTTCTCATTTATATGGCCTAAACGACAATGCCATAAGTAAGAGGTATTTAGATTATCATGTTTTATTCTCTTCGTATCCACATTATGTACTTCTTTAATTAAATCAAGAACAAATATACCATTCTCAATGATAGCTTTTGTATAAAACATATTGTTCTTAAAAATGTAACAACATTTGTCCTTTAAAGAAATATCATAATTGTTCATCAAACAATTGAAAGAAATAATACTTTTGGACAAAGCTGGAACATAATAACAATTATTTATTTCCAGTACTAATCCACTAGGAAGAGGCAAATAGTAAGTTCCCACAATTGTTGTAGAGATGTTCTGTCCAGTAGCTAACTGCAAACATATTACTGCCTTTCCAACTCTTCTAAAGCTTCTAAGCCCTTGTAGATCATTACATAAGTGAGATTCACATCCGGTATCTAATACCCAAGATTGTTTTGAAGCAATAGAATAAGTATTAATTTCAATCATATGAATACTTGAAGTAGAAGCATCAGCTTGCTTCTTCTCCTTGAGAGAATCTAGATAGGCCTTGCAGTTACGCTTCCAATGACCATCCTTTCCACAATTGAAGCAAGTTCCTTTGGGATTCTCTTTCTTAGCAACCTTCTTCTTGGAGATCCCACCATTCTTTGGCTGTGCCTTGGTTATCTTCTTCTTCTTTTGCTTCTTGCCTTTAGCAGAAGTGACAACCATGACACTTTTTGAATCCTTCTTAAATTATCCATCAGCTGTCTTGAGCATATTGATTAACTCAGGAATGGATACTTGAATCTTGTTCATTTTGAAGTTAAGCACGAAAGGTGCTTAACTTGGAGCTAACGAGTACAAGATTAAATCTATGTATAGATCATTATCCATAACATAACCAAGTCCACTCAAATGCTCAATATACCCATACATTTTCAATGCATGAGTAGCAGCTGAAGTGCCTTCCACCATTTTGCAGCTAAATAGAGCTCGAGCAATCTTATATTGCTCAATTCTAGCCTGAGAAGACTAAATCTCCTCTAGATGCAAAATGATGGTTTTAGCATCCATCATCTCATGTTGCTTCTGAAGCTCCGAGGATATAGCACCCAGCATCAGACATGCTGTTGCTTCACTATCCTCCATGTATTTTCGATAAATGCCTTTGATCTCATTAATGGCATCATCTGATGGAAGTGGTGGTGGATCTTTATCCAAGACATAATGGATCATTTCAGCTCTGAGAACAATTCTCACTTGCTTAATCCAGTCAAAATAGTTGTTGCCAACCAGTTTATTATCCAAGATCGATCGTATATTAATGTTTGATGTGCTTATGATGATGACCTAGATGTGAAAAAGAAAAGATATTAGAGTATGTTCATATATATATGTATGCATTAATAAGGTCTTTAATTAATCCATTTACTCCCACTATTTTATTGTGAATTAATAGCCCTCATTATATAATCCGAGAAAACCCGATGGTTTTCTTAGTGGGCCAATATCCAATCCTTGATATGTAATTTGACCTTAACAGTGGTCAACAAGTCAAACTCCATACCCTTGAAAGGTAGGTATCTATATACCAATTGTGTCTCTACACAACTATTGGATCATTAGGTTATCAACTCTTGATGCATGCATATCATATATGCATTCCTTAATCTTGCCTCTAGAACCATTAGCCTTGATTGTGGTCAACATGCTAATGAGCTAGCTAAGATGACCCATTTAATTAGATTTGAACATATTCGATATAATGTGAGCTTGATTGTGGTCAACAACCCACACTATAAAAAACTCTGGTTCTCCTCAAATTAATGGAAGGCTTATATACGCTAGTATTTGTTTGAGGGTTTTAGGTAATTAAGTCTCATCATACATGGTTGGCATACATTGGTATGCATCCTATATCTATCATATAAATATAAGCATATAAATATGGTATAGTTATGGACTTCACTACACTGATTTCCCTGAGCCAAGAGGGAAATCAAAAGGTCACACCTAGGTAGTATGCATGATTCAAACAAGTAAAATAATTACATTATCTTCAAGCTTGTTAGATCTCTATCCAGCCCATCTTACTCCTTGATAGTGGTCTCCATCTCTATTTCTAATTCTACAGAAGGGCTTCTGCACCAATTTCATTCCTCTGGCCCTTTTATAATTCCTCCAATGGACCTATTAATTATTATATCAGTCTTATAACACTTATAGTAGTTCTATAACATTTATAGTCCAATAATAATTAATCATAAAATATATTATTTCAATTAGGTCCAATTTTACAGAACATTTCTCAAAAGTTCTGCGAACAATTTTACTTGATCATAATTAATTAAACTCTTTAATTAATTATTATCTTATTCACTTCTCTACCCTCATAATGATATCAAATATTATTATCCTTGTCATTTTACCATTTTATCCTTTTCTCTATATATGTGTGACCTATTGGGTTCCTGTCCATGTTGGCAGTATAATATGTAATTGTGAATTCTATTCAAAACTCAAAGAATTTAAACTCCTTTAAATCATTTTATCAATCCCTATTGGTATTCTTGATACATCATTATACAAGTCATGATTGGCCTCTAGCTAGGCATCATGACTACCCAAATGTCAGAAAAGTCAAGTGGTTTGACTATACCCTTCCATAGAAATAGTTACCATGCAATTACTCCTTTCACCACTCTTATCTCAATTAGATTCTGAGTATGGATTTCTGTCAATTCATATAAATCTAATTATGTATGTTCTATTAATTTAACCATTATTCCCAAAATGCCCTTCATGGATCTCTATCCATCTTGGCATATTACTCCTGCCAGAGATTCTCTGAACAAGGCAATTATAGAATCATGCGAGTTAAATTCCCTTATTAAATTTGGGATGGTGAATCATTTGTCAATCACTCAACTATCTTCAAGTAGGTCATGATATATCCAATCTCCTAACTATGTTCACTCCCAGTTGGAAGTAATCAGTTATGGAGTCAAAGTATATCACTTGCTACTTAAGATAACTTTGGTGATCTCAAGTCTAAGGATACTTGCACAATCGCTATGAAGAGATTCCTAACTAACATAGATTTAATATCCATGTGAGGATTCTCTTTGTAGGTCTCCAATGAACTTGTTCTTCTAACAAGCATCCATATGTTAGCTTTGATTATCTTCCATAATCACAGTTATGATAACCACTATTTGAACCATTCAAGAAGCATAACATGAGCTAGTCTGTCCGAATTAACAATGTCCTATCTTGTTAATTCTATGACTAGGGATATTTAGATATTAACACATTTGTATGCAATAGTCATCTCATATCATGAACACTTTCATGATTGCCTTTGCATTGTGTTTATAATATCTCGAACTTCATTTATTAATTTAAGATTTACAAACTCATGTATTTAAACATAGCATTAATAAATGAATGATGCCTTTTATTAAGAATATAAATTTCATACATATGAAAAACATCCCTATTACATGGGCTCTAGGGCATACTCTCTAACATCATAGAGATCGATAAATCTTAGGCTAAGCTTGCCCTTTATGCCAAATCTCAAAATCTCCTTCCATGGAAAAATTTTGAGGAATACTTTATTTCGCACATTAAATTCTATATCCTATCTCTTCAAGTCAGTATACGATTTTTATCTATCTACAGTTACTTTTAAGTTATCTTGAATCAACCTCACCTTCACCTCGATTTCTCTGATTAAATCTAACCCCACTTAATTGTTTACACTGAGATACGTCCAGCATAAGGGAGTCCTACTCACATATAATGCTTTATGTGGTGCCATTTTAATGTTGGATTGGTAGCTATTGTTCTATGCAAAATTAACCAATATAAGATATTTTTCCCGACTACTCCAAAATTTAAGTATACAACACCGAAGCACATCTTCTAATATCTGTATGACTCACTTAGATTATCTATTTTTCTATAGATAGGAGGCGGTGTTGTAATCTAGATGTATGCTTAGTGCTTCCTAAATTTTTTTCCAACATTCAACTATAAACCGAGGATCTCTATCTAAAATGATGATAGAAGGAATACCAAGCAGTTTCACCATTTCAGTCATGTAAATTTTTGCTAGTTTCATTAATGGGAAGTTGAATCTCACTGGTGTGAAGTGAACAAACTTTGTTAATCGATCAACTATTACCTATATAGAATCATATTGCCTTCTATTGAGTGGTAAACCTCAGAACACTGAGTGATATTTTGATGTTTAACTGAATGTTTAGTAAAAATGAACATTAAAAGGATAAATTAACCTAGTATGATTTCTCTTTTGGTAGTGATGACTGTTTATACTCTAAGGGAAGAATCTGTGTACTAGACAATATGGTGCTAAAAAGGAATATTTTGGTAGAAGCCCACAACAGTAGTTATGCTATACATCCAGGCAGTAATAAAATTTACCAATATTTGAAGAAAACCTACTGGTGGCCTAGGATGAAAAGAGAAATAGCTAATTTTGTAACTAAATGTTTGACATGCCAATAAGTCAAAGCAGAGCAATTAGGTGCCCTTTGGTTTACTACAACCCATTATTATAAATGTCATAATGTAATATAATAATAATTTCAGAATAATATACGTGTAAAGTATGGTCCTACTCATACATGCCACCCATCAAGTATAAAAATATATCTCCATTCTTATATAATTTTGTCCAAATCCAACATCTATCCCTTCGAGTGTTGACCTATATCCTTTAAAACCTACATGCAACAAATAGCTATACGCGAAGCATATAATGCTTAGTGGTGGAAACCCAACTAATAAATTTCACAATCATGTATATATGAATTAAAAAAAATTCATTTTGATACCAATTAGACTAGATAACTATGAATCTGAGATAGCCAAGTATGACTATCCAAAATAATAGCACTATTTGCCAATTAAAGGATTGTCCTCTTAGGCTCGTATCAAATTCATAGAACCTGGGAAACTAATAGCAGGGTCTCATATGGATGTTTAAGGGAAACATACAAGTAAAAAAAGAGAAATTTAGAAACTCATAATGTTTATTGCTTAAAAGAGGCTTAAGAGATTTTCTTAGAAAATCTTATCCTTTTTAGCAGGTTACAACACACTTATATAGAGCTCCAACCAGTGGAGGCTTATGTCATATATAGCTTATATAAGCAAACACTAAACACACACTATGCACACCTTTTTACAAAGATAAGAAGATAAAATGGAATCTTTTTTATAACTCAAAATCAAACTTTAATAAAGCTACTTTAATAAAGCTAAGTTATTGATGATCATGGTAGATCCACCACTATTTATTGACAGGTTCATGAAAGGGTGACATGTTCATATCTTCTGGATTTGTGCCATCTAGAGATGGATTCCAATTAAATGAAATTTAAATCTCTTTATTCCATACTCCACAGCTAAGATTTCTTTGAAAGTAGAGTGATAATGGCATTCAGAGTCTTTGAATTATCCACTTGTATAACCATAAATGTGTCTGGTATTATTGATTTCTTCTATAAAGATAGCACCCTAGCATTCATCACTAGCATCAATCTAGAGAATTCTTCTTGTAGTAGAAGGAATATGAAGAGGTGGCAAATTTTGAGTGATTGCTTTAATTTTACTGAGTGGGTATGAGTGGATGACCAAGGTGGAGGATTATTTTTTAAAAGTTGATAAAGAGGTTTTGGTAAAAACTATAATGGGGGATGAATTGTCGGATATAATTAGAAATACCAAGGAACTGTTGAACTAGTTTGAGGGACAGGTAGCTATCAGAAAATTTGAAAAGTTCAAAGGCTAAGTGGGGTTGAGGTTGATATGTACCATTGATAAAATATATGCTAAGAAAATCAATTTCTTCTTTGGAATCATTTTTGTTGGGGATAGCATGATTCCATAATCTCTAGTAATGTCGATAAATTATTGAAGATGTTGCTGATGGGAAGAAACAACGGGAGAAAATAATAAGATATCATCAATATAGATCAATGCATGGTGGAGCAAAGGTCTATAAACACTAATCATGGCATGTTAAAAAATAGATAGAGCAGTTTTGAGACCAAATGGCATAACAGTCCATCGATAATGGAAGTTTGGGATACAAAAGTCTATTTAAGGATGATCAAAGGGATTAATACCTAATTGCCAAAAACTAGCTTTAAGATCAAACTTTGAAAAGATACGGGCATCATAAAGGAAGGGAAATAGTGAGGAGAATTTGGGTAAAGGGCATTTATTATCTCTTTAAGGAAAGGGTTAAAAAGGGTATAGTCAATGACAAGTCTTTTTTGTCCACAAACTTGTTCAGAGTGTTTATTGATATAAAAGGCTTCACAAGCCCAATCTGACTTTGTGGGCATAATGAATTTTTGGGATAAAAATTGGGTACATTATTTTTTGGATAAAGAAAAGTCTTAAGTAGACATTCCTGGATGGATAACTTTTGTAAGGTTTATGTCTTAAGATTTTTTGAAGGGTAAGTTAATGAAAAATTTAGGATGGGTCTATAACTATGAGGAATGTTTGGTGAGAAAATCAGAATGAGAGGTTGTACAACACTAGGTTTTAAGTTCGATTTTATGGTTATGGAAAGGGTTAGGTTCTAGAATTGCAAACAAAGTGTGTTGGGTGGTATATGGTTTAAATCGTTTCTTAAAATGAAGGCCAATGGGTTGAATGAGTAGCTTGGAAAGCTAGAACAATGCATCAAAACCAAGAACGAGATCTTTTCCAAGAAGATTAGGACCAAGAGCATGAATCTAAACATAAAAATATGGAAAATTTTGGATTTTGATGGAATGTTTTATTTTGAGTTTGATGGTAAGGATATCTTGATTGGCGGCTTGAAAATGTTGTGTATAAGGTTTACAAAACTCATGAGGGAGGACTTATGGATTAAGAATAGTAATATAAGCACTGGTATCAATGAATGTGATACTTTGGATGGGTTTAGAAAATTTATCAATGAAGATGTGAGTAGGGACTAATGGAATAGGATGACAGAGAAGGAGATGGTGAGGGCTAGTGGTATGAGAGGTAGGATCTGTAGGAATTAGAATAGCATTTAAGGGTACTTATATCAGTTAAGACATCATCATCGAGCAAGTCATCTTCAAATTTTGAATCAAAATATTGGATGGCAAAGAGGGTGTAAGAATCAGTATCATCATCAATAGAGAATAGCGATTCAATATCATCATCTTGATGATTAACAGGAGCAGTCTATTGAAACTGTTGACTTAGTCTTTGTGAGCATCTCTTGTTAGGATATTATTTTCCAAAATATCCTTTGTTGCCATAGATATAACATTGATCTCCTTTTTTCTAAAATTTTTTACGATGAAAAAATTGAATCTTTATTCCTTGTTTCCTACATCTGGGAGGAAACATATGCTGAGACTTCTTAAAGAACTTAGAACGCTGCTAAGGTTTACAAGAATAATCCTTTTTAGGAAAAAAATAAATTTTCAAATCTGGACTTTTACAAGCAGCTTTCAACTATAGATCCTTTCCTTTCTGTAGAGTGTTTTTAATCAACTTTTAGGAAGTGCAAAGTCCATCAAATGCCATGAGAACCTTTTGGTAGATTTAGCTAAGAGAAAGAGAATTGAGTTAAATGCCTTATTCTCGAATCAAAAACATAGTACTATTGGATAACTGTTCCGAAATGTAAGATAAGAAACCTTATTTTAGATTAGGATCATTAGCACCATTGAGCATGTAAAAGACTTTCTACATGCATTTTTAATATTTTTAAAGGTACTTTCTTAGTAAATAACAAAATTTCATCCAGAAATAATTAGCACGAGCAGTTTCTTCAAAATCACCAATATTGCAAACAAATTCAATAGGATTCTTTGAAGAATATAAGCAATATATTCACTTTGAATAAATTACAACCTAAAATATTCATCCATATTAACAAAACAATCATGAAGTCTGCCAATAAAGCAAGAAGTGAATTCCATAAGGATTTGTTCAAGATTAGAAGCTTTAATATGCCTGGTTTGAAGGTCAAACCAACCATAAAAATTCTTGAATATGATCTCTCCATTTTCTTAGTGAATATCTTTAAATTAAAACCATGGTCTAGAGGAAGGTTTTTAAGGGATAGCCCTACTGTCAACTTCATCATCATCCTCAGAAGCATCAATGTAACATGGTTAGGTCAGTGGTTGATGGGTATTTGTGCTTTCTTCAGTAGGATCATACATAAATATTGGAAACTGTTTAGATCAGGATCATCATCTGAGAATTTAGAATTCAATGAAGTGGAGGAAAGATCAGAAGGAAAAATGACAGATAAGATAGTAAAAATAGACTGTAAAGCTTTTTGTTTAAGGGTGTCAATTAGAGGAATGAGAGAATCGAATGGTTGGATCATATGGGAAGAAGAAGGGCGTTTAGAAATCTGGATACCTTTTTTTTTAAGGTCAATAAAGATAAGGGTGGTTAACTGAGAGGTGGATGGAGTAGTTTAGGTAGAAGGAGGTGTAGGGATGATAGGATTTGGCTTATTAGATCTTTTATGCTATTTATGGAGTTGTTATTGCATGAAAAGTTCACGAGAATAGCCTAAACTGTAATGCTTACTCTTATTATCATTTTATTTACTTATTATTTTATTAAATTGATTGCACAAACACACACACACACACATATATATAGTGCTTGACTTAAGTATATTTACAGAAGAATGAATTACATACATTCAAATCCTTTACATTAAACATATACAAAAATTTAACTCTATTCTAAAATTAGTCTTCACTTGCTATCCTCTCCAGTGGCCTACAGATGTTGACTTGAACTCAGCACTTATACTTTACACCTATGTACCTACATGGAAAAAATACCCATATTGAGCAATGGCTCAGTGGGGAGTAAATAGTGTAATTGACTTCTTGTTGAAGTCTTAAATTCAAATATCACAATAACATATCTTTTTATGTTACGAAACACATACACTTATAATATCATTAAGAGACACACTAAATCATCAAAGCATTTACACTAATAGGCACTTATCAAATATTGTCTCTTTAATCGCTTTCCACTACTAACATGTTTTGTCATGTCAGAACTCACATACATACGTCATTGTAGTTGCATATATTGAATAAGACTTCAATGCAATTTTCTCATTTCACTATATTGTTCAATGAGAAGCACTATCATTATCAAAAGGTACTAAAACACTTACACTATTTACCACTTTGCATTATTCACTAATCAAAACACTTATCACCTGAATTTCCATAAATGGTGGATACGGGTACAAACACTAGACACTGACAAGCAGTATCAAATACTAAAGACATAAAAGTCTTGGGTCACTTGATACTAATGGGTATCAAAACACTAGTCACCCATAGGTGACAACACTAGCAACTGTAATCACTATTCTTTTTATAAGCATGCCTATTTATCCACTATTATGTGAAATTCAAGCCTCAATAAGTCATTAATCACTCAAGAATATCGCATTTGATACATTTAAAATCATGGCATTAATACACTCAATATAACATGCAATCATTTCACTATATCATATCATTCTTATTTAAGTACCCAAATGATACAATATAACATGCTCATCATTCATTTAGTTGTATAAAATATTGCTAATATAACTATTTATATTCATTTATGTTCATTAACCTTACAAGTTCTTATGCACTAAGACTTTATATTTAACTTTACTTCACTAATCATTATTTTTAAGACTCATTTTATGTCACTTATTACTCTTGTTTTTACACTTAAAAAATCCTAAAAGTGTTTAGGGAGGTCTAGGCGTGTTTTTTTAATTTAGGACCTTAAAATCAAGTTTAAAAAGAGGGAGGGAAAGGGTCACGATCAGTAGCTTATACCTGCTAATCGTGACATAGATATCATTTTGGTTCTGTATTGATTTTAGACAACCTCATAGTCAGTAACAAAAGAGTGTTAATCATGACCTAGGTTACGAAAGGGGGTTACAATCAGTAGGTAATACCTACTTATCGTGACATAAGTTCCTTTTAGTTCTTGACTGAATTTGAACTATGTCATGGTTAGTAGGTCAAACCTGCTGACCGTGAGATCCATTCTACCTAGAGGAAGATTTCTAGTCTCGATTTGTAAGCACTTTTAGACCTATAAAATAGTATTTTTATGCAAAGTGACCTTTTATAAAGTTGTTTCTATATGTCTCTAGTTTCCAAAACATTGAAAATCACTTAATTATGACTTGTACATCTCAAGATGTCACTAAAATATTATAGACTAGTTTAGATGACAAAATATCAAGGGTGTGACAACTTCAAGCCTAATTTCGAACACCTTAGTGGCAGATTCAAGTTTTAGGAACTTCTACAAAGTTTTATATCTATTTCTTATAATTCATTTTCAACTAGAATAACTTCATTTAGACATCTACAGTAAAATTTATACTCTTTACACTAAAATTAGTTTAAGTGAATCCTAAATAGATTTTCACTATATCACTTTCTAATACACCAATCATCTTTTCCATGCACTATATCACCATTTTCTTCATTCTTACATCCATTATATATCATATACACTGCATATAACAACTTAATTTAATTATAAACATATAAAACAAGAACATAAATACCTATACCTCTTTGATGTAACAAAATTAATTCTTCAATCCCTCTCAAATTCCTTCTCATTCTTCTTGCTTATTTCTCCTTCTATATAAGAAAAAATGCAAAAATAAACATATATATCTTCCTTCAATTTAATTTTCATCATATATATAATGAAGAGGAGAAGAAAATTTTAGTTTTACCTTAAAATCTTAACCATTAATTTCTCTCTCTTCTAAGGAATCAATTTGGAATTTTGTAAGGAAATATTTATAGGTTGTAATGGTTGAAATTCCAGTCTTGAGTGGTCATCCAAATCCCCTTAAAAACTCCAATTTCTCTTCATATTTCATAAGAAATCTAGAGAGATTAAGGGTTAGCACCATATTGGTCCATTTGGCTAACTTTAGATAATTGCACTTTACTCCTTAGTCTTCTTCAATTTCTTATTCTTACCCTAAAAATTTCTCTTTTCCTTTTCAATTGAGTCCCTCAATGATATATTTTCTTTTGATTATGCACATGTACAACTTAATATAAAATGACCATTTTGCTCTTAATCTTTCAACTTAATTTCATTTAGGTCCTTTACTACTCTCTAAGCACTTATCTCTTAGTGTCACCTTCCTAATGCATGCCAAACATATCAAATTTCTACTAAGATATGAGTTGGGGTCTTATATAAACTATCAAGATCTACCTGAAAGGGTTCAGAATATGGTGGAACTTGAATGAAAGGTTTATGGGTATAAGGTGTAAGAATTAGGATATAAAGAGGGAAAGATAAGGTAAGAGGTATAGGAGCAGAGGTTCAGTTGAGATATTATTTAATGGTTGCAATCTCAACTTTGAGTTTTGTTACTTCATTAGCTTTTTTTTTAAAGTAAATGTTAGAGAGTATGCCCTAGAGCCCATGTAAAAGGGATGAATTTCATATGTATAAATTTAAATTCTTAATAAAAGGCATTATTCATTTATTAATGCTATGTTTAAATACATGAGTTTGTAAATCTTAAATTAATAAATGAAGTCATTGATATTATAAACACAGTGCAAAGGCAATCATGAAAGTGTTCATGATATAAGGTGTCTATTGCATGCAAATGTGTTAATATCTAAATATCCCTAGTCATAGAATTAACAAGATAGGACATTGTTAATTCGGACAGACTAGTAAATTTTATACTTGTTGAATTGTTCAAGTAGTGTGTTAGAGAGTATGCCCTAGAGCCCATGTAATAGGGATGTTTTTCATATGTATGAAATTTATATTCTTAATAAAAGGCATCATTCATTTATTAATGCTATGTTTGAATACATGAGTTTGTAAATCTTAAATTAATAAATGAAGTCCTAGATATTATAAACACAGTGCAAAGGCAATCATGAAGGTGTTCATGATGTGAGATGTCTATCGCATGCAAATGTGTTAATATCTAAATATCCCTAGTCATAGAATTAACAAGATAGGACATTGTTAATTTGGACAGACTAGCACATGTTATGCTTCCTGAATGGTTCAAGCAGTGGTTCTCATAACTGTGATTATGGATGATAATCAAAGCTAACATGTGGATGCTTGTTAGAGGAACAAGTTCATTGGAGACCTACAAAGAGAATCCTCATATGGATATTAAATCTATGTCAGTGAGGAATCTCTTCATAGCGGTTGTGCAAGTATCCTTAGACTTGAGATCACCAAAGTTATCTTAAGTAGCAAGTGGTATACTTTGACTCCATAACTGATTACTTCTAACTGGGAGTGAACATAGTTAGGAGATTTGGTATATCATGACCTACTTGAAGATAGTTGAGTGATTGACAAAGGATTCACCATCCCAGATTTAACAAGGGAAGTTATCTCGCATGATTCTATATTTGCCTTATTCAGAGAATCTATAGCCAGAGTAATATGCCGAGATGGATGGAGATCCATGAAGGGCATTTTAGGAATAATGGTTAAATTAATAGAACATACATAATTAGATTTATATAAGTTGACAGAAATCCATACTCAGAATCTAATTGAGATAAGAGTGGTGAAAGGAGTAATTGCACGGTAACTGTTTCTATGGAAGGGTACAGTCAAACCACATGACTTTCCTGACATTTGGGTAGTCATGATGCCTAGCTAGAGGCCAATCATGACTTGTATAATGATATATCAAAATATCAATAGAGATTGATAAAATGATTTAAATGAGTTTAAATCATGTGAGTTTTGAATAGAACTCACAATTACATATTATACTACCAACATGGACAGGAACCCAATAGGTCACACACATATAGAGAAAAGGGTAAAATGGTAAAATAACAAGGATAATAATATTTGATATTATTATGAAGGTAGAGAAGAGAATATGATAATAATTAATTAAAGAGTTTAATTAATTATGATCAAATAAAATTGTCCGCGAAACTTTTGAGAAATGTTCTGTAAATTGGACCTAAATGAAATAATGTATTTCATGATTAATTATTATTGTCTTATAAGTTTTATAAGACTACTATAAGTGTTATAGGACTGATATAATAATTAATAGGACCATTGGTGGAATTATTAAGGGCCAGAGGAATGAAGAAAGTTGGCGAAAGCCCTCTAGAAGAGGGCCACACGCCAACTCCATACAGAAGGGCTTAGAGGGTTTTTTCTTGGACCAAATTAATTTATATATGTTACATAAGTGTTATGGAACTCACATATTTAATTTGGTTGGATTTGGAATCCATTTGGGTATTTAAATCCAATTAGATGCACAAAGGGCCTAGTTTGTGGATTTTGTCCATGGTCTTTTATGAAAAGATTTAATTTGGATTTAATTAAGCCCAAATGATTATAATTAATTTCAGAGGCCCAATTAATAATTCTCCAGCAATTTTAAAGAGCCCAATCTCATTAAGGAGTTGGAATTTTAACCTAACTATAAAAGGCCAACTAATGAGAATTAGGGTTAAGTGATTAAAACAAAAAGAAAGTCTTTTCTCTTAATCTCACTCCCTTTTTGTGCCACTTCCATTGCTAGCCTCTTGGATTTCGGCCACTCCTTGTATTACACCAATTTGTTGGTTCAATTTACCCCTTTCTAGTGTGGATTACTCATTGGAGGTGTTTGATTTTGGACACTGTGGTTTGCGACAACCCGGTGCGAAGTAAAATCAACTGTTCAACAAAAATCAAAGGTGATTTTTCTTATTCTAATATAGTTATATTGTGTATTCATGGCAAGATCAGATCTAATGGTTAAAAAATTTTAAAATTACGCTCATGTATGTGATGCATGTAACCGTTAAAATCCAACATAGTGGTTCTCATAACTGTGATTATGAAAGATAATCAAAGCTAACATATGGATGCTTGTTAGAGGAAAAAGTTCATTGGAGACCTGTAAAGAGAATCCCCACGTGGATATTAAATCTATGTCAGTGAGGAATCTCTTCATAGCGGTTGTGCAAGTATCCTTAGACTTGAGATCACCAAAGTTATCTTAAGTAGCAAGTGGCATACTTTGACTCCATAACTGATTACTTCCAACTGGGAGTGAACAAAGTTAGGAGGTTAGTTATATCATGACCTACTTGAAGATAGTTGAGTGATTGACAAAGGATTCACCATCCCAGATTTATTAAGGGAAGTTATCTCACATGATTCTATAATTGCCTTATTTAGAGAATCTCTGGCCAGAGTAATATGCCAAAATGGATAGAGATCCAAGAAGGAAATTTTGGGAATAATGGTTAAATTAATAGAACATGCATAATTAGATTTATATGAGTTGACAGAAATCCATACTTAGAATCTAATTGAGATAAGAGTGGTGAAATGAGTAATTGCATGGTAACTATTTCTATGGAAAGGTATAGTCAAATCACTTGACTTTCCTGATATTTGGGTAGTCATGATGCCTAGCTAGAGGCTGCTCATGACTTGTATAATGGTGTATCATAAATATCAATAGGGATTGATGAAATGATTTAAAGAAGTTTAAATCATGTGAGTTTTGAATAGAACTCACAATTATATATTATACTGCCAATATGGACAGGAACCCAATAGGTCACACACATATAGAGAAAAGGATAAAATGGTAAAATAAAAAGGATAATAATATTTGATATTATTATGGGAATAGAGAAGTGAATAAGAGAATAATTAATTAAAGAATTTAATTCATTATGATGAAGTAAAATTGTTTGCAAAACTTTTTAAAAATATTCTGTAAAATGGACCTAAATAAAATAATATATTTATTAATTGATTATTAATTGGACTATAAGTGTTATAGGGATGATATAATAATTAATATATTCATTGGAGAAATTTAAAGAGGCCCAAAGAAGTGAAGTTGGCGCAGAATCCCTCTAGAGGAAGGGTTTCACACCACCTCTTGGTAGAAGGCCTTAGAGGCCTAAATATTAGACCAAAATAAATTAAATATATTTAATAAGTATTATGGAGCCTCCATATTTAATTTGGATGGATTTGAAATTCATTTGGGAAATTAAATCCAAGTATATGCACAAAGGGCCTAGTTTGTGGGTTTTGTGCATAGTCTTTTGTAAAAGGGCTTAAATTGGATTTAATTGAGCCCAAACAAATTATTATTAATTCCAGAAGCCAAATTAATATCTCTCCAGAAATGTTAAAGAGCCCAATCCTATTATGAAGTTGTATTTTTAACCTAACCATAAAAATCCAAGTGATAGGGTTTGAGGGTAAGTGTGAACAATTAAGAGAAAACAAGTTTCTCTCATTTTCTCTCAACTCTAGCCGCCACCCCTTGCTAGCATCAAGGGTATTTTGGCCAGCCCCTTATTTCCTCCATTGTTGGTTTATTCAATCCTTCTCTAGTGTGGATTACTCATTGGAGGTGTTCAATTTTGGACACTGTGGTTTGCGATAACTCGATGAGAAGGAAAATCAAATGTTCAACAAAAATCAAACGTGATTTTTATTATTCCCATTAATATATATATTGTAAATTCATGGCAAGATCAAATCTATTGGTTAAAAGTTTTAAATTCCACTTATGTATGAGATGCATGTAACCGATAATTTTCAACATGGTATTAGAGCCTCGGTTTTGCCATGAATCTACAATTCTATATTTTTCTACGGAATAGTTTTTATTTTTGAGTTATTTATTTCATGAACTTTAAAATATCAGATTTTATTGTTCATGAATGAGAAATATTGATTTCTGGATATATGTGATCAAATATATAAAACGAAAAATAAAAACAATTCTTTTGAGAAAAGAATCATAGAGAATGGAGTGAATGGCTTTTATTTTTCAATAAAGTTTAGGGGCTGTTCTAAATTAATTTTTTATTGATCCACTCTAAGATTATTTTAATGATAATTTATGTATTTAATATGTGATATTAAGTTATAGGATCAAACAAAATTAAAATCAAACAAGTATTGCATGAAAACTAGTTTAGTCGAAAAGTTCGATAAATTGGTGTTCTTCGTGTGCTCTTGGTGTGTTCATATTTAGAAAGATTTTTAATCTCTTAAATATAATATATCTAATATATTATTGTATTTTTAATTAATTTTATTAATTAAAATGGGCCTTAAATTAATTGGATTAATTTTTATTCATTAAAACCACTTCATGGGCTTAATTATGTTTACGGACTTGATTTAAACTAGTGAATGACTTGGTTGGCCCAAGGAGCTGATTTAAATTAAATATTATAAACTATAATTAAGTTTGTTAATGGTTTTTAAGTGTTGTAGTGGGCTTGGCTTATTCCTAAAGGCCCAAATGGTCCAATAGATATAAAACTAGTTTGTGTGTGAACACATTTAGGGTTTAATTTTGTAGGTTTCAGCCTACCCTTTATCTTAAGCCCAAAATTGATTCTTTTAATTATTTAATATGATTAATAAATTAAATAATCAATTAATTATTAATTATTAATCAATTAGATTGATTATTAAGGCAATAACACATGCATGCAAAAATATTTCCTAAAATGGAAGTTTCCAAAATGAAAAAAAGTTTTCTAATTTGATCACATTATTAAAATAACTCAAAATTATGTTTCAAGAGTTAAAACAAAGTTATTAATCCATTATATGTTTTACTTTATGCATTAGAGATGCATATAAGGGTGTATGATTGGCATGATGGACAGTTATGGACAAGGGCCCAATGTGATTGAGCATAATGCATCTTTCGGCCCAATGAGGACTTTCATGTTCCGGTCACTTATTTTTGGTTTGTATTTCTTTTTCAAATTGTAATATGTAATTAGATTACTTAAATTAGAATTAGAGATAGAGATGGAGACCACTATCAAGCAGCAAGATGGGCCGGATGGAGATCCAACAAGTTTGAAGATAATGTAATTATTTTTACTTGTTTGAATCATACGTACTACCTAGGTGTGACCTTTTGATTTCCCTTTTGGCTCGAAGAAATCAATGTAGTAAAGTCCATAACTATACCATATTTGTATGCTTATATTTATGTGATATATATAGGATGCATACCAATGTATGCCAACCATATATGATGAGACTTAATTAACCAAAATCCCTTATACTAATACTAAGATATATAAGCCTTCCATTAATTTGAGGAGAACTAGAGTTCTTTATAGTGTGGGTTGTTGACCACAGTCAAGCTCACATTATATCGAATATGTTCAAATCTAATTAAATGGGTCATCTTAGCTAGCCCATTAGCTTGTTGACCACAGTCAAGGTTAATGGTTCTAGAGGCAAGATTAGGAAATGCATATATGATATGCATGTATCAAGAGTTGATAATCTAATGATCCAATAGTTGTGTAGAGACACAATTGCTACAGAGATACCTACCATTCAAATGTATAGAGTTTTATTTATTGACCACATTTAAGGTCAAATTTCATATCCAGGATTGGATATTGGCCCACTAAGAAAACCATCAGGTTTTCTCGGATTATATAGTGAGGGCTATTAATTCGTAATAAAATAGTGAGAGTAAATGGATTAATTAAAGACCTAATTAATGCATACATATAGATGAACATACTCTCATATGTTTTCTTTTTCACATCTAGGTCATCATCATGAGCACATCAAATATTAATATACGATCAATCTTGGATAACAAGCTGGTTGGCAGCAACTATTCTGACTGGATCATGCAAGTGAGAATTGTTCTCAGAGTTGAAAAGATCCATTATGTCTTGGATAAAGATCCACCACCACTTCCATTCGATGATGCCATTGATGAGATCAAGGGCACTTATCGAAAATACATGGAGGATAGTGAAGCAACAGCATGTCTGCTGCTAGGTGCTATATCCTCGGAGCTTCAGAAGCAACATCAGATGATGGATGCTAGAACCATCATTTTGCATTTAGAGGAGCTTTATTCTTCTTAAGCTAGAACTGAGCAATATAAGATTGCTCGAGCTCTATTTAGCTATAAAATGGTGGAAGGCACTTCGGTTGCTACCCATACATTGAAGATGTATGGGTATATTAAGCATTTAAGTAGACTTGGCTATCTAATGGATAATGATCTATACATAGATTTAATCTTGTACTCATTGGCTCCAAGTTATGCACCTTTCGTGCTTAACTTTAACAAGAACAAGATCCAAATATCCATTCCTGTGTTAATCAACATGCTCAAAACAGCTAATGGATCCTTCAAGAAGGATCCAAAAAGTGTCATGGTTGTCACTTTTGCTAAAGGAAAGAAGCAGAATAAGAAGAAGATAACCAAGGTGCAGCCAAAGAATGGTGGGATCTCCAAGAAGAAGGTTGCCAAGAAAGAGAATCCCAAAGGAACTTGCTTCCATTATGGAAAAGATGGTCATTGGAAGCATAACTACAAGGCCTATCTAGATTCTCTCAAGGAGAAAAAGCAAGCTGATGCTTCTACTTTAGGTATTCATATGATTGAAATTAATACTTATTTTATTGCTTCAAAAAAATATTGGGTATTAGATACTGGATGTGGAACTCATTTGTGTAATGATCTACAAGGGCTTAGAAGCTTTAGAAGAGTTAGAAAGGCAAAAATATGTTTGCAGTCAGCTACTGGACAAAACATCTCTACAACAGTTGTGAAGACTTACCATTTACCTTTTCCAAGTGGATTAATATAGGAATTAAATAATTGTTATTATGTTCCAGCTTTATCCAAAAGTATTATTTCTTTCAGTTGTTTATTGAACGATTATGACATTTCTTTAAAGGACAAGTGTTGTTACATTTTTAAGAACAATATGTTTTATGCAAAAGCTATCATTGAGAATGGTATATTTGTTCTTGATTTAATTAAAGAAGTGCATAATATCGATACCAACAGAATGAAACAAGATAATCTAAATACATCATATTTATGGAATTGTCATTTAGGACATATAAATGAGAAATGCATGACCAAATTATACAAGTCAGGTGATTTGGGATCAGTTGATTATGAATCATTTGATACATATGAATCTTTTTTATTGGGAAAAATGACAAAAGCTCCCTTTATTGGTAAAGGAGAACGAGCTAAAATGATTTTGAACTTAATACATTCAGATGTATGTGGTCCAATGACTACATATGCCAGAGGAGGTTAATCATACTTCATTACTTTCATAGATGATTACTCCAAATTTGGATATATCTATCTAATGAAATATAAATCAGAAGCATTTGAAAAGTTCAAAGAATTCAGAAATGAAGTAGAAAAGCAACTTGGCAAGAGTATTAAAATACTTAGATCAGATTGAAGTGAAGATTACTTAAGCCAAGAATTTCAAGATTATCTTAGAGATAATGGGATTATATCTCAATGGACTCCACCATATACACCACAACACAATGGTGTATCTGAGAGGAGAAATCGAACACTATTAGATATGGTTAGATCCATGATGAGCCGAGCAAACTTGCCTAAGTCCTTTTGGGGGTATGCACTAAAAACTGTTGTTTATGTGTTAAACAAAGTTTCCAGTAAATTGGTTGATGTTACTCCATATGAGATGTGAAATAACAGAATACCCACACTTTCTCATATGAAAGTATGGGGTTGTCCTGCTTATATGAAGATGACAATGTCAGACAAACTAGATTTTAAGTCTGACAAATGTTTATTTGTGGGATATCTAAAAGAAACGTTTGGATATTATTTCTACCATCCCTTAGAACAAAAGGTGTTTGTTTCACGGCATGCTGTCTTCTTGAAAAGAGAATTTCTCTTACGAGAGAATAGTGGGAGTAAAATTAAACTTGGTGAAGTTTAAGACCCACTAATAGAAGTAGATCAACCGATTGAACCCCGAGACTAAATTTCATAATGATGAGATTATAGTTGAACCTGATTATACACAAAATTCTAAAAGATCTACTAGGACGCGTTCTATCCCTATGAGATATGGATTTCACATTGATTCGGATAGAGGCATAACTATAGTAGAGGATAATGAGCCTACAAGCTATCAAGAAGTTTTAAATAGTTTAGAACATGATTTATGGCTTAAGGCTATGCAGTCTGAAATGGACTCCATGTATGAGAATAAAGTATGGACTTTAACTCAACCACCTGAAGGGATAAAACCCATAGGGTGCAAATGGGTCTTCAAAAAGAAGACCAATATAGAAGGTAATATAGTTACCTATAAAGCTCGCTTAGTAGCAAAAGGCTATCGTCAAAAAGAAGGTATGACTATGATGAAACCTTTTCTCCTGTAGCGATGCTTAAGTCTATAAGAATACTTTTAGCCATTGCAGCTCATTATGATTATGAGATTTGGCAAATGGATGTGAAGACAGCTTTCCTAAATGGAAATCTGACTGAGGATGTATATATGACACAACTAGAAGGGTTCACATCAGGAAATGGCGAAAAGGTATGCAAGCTTTAAAGATCCATTTATGGATTGAAGCAAGCCTCTAGGAGTTAGAACATACGATTTAATGAGACAATCAAAGAGTTTGGTTTCTCACAGAATAAAGATGAACCCTGTGTATATAAAAGGGTCAGTGTGAGTGCAATTATCTTCCTAGTTCTATATGTGGATGACATATTGATCATGGGAAATGACATTTATCTTCTCCAATCTATTAAAATATGGTTATCCAAGCAATTCTCAATGAAAGACCTTAGAGAAGCATCTTGTATTATGGGAATAAGGATCTATAGAGATAGATCCAATAGGTTGCTAGGTCTTTCTCAAAGTACATATATAGATAAAGTATTGAAGAGGTTTAATATGGATCTTTCTAAGAAAGGATTTATACCCATGGTACATGGGAAACACCTTTCTAAGTCTATATGTCTGCAGACACTAGAGGATAGAGAGAGCATGAATAGAATACCATATGCATCAACAATTGGTTCTATCATGTATGCTATGTTATGTACATGTCTAGATGTAGCATTTGCTTTGAGTGTCACAAGCATATTCTAATCCAATTTTGGAGAGGAACATTGGGCAACTATCAAGAATATCCTTAAGTACTTAAGAAGGACTAAAGATATATTCTTGATATAAGGAGAGGAAAGTTTGGAAGTAAATGGGTATACAGATGCCAGCTTTTAATCTGACAGAGATGATTGCAAATCACAGTCTAGTTATGTGTTCATAATGGGAGGAGGGGCAATTAATTGGAAGAGTTCCAAATAAGAAACAACTGTTGATTCCACGACAGAATTTGAGTACATTGCTGCTTCGAAAGCAGCCAAAAAAGTAGTCTGAATCAAAAAGTTCATATCCGAACTAGGAATGGTGCCTAGCATTGTTGATCCAATTCCTTTATATTGTGACAACAATGGAGCCATTGTGCAAGCAAAGGAACCATGATCTCATCAACGATCCAAGCATGTTCTCATACGCTACCATCTCATAAGGGAAATAGTAGCTAGAAATGATGTGAAAATAGAAAGGATCCCTATAAATGATAATGTGGCGGATCCCCTCACTAAAGCACTTTCCCAGATAAAGCACAATCACCGTATAAATAGCATGGGTCTAAGACATATGAGTGATTGGCTCTAGTGCAAGTGGGAGATTATTAGAGAGTATGCCTTAGAGCCCATGTAAAAGGGATGAATTTCATATGCATGAATTTATATTCTTAATAAAAGGCATTATTCATTTATTAATGCTATGTTTGAATACATGAGTTTGTAAATCTTAAATTAATAAATGAATTCCTTGATATTATAAACACAGTGCAAAGAAAATCGTGAAAGTGTTCATGATATGAGGTGTACTTTGACTCCATAACTGATTACTTCCAACTGGGGGTGAACATAGTTAGGAGGTTGGGTATATCATGACCTACTTGAAAATAGTTGAGTGATTGACAAAGGATTCACCATCCCAGATTTATTAAGGGAAGTTATCTCGCATGATTCTATAATTACCTTGTTCAGAGAATCTCTGGCCAGAATAATATGCCAAAATGGATAGAGATCCATGAAGGGCATTTTGGAAATAATGGTTAAATTATTAAAACATGCATAATTAGATTTTTATGAGCTCACAAAAATCCATACTCAGAATCTAATTGAGATAAGAGTAGTAAAAGGAGTAATTGCATAGTAACTATTTCTATAAAAGGGTATAGTCAAACCAATTGACTTTCCTGATATTTGGGTAGTCATGATGCCTAGCTAGAGGCCGCTCATGACTTGTATAATGGTGTATCATAAATATCAATAGGGATTGATGAAATGATTTAAAGAAGTTTAAATCATGTGAGTTTTGAATAGAACTCACAATTACATATTATACTGTCAATATGGATAAGAACCCAATAGGTCACACACATATAGAGAAAAGGATAAAATGATAAAATGACAAGGATAATAATATTTGATATTATTATGGGAATAGAGAAGTGAATAAAAGAATAATTAATTAAAGAGTTTAATAAATTATGATCAAGTAAAATTATTCGCAGAACTTTTTAGAAATATTCTGTAAAATAGACCTAATTGAAATAATGTATTTCATAATTAATTATTAATTAGACTATAAGTGTTATAAGGCTGATATAATAATTAATAGATCCATTGGAGAAATTTAAAGAGGCCCAAAGAAATGAAGTTGGAGCAAAAACCCTTCAGAGGAAGGGTTTCATGCCACCTCCTGGTAGAAGGCCTTAGAGACCTAAATCTTAGACCAAAATAAATTAAATATATTTCATAAGTGTTATGGAGCCTACATATTTAATTTGGATGGATTTGGAATTCATTTGGGTAATTAAATCCAAGTATATGCACAAAGGGCCTAGTTTGTGGGTTTTGAGCATAGTCTTTTGTGAAAGGAATTAAATTGGATTTAATTGAGCCAAAATAAATTATTATTAATTCCAAAACCCAATTAATATTTCTCCAGCAATTTTAAAGAGCCCAATCCTATTATGAAGTTGGATTTTTAACCTAACTATAAAAATCCAATTGATAGGGTTTTAGGGTAAGTGTGAAAAATTAAGAGAAAACAAGTTTCTCTCATTTTCTCTCAACCCTAGCTATCACCCCTTGCTAGCATCAAGGGTATTTTGGCGAGCCCCTTGTTTCCTCCATTTTTGGTTCATTCAATCCTTCTCTAGTGTGGATTACTCATTAGAGGTGTTCGATTTTAGATACTGTGGTTTGCGACAACCCAGTGAGAAGGAAAATCAACTGTTTAACAAAAATCAAAGGTGATTTTTCTTATTCCCATTAATATGTATATTGTAAATTGATGGCAAGATCAGATCTATTGGCTAAAAATTTTAAATTTCGCTTATGTATGAGATGCATGTAACCAATAATTCCCAACTGTAAAGTTGTAAGTTCTTTGTGTAATGGAAGCTATGAGTTGCTTATCAAGCTCTGCAACTTGATTTTGGAGTCACTAGAGCAACTAAAATGTATCAGAGTTTTGATTAGAGAGCTTAGAATCTAAAGTATCAAACAAAAATAAATATGTTCAATTGTTGTTTCAATTATGTGAAGTACTTTGTTCTGAGCTAAAATAGTTTCAAATTGTCAATTAAGAATAGTTTTTATAGGGGTAACAGATCTAGGAGTTCCTTCAATAGAAACACCTGGAGATTTGACAAAAATGGTGGTATGAATTTTAGTGGTTGGGTTGGTTGTTTCCTAAAGATAAGGAAATTCATATGTGTAAGAGGCTATAGGTTGATACATAAAAATAAGTAGTGGGGATTGAACAGCTTTAGGTTTCCATTGAAGAGATTGAGCAACACAAGATTATGGTTGACGAGGATAAAAGGTAAGTGGTGGTTTACATGGTGAGGGTGGAGGTGTAAAAGGTGGTGAAGAAGATTGAAAATGTGGAGGAGGAGTTTACTGAACAACATAATCATATTTACCAGAGGGTTGGCTAAGAAGACCAACTGAAAGATCATCATCTTCATCAAGGTGATTCTAGAATTTAGCTTCAGAAGAACAATTCTTTGTGGCTTTTTTCAATGATGGTAAGGATCATCATTAGTGAAATAATCTGCATTAAAAGAGGCATCATAACAATCATCACAGTTGCATTCTCCCCAAAAATAATGACCATCATGCTTGAAAGCATAGATGGGACAACCATCTTCTCTAAAAGCTTCAATAAGAATATATTCCTATTGATAAGAAGAAATAGGTTGCATCATGAACTAAGTAGAGAAAATAGGGGTAGTGGAAGACTCAGCAGAGTCATCTAAAGGGATTTGAAATCAAGTTTTGATCGAACAATCTTTTTTCTTGAAATAGATAGGTATTACTGACTGAACAGGCTACTTTTGTTGATGGACCTTCTCATAACTAGTTAGCTAGACTAAGGAAAATACTCTAACAATTATTCTTTAGAGAGTTGCTTAGGAATCTGAACACGGGTAGGGACTTGAGTCAAATCCAAAATGATCATTAAAGCATCAAAAGAACAAAGAAGTGACATATCTATAGCATGATTTTGAACATGATAAATCATCTGGTAGTGCAAGATTGTAACATCAGTAGTTTGAACTTGATCAGCACCATTGATTTGGATCTATATTTGCAAAGCAAAAATTGGAGATTTTCAAGTCTCATGTTGAAGTTTGGATAAAAAGTATAAATGATAGTACCAGTATTAAGAGAGGTTTAAACAGTGACAATAACAATTTATTGGTATTCCAAGTATCTAGAATCCAGAAAGGAAGGTTGAACAAAAATAGAAAGTCCTTTTCTACCATGGTAAGTGACAGCAATATGAATTGAACCAAGTTGAAGATGAGTAAAACCTTATTGAAGCCAAACTTGAAGAAATTTAGCAAGAATTTCAAGATTAATAAATTATTCTTGTGCAATGGCTTTAATGGGGCATTGGTTAAAGGAAGAAGATTGAACATAATCCTTAACATGAGAAGGTTGTTGATGAATAAGGGATTTAAGGCTAGAGAAAATATTGGTTCGATGTTTTGCAAAAGCATCATATATAAGGATAAAGAAAAGGGATTTTAAAGTATGGTATTTGAATGGAATCAGGTAAGAAAGAGAATTCATATAAGTAGTCTATCTTCTTAGTAATAGTAGGTTTAATAGCTAAAGAAAGAGCAGATGGAGTTCTAGTTATAGACATGATAAACACATGAACAAGTTCTTACCATTACGATCACTTAAACAACCATTATGAGTGGCTCTGATTCCAATTAGACAAAAGAACTATGAATATGAGATAGCCAACTATGACTATCCAAAATAAAAACACTCGACATATATTTCCTCCTAGATAAGGCAAACGAGGAAAAAATATTTGATTCTTTTATTGTAAAAAATTTCAGCAAAAAGGAGACTGATGTTATATCTATGGCAACAAAGGACATTTTGCAAAATCCTATCCTAACAAGAGATGATCACAAAGACTCATTCAACAGATTGCTCCTATCAATCTTCAAGGTGATGATATTGAATCTATATTCTCTATTAATGATGATACCGATCCTTACACCCTTTTTGCCATCGAATATTTTGATTCAAAATCTGAAGATGACTTGCCTGATGATGATGTATTAACTGATGTAGCTAGCCAATGATGATGTCTTAACATATCCTACCTCTCTTACCACTAGCCCTACCATCTCCTTCTTTTGGTACTTTGATGATAATTGCGGATTCAACTCAGGTCCCAACTTGTGTTCAAATTCCTAAACAACTCTCTAAAGAACAATTGTTGGAGTATTTTCCTTAGTCTTGGCTAACTAGCTATGAAAAGCTCCATCAATAAAAGCAGCCTATTCAGTCAACAAAATCTATCTTTATCAAGAAAAAAGATGGTTTGATTGAAACTCAATTTTAGTAACCTTTAGATGACTTTGATCAGTCTTCCACTGCCAATATTTTCTCTACTTAGTTCATAATGCAGCCTATTTCTTCTTATCAATAGGAATCTATTCCTATTAATGCTTTTGGAGAAGATGGTCATTCCATATATGCTTTCAAACGTGATGGTCATTATTTTTAGGGAGAAAGTGACTATGATGATTGTTATTATGCCTTTTTTATGCAGATTATTTCACTGATGATGATCTTCATCGTCAACGAAGAAAAGCCAAAAAGAATTGTTCAGTTGGTCCTCTTGGCCAACCCTCTGGTAAATATAATTATAATGTTTAGTATACTCCTCCACATTTTCAATCTTTTTCACCACCTTTTACACTTCTACCCTTACCATGTAAACCACCACCAACCCTTTATCCTCATCAACCATAATCTTTCGTTGCTCAATACCTTCAATGGAAACCTAAAGTTATTCAACTCCCATTACCTATTTTTATGTATCAACCTATAACCTCTTACACAGATGAATTTCCTTCTCTTCAAGAAATAACCAACCCAACCACTAAAATTCGTACCACCTCTTTTCTCAAAGCTCTAAATGTTTCTACTGAAGGAACTCCTAAATCCATTACCCCCATTGAAGTTGTTCTCAATTGGCAATCTGAAGCTGCTTTAGCTTAGAATAAAGTACTTCACAAAATTGAAACAAAGGTTGACCATATTTCTTCTCGTGTTGATACTTTAGTACCTAAGCTCTCCAATTAAAACTCTACTACATTCCAGTTGCTCTAGTGACTCCAGAATCCAATTGCTTCCATTGCATAAAGAACTTATGACTCTAATTTTAAACAAAAAGCCAATGAAGTTACAAAACTCAAAGCAGAGAATGTAACCATTAAACAAGATCTCAATAGAACCTCTGCTCCCATACCTCCTACCTTATCTTCCCCCTCTGTATAGCCTAGATCTTACCCCTTATACCCATCAACCTTTTAGTCAAGTTCCACCTTTTTTTGAACCCCCCTAAAGAAGATCTTGACAGTTTACACTATTCTTATAAACTTTTCATGCAATAATAACTCCGCAAATAGCCTAAAAGATCTATCAAGCCAAATCATATCATCTCTACACCTCCTTCTACCCAAACTACTCTATCCACCTATCAGTCAATAACCTTTATCTCTATTGACCTTAAATAAAAAGTATCCAGATTTTTTAGCCCCTTTATTTTTCCCATATGATCCAACCATCTGATTCCCTCAATCCTCTTATTAACACCCTTAAATAAAAAGCTTTAAAGTCTGTTCCTACTATCTCATCTACCACTATTCCTTCTAATATTTTTTCCACTTCATCGAATTCTAAACTTTCAAATGATGATCCTAATCCAAATATTTCTAATCTTTATGGTTGATCCTATTAAAGAAAGCATAACTACCTATCAACCACTAACCCAACCATATTATACTGATGCTCCTAAGGATGATCTTAATAATGATGAAGTTGACAGTAAGCCTATGATGAAGTTAATAGTAGGCTTATCCCTTATAAACCTTCATTTATACCATGGTTTCAATTTGAAGATATTCCCCAAAGAAAATGGAGAGATCATATTCAAGAATTTTATGCTTGGCTTGACCTTCAAACCATGCATATTGAAGCTCCTAATCTTGAACAAATCCTTATGAAATTTACTTCTCCCTTTATTGGCAGACTTCATGATTGTTTTGTTAATATGGATGAATATTCTAAGTTGCAATTTATTCACAACGAATCTATTGCTTATGTTCTTCAGAGAATCCATATTGAATTTATTGGCACTATTGGTGATTTTGAAGAAACTACTCATGCTAATTATTTTCGGATGAAATGTTGTTCTTTAATTAAAAAGTACTTTAACAAACATTACAAATGCATGTCTAAAGTCTTTTACATGCTTAATGGTGCTAATGATCCTAATCTGAAATAAGGTTTCTTATCTTCCATTCCGGAACAGTTATCCAATAGTACTATGTTTTTTATTAGAGAATAAAGCATTCAAATTAATTCTCTTTCTCTTGGCCAAATCTACCAAAAGTTTCTCATGGTACTTGATCGACTTTGCACTTCCCAAAAGTTGATTTAAGACACTCTACAGAAAGGAAAGGATCTATAGTTAGACAAAATAATAATATGAGTAACCAATAGAATTACCTAAAACTTGGAGATTTCACAGGTATCACCTTAAAAATAATTTATTAATTGCTTCTTCTAAAAGAATGATGACAAGAAGAGCCATGCATGAATATTATGGTAATGTCATTTGTCTCTCAACTTGGACCTAAAAATTATAGAGATGCTTAAAATAATGATAACTATATCCTTGCTATGTAAAAAGAATTAAATCAGTTTGAAAGAAACAAAGTTTGGAATTTAGTGCTTAAACCCTTAAACTATTCTATTATTGGAAAAAAGGACGTTTAGAAACAAGTTGGATGAATAAGGCAATATTGTCAGAAAAAAAGGCTAGATTAGTGGCTGAAGACTACAATAAAAAGAATGTATAGATTTCGAAGAAACTTTTACACCTGTAGCTAGATTAGAAGATATTAGAATTATTTATACATTTTCTGAAGGGATATCATATGGCATATACATAAAGATTACGTAGCAAAAAAATAAAAATATTGATCATTCATGCCATGCAATATACGACATAGATTCGAAACTTGCAATTTTAGAGTTTTAAAACTTACAAGCTTGGATGCTCTTCAAACCTTGATTTTTGTAATGGCAAATATATAAGATAGACTTATACACTTTAGATCTGGAACACCAATGCGAAAGGAGCAGCCTTTGCGCCACACCACTCTATGCTCACACACACACTTGCAAAGATAGCTTAAAAACTAGAGTGCTAGCTCTATGATTGTGTATTTGGCAATGAAAATGGTTTAAAGCCACAAGATCTGATCTTTTTTTTCCTTTAGGTTGCTATTGGTGTCCAAGAACATAAGAGAACAAGAAAGAGTTCTTTCCCCTTGAGTAATTCGGCCAAGAGAGAAAAAGAGCAAAATGGCTACACCTTTATTCGTTTAATTCATTAATATATATCACTTATTTTAGGTCAAGTGTGAATGCCGAAATTAAGTAGTAATTTCAGCCTCAATCACCTCCTAATTAAGAGATATATCTTAATTTAAATTCTATTAGAATTTAAATTCAAATGGCATTAGTCATTTAATCAAAACAAACTTACTTATTTAAGGTGATTAGTTGTCGAATTCAACTAAGATTCCTAGCTTGAATTTTGGCTACTTTAATTTCCTCTCAAGTATTATATTTTGATTAAATACAATTTAGGATTTAATACTCAATTAACTTAATTATACATAGATAATTAATCAATTGAAATTAAACCAAGCATATGCCAATAAATTTCTCTCATAACCAACTATTAATATATTTGCCTAAAACAGCAAGCTGTTTAAGGCAAAATAACAGTTCAATAGATTTGCCTTAAACAGCTAGCTGTTTAACGCAAAAACCCATGTTTGATAGATTTGCCTTAAACAGCTAGATCGGAGCTGAACAGATTTGCCTAAAATAGCAAAAAACCCGTTTAATAGATTTGCCTAAAACAACAAGCTATTTAAGGAAAAAATCTATTTACCCATTGCATACATTAATTTGACTTTAAAAGCCCAAATTAATTCCTAATACACTATTTAAATATTTTAAGCCTAATGTTTTGTGTGCGATCCTATAGGTCCATTTAATATTGGCAATGAATTAATAAATTAATTCAAAGGCTATATATATATTCTCTAGCAAGATATTATAGCATTCCAAATTAAATGAAAATGCAAATGGCATTTAGTGACCTAATGCAATTTTGCATAGTCACTTACCCTTAAATATCAGAATTAATATAAGGCATGGAATTTGTCATCCTTATATATACTAATTCCTTTCTTGATATTCCAGTGACACTGAACTCTCAAATAAATAATGATTACTCATTATTTCATCTCGGTATGGCCATACACTTCTCAGTTTACTGATCAAGTGGCCAGTGATATTTTCTCTCTTATCGAGAGGAGTAATCCCTTCACTTCTCTCATGGTCTCTAACATGGATCAGTGCATACCCATACTTGTCACCCTGTTACGAGCATGTTAGGTGTATGTCAAAGTACACAATAATTTATGAAGAGTTTCATAGAGATTTTAGGTTTAAGAACTCCGATGCAAAACTTGCACATGAGAAACACTTATGACTTGTACCATATAGTGTTCTCATGAATGGATCGAATCCAGATACCATGTTCTAAACATGTATCTATGATCTCTAATTGACACTCCAGTCCTTATGATCCGTAAGACATAACTCAAATTATCAGAGAGATCATACTAGTCTTAATTCATTTGTTATTCCCATAACAATGACTAACTAGGGATATTTAGAATGAAGTTTTATTTGTTTCAAGGTCTTACAACCATATGCCTCACACATGATAACTTAAACTGAAATAACATTCTTGGATAGTTCTATCAATTGATATGCATAAGAATACAATAGATAAAACAAATGCCTCATTTATTAACTTAAATGTTTTAGAACAATGCATTGGGGCTAGGGCTTACACTAACAATCTCCCACTAGCACTAGTCCCAATTGGGCATAGCCTTAAGATCGATCGCTCTCAAATGAGCTTTGTACAGATTTGGATGCAATATTTCATCAAAGGATTTGCTACATTGTTTTCACTTGCTATCTTGCTAAACTTGACGTCCCCACGATCAATGATCTCTCTGATCAGGTGGTACCTCCGAGTATGTGTTTGGATTTTTGGTATCACCGGGGCTCCTTAGCCTGTGCAATGGCCCCGTTATTGTCATAGAAAATTTCTAATGGATTTAGGATGTTTGGGACCACTATTAATCCAGAAATGAAATTTCTAATCCAAACAGCTTCCTTTACAGCTTCACTCGCTGCAATATACTCAGATTTTTTAGTTGAGTCGGCAATGGTCTCTTGCTACGAGCTTCTCCAGCTGACAGTACCATCGTTCAAAATAAAAGCAAAACAAGATTGAGATCTTGAATCCTGAGTGCTGGTCTGAAAAACAGCATCGGCATAACCTCGTATGACGAGCTCTTCTTGACCACCATATACCAAGAAGTGATCCTTAGTCCTTCGTAGGTATGTAAGAATCCCCTTTACAATAGACTAGTGCTTCTCACCAGGGTCTTACTAAAACCTACTGGTTATACTCAGTGCATGAGAAACATCCAACCTAGTACATAACATAGCGTACATGATAGATATAATAGCAGATGCATATGGGATTCTACTCATGTTGTCCCTCTCCTCTTTAGTTTTAGGACATTATTCTTTAGTCAAAGCAACTCCCTAAGCCAAAGGTATGTACCCTTTCTTTGAGTCTCCCATATTAAAATGTTTTAGTACTTTGTTTATGTACTTTTCTTGACTTAGTCCCAAAAGTCGATTCGATCTATCTATATAGATCCAAATACCAAGTTTTGTCTCAGCTTCACCTAAGTCTTTCATTGAGAAACACTTACCCAACCATTGCTTAACCTTTTGCAATGTTGGAATGTCATTCCCAATGAGAAGGATGTTGTCCACATATAGGACCAAAAATACTATTATGCTCCCACTAACCTTCTTGTACATACAAGGCTCATCTTCTTGCGTCATAGGTTCTTGCTCCACACCTAGTTGTGAACTTGATAACATTTTCAACTCATCCTCTATAGGAGTTTGTGGAACTTGAATTTCTCCAATTTATATTTTACTCCCATTGTCTTTCTTGAGAAGGAACTCCTTTTCCAAGAAAACAGCCTTGCGAGCAACAAACACTTTGTTCTCGGCTTGTGAGTAAAAGTAGTATCCCTTTGTTTCTTTGGGATAACCCACAAATAAGCAGACAATAGATTTGGACTCTAGTTTGTCAGATGTTAATTTCTTAACATGTGATTCACAACCCAAAATCCTGAGAAAAGACATATTGGGCTCTTTCCCAGTCTATACCTTATATGATGTCTTCTCAACTGCTTTACTTGGAGTACGGTTCAGTAGAAACTTAGTAGTTTCTAATGCATAACCCCAAAAGGAGACTGGAAGATTAGCTTGGCTCATCATCGATCGAACCATATCCAACAGAGTTCGATTTCTCCTTTCAGACACACCATTCCATTATGGTGTTCTAGGAGGAGTGAGTTGTGAAATAATTCCACACTCCTTCAGATGACCATCAAACTCTTGGCTTAAGTATTTGCCACCTCGATTTGATCGAATGGCTTTTATACTTTTTCCAAGTTGGTTTTCCACTTCGTTCTTAAACTCTTTGAATTTCTCAAAAGTTTTAGATTTGTGCTTCTTTAGATAGATATAGCCATATCTACTAAAGTCATCTGTGAACGTTACGAAGTAGCTAAAACCACCTCTAGCTTGTGTACTTAATGGTCCATATACATCAGTATTTATTAGTTCCAATAAGTACTAGTCCTCTCACCTTTCTTGTTAAAAGGACTCTTTGTCATCTTTCCATGCAAATATGGCTCGCATGTGTCATAAGATTCTAAGTCAAATGACCCAAGCACTCCAAATTTATGGAGTCTTGATATGCATTTTTCATTTGCATGCCCTAAACGACAATGCTAGAAGTAAGTAGGGTTTAATTCATTTGATTTAACTCTCTTTATATTAATGTTGTATATGGACTCTTTGTTTTGTAGATCAAGGATATAAAGGTCATTTTGTAACATGGCATTGCCATATGAAATGCCTTGGCGACGAATATGAATATTGCCATTATTAATAACAAAATCAAATCCATATATATCCAAACAAGAAACTGAAATAATGTTTCTGCTTATAGCAGGCACATAATAACAATTTTTCAATTCTAAACAAAGTCCAGAAGGTAAAGTGAGTTGATAGTCGCCTATCTCCATGGCAGCAACTGGTGCTTCATTCCCCACATGGAGGTCCACTTCATTCTTCCCAAGTAACCGCCTATTTCTTAACCCCTATACATTTGAACAAATGTGAGAACCACAATTGGTATCCAGTACCCAAGTGGTAAAAATAGAAAGGTTAATTTCAACAACAAAAATACCAGAACTGGATGCCTTGGCTCCATTCTTCTTTTGTTCTTCCTTAAAGAGAGCGCAATTCTTCCTCTAATGCCCTAACTTATTGTAATGGAAGCATGTGCTCTTGCTCTTCTTAAGCTTCTGTGCCTTGGGCTTGGGTTGGGCTTGAGGTGCACTCCCATTTGACTTGAGCTGAGTCAAGTCATACTTGGGTTTTGCCTTTCCCTTTCCCTTTTCCATAGTGGGTCCTTTCTTAATGCCCCCTTGAACCATAAGTACAGGATTGGTCTTTCGAATGTTCTCTTCAGCATTCTTAAGCATCCTATGAAGCTTAGTGATTGTCTTGTCCATTGCATGCATGTTATAATTCATAACAAATGGATCATAATCATCAGCCAATGAACCTAAGATCAAGTCAATAGCCAAATCCTTCGGGACTTGCACCTCAAGCTTCTCAAGAGTATCAAGATACCCTTTCATCTTGAGTACATGGGTACTAACAAGAGTACCCACAGCCATCTTACAAGAAATTAAGGCTTTTATTGTCACGTATCTCTCATGACGAGCTTGCTCTTGGAACATCTCCTTGAAGTGCACCATGATCGGATAAGCCTCTTGGTCCATGAATTGCTTTTGCAAGTCAGGCACCATAGTGGCCAGCATTAGACAGGTCACATCATTGGAGTCGCTTTTCTTGGTCTCAAAAGTTTCCTTTTGTACCATAGAGGCGTTCCTAGTAGGTTCCTCTAGTAAGGATGCATCCAAAACATACGACTTCTTCAGTTGTTTGAGAACTATTCTCAAGTTTTGAGACCAGTCTGTGAAATTGGTGCCATTTAATTTGTCCTTTTCTAGGACCGATCACAATGAAAAGTTGTTGTTTGAAGATGCCATTTTTTCAATCTACAATAATAAAACTTAGCAAGATTAAATGAGGTCTTATTATAATCTCACAAATTGAATTAATATCCCTTTAAATAATTCGCGTTAGTGATTTAATGTGGGCCAAGATCCACTTTTCACAACAACTTATTAGTCAAGCTAAGCTTGTACACCTAACAAGTTAAGTTACTTAGGTAGGAAAACTCCAATCATGTCTCATACATGACTCTTGGATCAAATGGGCTAACATCTTAAGATGTTATAGCACAAACCCATTTATTAGTTGCCTAGGTCCAGGAATCCCTTTCTATGTTAAGTCCAACCTACATTAACAAGTCATTCCTCACCAAGATAATCGGGCGCATCTAGGACTCCTAGTCTACGTAACCGATGATCGATGCCTTGACATGTTTCGAATTAGGAAGGTAACTTTGTGGCCTACTATTTTAGGGATTCATTTTATTACGGCTTACATGGCATACGTTTTATCATCCATTCATAGCATACATATATATATAATTGCATAAAGTAAAGCATGACAAACATGGGCCCAAAAACCTACAACTAAGATTCTATACTATTACATATGAATCTTTGAGTTGGGCTTCTCCACTCCGGTGGACTTCATCTTGATTTACAAAGTCATCAAATAAATTCTATACTAAGAAATAAATGAAAATTTTACAATAATCCATAATGGCATGCAGGCCATATTTAATTACAAAAACCCAGGGCCTATAAATGCACCATACATATCCATTCATCACACAAAACAAGCAAATAAATATACATAACATTCATGGATAAAATAAAGTCCAATTTTAATTAATTTAGCCAAGCCCATTAATGGAAATTGTGTACTTGAAATTTTAAGAGAAGACCCTATGATAGGCCTAGGCCGAAGCCCAATGTACTAAATCCACTTATTGAATAAGCTCTCTTAAAACCCAAAACACAAACTAGTTAGATTTGTGCTATAAATCAACTCTAGTATAATTTCCAATTTTACCATTTTTAATATTGTCATATAGCCCATAAACATTAAAAATGCATATAATATGTACCAACATGAATTAAAACATAAAAATCATGAAGAACATATATCATACACAGCATTTATACTAAAACAAATAAACAACAATGAAAATAGTTGTTTAATGCTCATATAATGCCACAAACAATGCACAAACACTTAAAATGATTTTACGAGCCATTTAATAATTTAAATAAGGTCATAAACATTGAGTTAAGGTTCTGTTCAGATCTGATCTAAATGTATTTTTTCCATTTTAATCAAAACAAAACAAATAATGTTGATTAAACATTTAACAAACACAAACTAGTCATAGTTTTAAGTGAATTTAAAATTAATCAATTAAATTATCATGGACCAGAATTAAAACCATTTTGAAAAAATTTCCAGACCTATTATTAATCTCTAAAAATCACTTACAAACATGCCAAACACGTTTATACATTTAATTTTGAAAACTAGTTGTTAAACAAACACATATCATGCAAACTAGCACCTAGTTTCAAGATTAACATGTACCATCAGGTAT
Source organism: Excoecaria agallocha (assembly GCA_037975025.1). Classification (NCBI taxonomy): domain Eukaryota; kingdom Viridiplantae; phylum Streptophyta; class Magnoliopsida; order Malpighiales; family Euphorbiaceae; genus Excoecaria; species Excoecaria agallocha. The sequence goes on along the minus strand of CM075814.1, from coordinate 12,458,916 downwards.
CTACAATTAAATCCGACCATGAAAAGCTCTAAGAACATCTTAGGACAGTATATAAACATGTCATAATAATTATAATACCTAATAAAACATTAAAAATCATTTTTACACTAAAAGAATGCAAAAAAAACTCAAAATAGAAAATTTCAGCATTGCATGTTTTTAAATGAACGATTTTTAATCAAGATATCATGCATCCAAAGGAGCAGCCTTTGCATAATCAAGACTTAAACACTTCAGATTTGGAACACCAATGCCAAAGGAGCAGCCTTTGCACCACACCACTCTATGCTCACACACACACTTGCAAAGATAGCTTAAAAACAAGAGTGCTAGCTCTATGATTGTGTATTTGGCAATGGGAATGGTTTAAGGCCACAAGATCTGATCTTGTTCTTCCTTTAAGTTTCTATTTCTGCCTAAGATTACAAGAGAACAAAAAAGAGTTCTTTGCCCTTGAGTAATTCAGCCAATAGAGAAAAAGAGCAATATGGCTACACCTTTATTCTTTTAATTCATTAATATATATCACTTATTTTAGGTCAAGTGTGAATGCCAAAATTAAGTAGTAATTTCAGCCTCCATCACTTCCTAATTAAGAGATATATCTTAATTTAAATTCTATTAGAATTTAAATTTAAATGACATTAGTCATTTAATCAAAACAAACTTACTTATTTAAGGTGATTAGCTGCCGAATTTAACTAGGATTCCTAGCTTGAATTTTGGCTACTTTAATTCCCTCTCAAGTATTATATTTTGATTAAATATAATTTAGGATTTAATACTCAATTAACTTAATTATACATAGATAATTAATCAATTGAAATTAAACATAACACATGCCAATAAATTTCTCTCGTGACCAACAGTTAACAGATTTGCCTAAAACAGCAAATTGTTTAAGGCAAAATAATAGTTCAACAGATTTGCCTTAAATAGCTAGCTGTTTAATGCATAAAACCTTGTTTGATAGATTTGCCTTAAACAGCTAGCTATTTAAGGCAAAATCGAAGCTGAACAGATTTGTCAAAAAACCTGTTTAACATATTTACCTAAAACAGCAATCTGTTTAAGGGAAAAATCTATTTACCCATTGCATATATTAATTTGACTTTAAATAAAAGCCCAAATTAATTTTCAATACACTATTTAAATATTTTAAGCCAAATGCTTTGTGTGCGATCCTATAGGTCCATTTAATATTGGCAATGAATTAATAAATTAATTCAAAGGCTATATATATTCTCTAGCAAGATATTATAGCATTCCAAATTAAATGAAAATGCAAATGGCATTTAGTGACCTAATGCAATTTTGCATAGTCCCTTACCCTTAAATATCAGAATTAATATAAGGCATGGAATCTGTCATCCTTATATATAGTAATTCCTTTCTTGATATTCCAGTGACACTGAACTCTCAGATAAATAATGATTACTCATTATTTCATCTCGATATGGCCATGCACTTCTAAGTTCACTGATCAAGTGGCCGGTGATATTTTCTCTCTTATTGAGAGGGGTAATCCCTTCACTTCTCTCATTCTCTCTAACATGGATCAGTGCATACCCATACTTGTCACCCTGTTATGAGTACATTAGGTGTATGTCAAAGTACACAGTAATTCATAAAGAGTTTCATAGAGATTTTAGGTCTAAGAACTCCGATACAAAACTTGCACATGAGAAACTCTTATGACTTGTACCATGTAGTGTTCTCATGAACGGATCAAATTCAGATACCATATTCTAAACATGTATCTATGATCTCTGATTGACACTCCAGTCCTTATGATCCGTAAGACATAACTCAAATTATCAGAGAGAGCTTACTAGTCTTAATTCATTTGTTATTCCCATAACAATGACTAACTAGGGATATTTAGAATGAAGTCTCATTTGTTTCAAGGTCTTACAACCATATGCCTCACACATGATAACTTAAACTGAAACAATATTCTTGGATAGGTCTATCAATTGATATACACAGGAATACAATAGATAAAACAAATGTCTCATTTATTAACTTATGTGTTTTATAACAATACATTAGGGCTAGGGCTAACACTAACATTTACATGTTTCAAAAATTTTAGATTATATCAAATGGATTTTAGAAGTCCTTTTCTAAATGGTTTTCTAAATGAGAAAGTATATGTTGAACAACCTCCAAGTTTTGAAAATTCTAAACATAGAGATTTTATTTATAAACTTAAAATGGATTTATATGGTTAAAATAAGCTCTAAGAGTTTGGTATGAAAGATTATAAAGGAAAAGTAGACACTACACTCCTTATAAAGCATAAATCATCTCATATTCTAATTGTTCAAATACATATTGATGACAATATTTTTGGTTCTACTAATTAACATTTCCTTGTGCAATGAATTTGAAACTCTAATGAAAAAGGAATTCAAAATAAGTATGATGGGTGAGTTAACATTTTTTTGGGGTCTCCAAATCAAACAATGTGTATATGATATCTTCATAAGTCAAGTGAAGTATACAAAGGAATTGTTAAAAATTTTAAATGTTTGATGCAAAATCTATTAGTACCCCAATGAGCTCTTCTATTAAGCTAAACAAAGATAAGAAAGGAAGAAATTGTAACATTTTGTACCTGAACATTGGATTGAGTACTAGTAGGTCACACACATTGGCAATATTACATAATGATATTACTTATATTATTCCTTAATTACCTTTCGGTTATAATTTTTTTATCTCTTTTCTTATCAACCTTTCATGCATCCTTTAATTCATTAATTGCAAAAGTGTTATTCATTTGGTCAAAATCTAGCAGCATAATGGCTACAATTATTCCTAACCCTCTTGCAAATTTGAAAATTTAACATTTTCAATATCCAACTAACAATTACTGTTGGATTTTAACGGTTACATGCATCACATACATGAGCGGAATTTTAAAATTTTTTAACCATTAGATCTGATCTTGCCATGAATACACAATATAACTATATGAGAATAAGAAAAATCACCTTTGATTTTTATTGAACAGTTGATTTTACTTCGCACCGGGTTATCGCAAACCACAGTGTCCAAAATCGAACACCTCCAATGAGTAATCCACACTAGAGAGGGGTAAATTGAACCAACAAATTGGTGTTTAACTAGGGCTGGCCGAAATTCCCAAGAGCTAGCTTAGGAGCTGGCGCAAAAGGGAGAGAGAGATTAAGAGAAAAGACTTTCTTTTTGTTTTAATCACTTAACCCTAATTCTCATTAGTTGGCCTTTTATAGTTAGGTTAAAATTCCAACTCCTTAATGAGATTGGGCTCTTTAAAATTGCTGGAGAATTATTAATTGGGCCTCTGGAATTAATTATAATCATTTGGACTTAATTAAATGCAAATTAAATCTTTTCATAAAAGACCATGCACAAAATCCACAAACTAGGCCCTTTATGCATCTAATTGGATTTAAATACCTAAATGGATTCCAAATCCAACCAAATTAAATATGTGAGTTCCATAACACTTATGTAACATATATAAATTAATTTGGTCCAAGAAAAATCCCTCTAAGCCCTTCTTTATGGAGTTGGCGTGTGGCCCTTATAGAATGGCTTCCGCCAACTTTCTTTATTCCTCTGGCCCTTAATAATTCCTTCAATGGACCTATTAATTATTATATCAGTCCTATAACACTTATAGTAGTCTTATAACACTTATAAGACAATAATAATTAATCATGAAATATATTATTTCATTTAGGTCCAATTTACAGAACATTTCTCAAAAGTTACACGAATAATTTTACTTGATCATAATTAATTAAACTCTTTAATTAATTATTATCATATTCACTTCTCTTCCTTTATAATAATATCAAATATTATTATCCTTGTAATTTTACCATTTTATCCTTTCTCTATATGTGTGTGACCTATTGGGTTCCTGTCCATGTTGACAGTATAATATGTAATTGTAAGTTTTTCTCAAAACTCACATGATTCAAACTCCTTTAAATCATTTTATCAATCTCTATTGATATTTTGATATATCATTATACAAGTCATGATTGGCCTCTAGCTAGGCATCATGACTACCCAAATGTCAGGAAAGTCATGTGGTTTGACTGTACCCTTCCATAGAAACAGTTACCGTGTAATTACTCCTTTCACCACTCTTATCTCAATTAGATTCTGAGTATGGATTTATGTCAACTTATATAAATCTTATTATGTATGTTCTATTAATTTAACCATTATTCCCAAAATGCCCTCCATGGATCTCTATCCATCTTGGCATATTACTCTGGCCAGAGATTCTCTGAATAAGGCAATCATAGAAACATGCGAGATAACTTCCCTTATTAAATCTGGGATGGTGAATCCTTTGTCAATCACTCAAGTATCTTCAAGTAGGTCATGATATACCCAATCTCCTAACTATGTTCACTCCCAGTTGGAAGTAATCAGTTATGGAGTCAAAGTGTACCACTTGCTACTTAAGATAACTTTGGTGATCTCAAGTCTAAGGATATTTGCACAACTGCTATGAAGAGATTCCTCACTGACATAGATTTAATATCCATGTGAGGATTCTCTTTGCAGGTCTGCAATGAACTTGTTCTTCTAACAAGCATCCACATGTTAGCTTTAATTATCTTCCATAATCACAGTAATGAGAACCACTGCTTGAACCATTCAAGAAGCATAACATGTGCTAGTCTGTCCGAATTAACAATGTCCTATCTTGTTAATTCTATGACTAGAGATATTTAGATATTAAGACATTTGCATGCAATAGACATCTCACATCATGAACACCTTCATGATTGCCCTTGCACTGTGTTTATAATATCTAGGACTTCATTTATTAATTTAAGATTTACAAACTCGTGTATTTAAACATAGCATTAATAAATGAATGATGCCTTTTATTAAGAATATAAATTTTTTATACATATGAAAAACATCCCTATTACATGGGCTCTAGGGCGTACTCTCTAACAATCTCCCACTTGCACTAGAGCCAATCACTCATATGTCTCAGACCCATGCTATTTATATGGTGATCATACTTTATCTGGGAAAGTGCTTTAGTGCGGGGATCCGCCACATTGTCATATGTGGGAACCCTTTCTATTTTCACATCATTTCTAGCTACTATTTCCCTTATGAGATGTTAGCGTCTGAGAACATGCTTGGATCGCTGATGAGACCGTGGTTCCTTTGCTTGCGTAATAGCTCCATTGTTGTCACAATATAAAGGAATCGGATCAACAATGCTAGGCACCACTCCTAGTTCGATTATGAACTTTTTGATCCAGACTGCTTCTTTGGCTGCTTCTGAAGCAGCAATGTATTCAGCTTCCATCGTGGAATCAGCAGTTGTTTCTTGTTTGGAACTTTTCCAACTAACTGCTCCTTCTCCCATTATGAATACATAACCAGATTGTGATTTACAATCATCTTTGTCAGATTGGAAGCTGGCATCTGTATACCCATTTACTTCCAAACTGCCCTCTCCATATACAAAGAATATATCCTTAGTCCTTCTCAAGTACTTAAGAATATTCTTGACTACTAAGCGAGCTTTATAGGTAACTACATTACCTTCCATTTCGGTCTTCTTTTTGAAGACCCATTTGCACCCTATGGGTTTTATCCTTTCAGGTGGTTGAGTTAAAGTCCATACTTTATTCTCATACATGGAGTCTATTTCGAACTGTATAGCCTTAAGCCATAAATCACGTTCTGAACTGTTCAAAACTTCTTGATAGCTTGTAGGCTCATTGTCCTCTACTACAGTTATGCCTCTATCCGAATCAATGTGAAATCCATATCTCACAGGGATAGAACGCATCCTAGTAGATCTTCTAGGATTTTGTGTATAATTAGGTTCAACTGTAATCTCATCATTATGAAATTCAGTTTCGGGTTCAATCGGTTGATCATCTTCTATTTGTGGGTCTTGAACTTCACCAAGTTCAATTTTACTCCCATTGTCCTCTCGTATGAGAAATTCTCTTTCCAAGAAGACAGCATGCCTTGAAACAAACACCTTTTGTTCTAAGGGATGATAGAAATAATATCCAAATATTTCTTTTGGATATCCCACAAATAAACATTTGTCAGACTTAACATCTAGTTTGTCTGACATTGTCCTCTTCACATAAGCAGGACAACCCCATACTTTCATATGAAAAAGCGTGGGTTTCTTGTTATTCCACATCTCATATGGAGTAACATCAATCGATTTACTAGGAACTCTGTTTAACACGTAAACAGCAGTTTCTAGTGTATATCCCCAAAAGGACTTAGGCAAGTCCGCTCGACTCATCATTGATCGAACCATATCTAATAGTGTTCGATTTCTCCTTTCAGATACACCATTGTGTTGTGGTGTATATGGAGGAGTCCATTGAGATAAAATCCCATTATCTCTAAGATAATCCTGAAACTCTTGACTTAAGTATTCTCCACCTCAATCTGATCTAAGTGTTTTAATACTTTTTCCAAGTTGTTTCTCTACCTCATTTCTGAATTCTTTAAACTTTTCAAATGCTTTTGATTTACATTTCATTAGATAGATATATCCAAACCTGGAATAATCATCTATGAAAGTAATGAAGTAGGAGTAACCTCCTCTAGCATGTGTAGTCATTGGACCACATACATCTGAATGTATTAAGTCCAAAACCATTTTAGCTCGTTCTCCTTTACCAATAAAGGTAGATTTTGTCATTTTTCCCAATAAACAAGATTCACATGTATCAAATGATTCATAATCAAATGATCCTAAATCACCTGTCTTGTGTAATTTGGTCATGCATTTTTCATTTATATGGCCTAAACGACAATGCCATAAGTATGAGGTATTTAGATTATCATGTTTCATTCTCTTGGTATCCACATTATGTACTTCTTTAATTAAATCAAGAACAAATATACCATTCTCAATGATAGCTTTTGCATAAAAATATTGTTCTTAAAAATGTAACAACATTTGTCCTTTAAAGAAATATCATAATCGTTCATCAAACGACTGAAAGAAATAATACTTTTGGATAAGGCTGGAACATAATAATAATTATTTAATTCCAGTACTAATCCACTAGGAAGAGGCAAATAGTAAGTCCCCACAACTGTTGTAGAGATTTCTGTCCAGTAGCTGACTGCAAACATATCTCTACCTTTCCAACTCTTCTAAAGCTTCTAAGCCCCTGTAGATCATTACATAAATGAGATCCACATCCGGTATCTAATACCCAAGATTGTTTTGAAGCAATAGAATAAGTATTAATTTCAATCATATGAATACCTGAAGTAGAAGCATCAGCTTGCTTCTTCTCCTTGAGAGAATCTAGATAGGCCTTGCAGTTACACTTCCAATGACCATCCTTTCCACAATGGAAGCAAGTTCCTTTGGGATTCTTTTTCTTGGCAACCTTCTTCTTGGAGATCCCACCATTCTTTGGCTGTGCCTTGGTTATCTTCTTCTTCTTCTGCTTCTCGCCTTTAGCAGAAGTGACAACCATGACACTTTTTGGATCCTTCTTAAATGATCCATCAGTTGTCTTGAGCATATTGATTAACTCAGGAATGGATACATGGATCTTGTTCATATTGAAGTTAAGCACGAAAGGTGCATAACTTGGAGCCAACGAGTACAAGATTAAATCTATGTATAGATCATTATCCATAACATAGCCAAGTCTACTCAAATGCTCAATATACCCATACATCTTTAATGCATGAGTAGCAGCTCAATATACCATATATGCATTCCCTAATCTTGCCTCTATAACCATTAGCCTTGACTGTGGTCAACAAACTAATGGGCTAGCTAAGATGACCCATTTAATTAGATTTGTACATATTCGATATAATGTGAGCTTGACTGTGGTCAACAACCCACACTATAAAGAACTCTGGTTCTCCTCAAATTAATGGAAGGCTTATATACCTTAGTATTTGTTTGAGGGTTTTAGTTAATTAAGTCTCATCATACATGGTTGGCATACATTGTTATGCATCCTCTATCTATCTTATAAATATAAGCATACAAATATGGTATAGTTATGGACTTTAATACATTGATTTTCCCAAGCAAAGAGGGAAATCAAAAGGTCACACCTAGGTAATATGCATGATTCAAACAAGTAAAAATAATTACATTATCTTCAAACTTGTTGGATCTCCATCCGGCCCATTTTGCTCATTGATAGTGGTTTCCATCACTATCTCTAATTCTAATCTAAGTAATCTAATTACATATTAAAATTTGAAAATAAATACAAACCAAAAACAAGTGGCCGGGACATGAAAGTCCTCATTGGGCCAAAACATGCATAATGCTCAATCACATTGGGCTTTGTCAATAACTATCCATCATGCCAATCATACACCCTTATATGCCTTGATAATGCATAAAGAAATGGATTAATAACTTTTTTTCAACCTTTGAAATAATATTTTGAGTTATTTTAATGATGTGATCAAATTAGGAAACTTTTTCCATTTTGGAAACTTTCATTTTAGGAAACCTTTTGCATGCATGTGTTCTTTTCTTAATAATCAATCCAATTGATTATTAATTAATTATAAATTGATTATTTAATTAATTAATCATATTAAATAATTAAAAGAATCAATTTTGGGCTTAAAACAAATGTAGGCTGAAACCCACAGAAGAAAAACCCTAACTGTGTTTACACACAAACTAGTTTTGTGTCTTTTGGATCATTTAGGCCTTTTGGAATGAGCCAAGCCCACTCCAGCCCTTAAAACCCATTAATAAACTTAATTAATGTTTATAATTTTTAATTTAAATCAGCTCCTTGGGCCCACCAAGTCATTCACTAATTTAAACTAAGTCCGTAAACATAATTAAGCCCATTAAGTAGTTTTAATGGATTAAAATTAATCAAATTAATTTAAGGCCCATTTTAATTAATCCAATTAATTAAAAACACTTTAATATATCATATATATCAGATTTATAAGATCAAAAGTCGTTCTAACCAAGAACACATCAAGAACACACGAAGAACACCAATTTATCGAACTTTTAGACAAAACTAGTTTTCATGCAAAACTTGTTCGATTTTAATTCCGTTCGATCCTATGGTTTAATATCACATATTAAATACATAAAATATCATCTAAATGATTTTTAAATGGATCCATAAGAAATTAAATTAGAACAGACCCTACATCACCTAAGGTTTCACGCCAAATCCTAATGGGTTTCACACCAAACCCTAATCACAATCCTTCAAAAGTTTCGTTTTTGTTTCCACCAAATTTATTTGATCACACATACAACCAGAAATCAATATTTCTCATTCATGAACAATCAAATCTAATATTTTAAAGTTCATGAAATAAATAACTCAAAACAAAACAAAACTTATTTCGCAGAAAAATATAGAATTGTATATCCATGGCAAAACCTGGCTCTGATACCATGTTGGATTTTAACGGTTACATGAATCACATACATGAGCGAAATTTTAAAATTTTTTAACCATTAGATCTAATCTTTCCATGAATACACAATATAACTATATGAGAATAAGAAAAATCACCTTTAATTTTTGTTGAACAGTTGATTTTACTTCGCACCGGGCTGTCGCAAACCACAGTGTCCAAAATCGAACACCTCCAATGAGTAATCCATACTAGAGAGGGTTGTTTCATTCAATCCTTTTCTAGTATGGATTACTCATTGGAGGTGTTCAATTTTGGACATTGTGGTTTGCGACAACCCAATGAGAAGAAAAATCAACTGTTCAACAAAAATCAAAGGTGATTTTTTCTTATTCTCATTAATATGTATATTGTAAATTCACGGCACGATCATATATATTGATTAAAATTTTAAATTCCGCTTATATATAAGATTCATGTAACCGATAATTCCCAACATGGTATCAGAGCCTCAGTTTTGCCATTAATCTATAATTCTATATTTTGCGGAATAGTTTTTATTTTTTAGTTATTTATTTCATGAAAATTAGAATATTAGATTTGATTGTTAATGAATGAGAAATATTTATTTCTAGATGTATGTGATCGAAATATATAAAACAAAAATAAAAACGATTCTTTTAAGAAAAGAACCATTGAGAATGGCGTGTAGGGTTTTATTTTCAATAAAGTTTAGGGGCTGTTCTAAATTAATTTTTTATTGATTCACTCTAAGATCATTTTGATGATAATTTATGTGTTTAATATGTGATATTAAGCCAAAGGATCAATCAAAATTAAAATCGAACAAATTTTGCTTCTAAACTAGTTTAGTCGAAAAGTTCAATAAATTGATGTTATTCGTGTGTTCTTGGTGTGTTCATGTTTAGAACAATTTTTAATCTTCTAAATCTGATATATCTGATATATTAATATGTTTTTAATTAATTTGATTAATTAAAATAGGCCTTAAATTAATTGGATTAATTTTAATTCATTAAAACCGCTTAATGGGCTTAATTATGTGTACGGACTTGGTTTAAATTTGTGAATGACTTGGTGGGCCCAAGGAGCTGATTTAAATTAAATATTATAAACTATAATTAAGTTTATTAATGGGTTTTAAGGGCTGGAGTGGGCTTGGCTCATTCCAAAAGGCCCAAATGGTCCAATAGACACAAAACTAGTTTGTGTGTTAACACATCTTAAGGTTTATTGTGTGGATTTCGGCCTACCCCTGTTTTAAGCCCAAATTTGATTTTTTAATTATTTAATATGATTAATTGATTAAATAATTAATTGATAATTAATTAATAATCAATTGGATTGATAATTAAGGCAATAACACATACATGCAAAAATATTTCCTAAAATGAAAGTTTTCAAAATGGAAAAGGTTTCCTAATTTAATCACATTATTAAAATAACTCAAAAGTATGTTTCAAGAGTTGAAACAAAGTTAGTAATCCATTATATGTTTTACTTTATGCATTAGAAATGCATAAAAGGGTGTATGATTGGCATGATTGATAGTTATGGACAAAGGCCCAATGTGATTAAGCATAATGCATGTTTCGGCCCAATAAGGATTTTCATGTCCCGACCACTTGTTTTTGGTTTGTATTTATTTTCAAATTTTAATATGTAATTAGATTACTTAGATTAGAATTAGAGATAGTGATGGAAACCACTATCAATGAGCAAAATGGGCCGGATGGAGATCCAACAAGTTTGAAGATAATGTAATTATTTTTACTTGTTTGAATCATGCATATTACCTAGGTGTGACCTTTTGATTTCCCTCTTTGCTCGAGAAAATCAATGTATTAAAGTCCATAACTATACCATATTTGTATGCTTATATTTATAAGATAGATAGAGGATGCATAACAATGTATGCCAACCATGTATGATGAGACTTAATTAACTAAAATCCCTCAAACTAATACTAAGATATATAAGCCTTCCATTAATTTGAGGAGAACCAGAGTTCTTTATAGTGTGGGTTGTTGACCACAGTCAAGCTCACATTATATCGAATATGTTTGAATCTAATTAAATGGGTCATCTTAGCTAGCTCATTAGCTTGTTGACCACAGTTAAGGCTAATGGTTCTAGAGGCAAGATTAGGGAATGCATATATGATATGCATGTATCAAGAGTTGATAACCTAATGATCCAATAGTTGTGTAGAGACACAATTGGTAGAGAGATACCTACCTTTCAAGGGTATGGAGTTTGATTTGTTGATCACAGTCAAGGTCAAATTTCATATCAAGGATTGGATATTGGCCCACTAAGAAAACCATCGAATTTTCTCGAATTAAATAATAAGGGCTATTGATTCACAATAAAATAGTGGGAGTAAATAGATTAATTAAAGATCTAATTAATGCATACATATATATGAACATACTCTCATATGTTTTCTTTTCATATCTAGGTCATCATCATGAACACATCAAACATAAATATACAATCAATCTTGGATAACAAGCTGGTTGGCAGTAACTATTCTGACTGGATTAGGCAAGTGAGAATTGTTCTCAGAGCTTAAAAGATCCATTATGTCTTAGATAAAGATCCACCACTACTTCCATCAGATGATGTCGTTGATGAGATCAAGGGCACTTATCGAAAATAAATGGAGGATAGTGAAGTAGCAGCATGTCTGATGCTGGGTGCTATATCCTTAGAGCTTCAGAAGCAACATGAGATGATGGATGCTAGAACCATCATTTTACATCTAGATGAGCTTTATTCTTCTCAGGCTAGAACTAAACAATATGAGATTGCTCGAGCTTTATTTAGCTGTAAAATGGTGGAAGGCACTTCGGCTACTACTCATGCATTGAAGATGTATGGGTATATTGAGCATTTGAGTAGACTTGACTATGTAATGAATAATGACCTATACATAGATTTAATCTTGTACTCGTTGGCACCAAGTCTTGCACCTTTCGTGCTTAACTTCAACATGAACAAGATCCAAGTGACCATTCTTGAGTTAATCAACATGCTTAAAATAGATGATGGATCCTTCAAGAAGGATCCAAAAAGTGTTATGGTTGTCACTTCTACTAAAGACAAGCAGAAGAAGAATAAGATGACCAAGGCGCAGCCAAAGAATGGTGGGATTTTCAAGAAGAAGGTTGCCAAGAAAGAGAATCCCAAAGGAACTTGCTTCCATTGTAAAAAAGATGGTCATTAGAAGTGTAACTGCAAGGCCTATCTAGATTATCTCAAGGAGAAGAAGCAAACTGATGCTTCTACTTCAGGTATTCATATGATTGAAATTAATACTTATTATATTGCTTCAAAAAAATTTTGGGTATTAGATACCGGATGTGGATCTCATTTGTGTAATGATCTATAGGGGCTTAAAAGCAGTAGAAGAGTTCGAAAGGCAGAAATATGTCTACAGTCAGCTACTGGATAAAATATCTCTACAACAGTTGTGGGTACTTACCATTTACCTCTTCTAAGTGGATTGATACTGGAGTTAAATAATTGTTATTATGTTCCAGCATTGTCCAAACGTATTATTTATTTTAGTTGTTTATTAAACGATTATGACATTTCTTTAAAGGACAAGTATTGTTACATTTTCAAGAACAATATGTTTTATGCAAAAGCTATCATTGAGAATGGTATATTTGTTCTTGATTTAATTAAAGAAGTGCATAATGTGGATACCAAGAGAATGAAACAAGATAATCTAAATACCTCATATTTATGGCATTGTCGTTTAGGCCATATAAATGAGAAACGCATGACCAAATTACACAAGTCAGGTGATTTGGGATCATTTGATTATGAATCATTTGATATATGTGAATCTTGTTTATTGGGAAAAATGACAAAAGCTACCTTTATTCGTAAAGGAGAACGAACTAAAGTGGTTTTGGAATTAATACATTTAGATGTATGTGGTCCAATGACTACACATGCCAGGGGAGGTTACTCCTACTTCATTACTTTCAAAAATGATTATTCCAAGTTTGGATATATCTATCTAATGAAATATAAATCAGAAGCATTTGAAAAGTTCAAAGAATTCAGGAATGAAGTAGAGAAACAACTTGGCAAGAGTATTAAGACACTTAGATCAGATCGAGGTGGAGAATACTTAAGCCAAGAATTTTAAGATTATCTTAAAGATAATGGGATTTTATCTCAATGGACTCCACCATATACACCACAACAGAATGGTGTATCTGAGAGGAGAAATCGAACACTATTAGATATGGTTCGATCCATGATGAGCCGAGCAAACTTGCCTAAGTCCTTTTGGGGATATGCACTAGAAACTGTTGTTAGTAAATTTGTTGATGTTACTCCATATGAGATATGGAATAACAAGAAACCCACACTTTCTCATATGAAAGTATGGGGTTGTCCTGCTTATGTGAAGAGGACAATGTCAGACAAACTATTTGTTAAGTCTAACAAATATTTATTTGTGGGATATCCAAAAGAAATGTTTGGATATTATTTCTATCATCCCTTAGAACAAAAGTTGTTTGTTTCAAGGCATGATGTCTTCTTGGAAAGAGAATTTTTCCTACGAGAGGACAGTGGGAGTAAAATTAAACTTGGTGAAGTTCAAGACCCATAAATATAAGTAGATCAACTGATTAAACCAGAGACTGAATTTCATAATGATGAGATTACAATTGAACTTGATTACACACAAAATCCTAGAAGATCTACTAGGATGCATTTTATCCTTGTGAGATATGGATTTCACATTGATTCGAATAGAGGCATAACTATAGTAGAGGACAATGAGCCTACAAGCTATCAAGAAGTTTTGAACAGTTCTTAACGTGATTTATGGCTTAAGGCTATGCAGTCTGAAATGGACTCCATGTATGAGAATAAAGTATGGACTTTAACTCAACCACCTGAAGGGATAAAACCCATAGGGTGCAAATGGGTCTTCAAAAAGAAGAACGACATGAAAGGTAATATAGTTACCTATAAAGCTCGCTTAGTAGCAAAAGGCTATCATCAAAAAGAATGAATTGACTATGATGAAACTTTTTCTCCTGTAGCGATGCTTAAGTCTATAAGAATACTTTTAGCCATTGCAGCTCATTATGATTATGAGATTTGGCAAATGGATGTGAAGACAGCTTTCCTAAATGGAAATCTGACTGAGGATGTGTATATGACACAACAAGAAGGGTTCACATCAAGAAATGGCGAAAAGGTATGCAAGCTTCAAAGATCCATTTATGGATTGAAGCAAGCCTCTAGGAGCTGGAACATATGATTCAATGAGGCAATCAAAGAGTTTGGTTTCTCATAGAATGAAGATGAACCTTGCATATATAAAAGGGTCATTGGGAGTACAATTGTCTTCCTAGTTCTATATGTGGATGAAATATTAATTAAGGGAAATGACATTTCTCTTCTCCAATCTGTTAAAATATGGTTATCCAAGCAATTCTCCATGAAAGATCTTGGAGAAGCATCCTATATTCTGGGAATAAGGATCTATAGAGATAGATCCAATAGGTTGTTAGGTCTTTCTCAAAGTACATATATAGATAAAGTATTGAAGAGGTTAAATATGGATCTCTCTAAGAAAGGGTTTATACCCATGGTGTACGGAAAATACTTTTCTAAGTCTATGTGTCCGCAAACACTAGAGGATAGAGAGAGCATGAATATAATATCATATACATATGCAATTGGTTCTATCATGTATGTTATGTTATGTACAAGTCCAGATGTAGCATTTGCTTTGAGTGTCACAAGCAGATTCCAATCCAATTTTGGAGAGGAACATTGGGCAGCTATCAAGAATATCCTTAAGTACTTGAGAAGGACTAAGGATATATTCTTGGCATATGGGGAGGGTAGTTTGGAATTAAATGCGTATACAGATGCCTGCTTCCAATCTGACAAAGATGATTTTAAATCACAGACTAGTTTTGTGTTTATAATGGGAGGAGGGGCAGTTAGTTGGAAGAGTTCCAAACAAGAAACAACTGCTGATTCCATGACAGAAGCTGAATACATTACTGCTTCAGAAGCAGCCAAAGAAGCAGTCTGGATCAAAAAGTTCATATTTGAACTAGGAATGGTGCCTAGCATTGTTGATCCAATTCCTTTATATTGTGACAACAATGGAGCCATTGCGTAAGCAAAGGAACCACGGTCTCATCAGCGATCCAAGCATATTCTTAGACACTACCATCTCATAAGGGAAATAGTAGCTAAAAATGATGTGAAAATAGAAAGGGTCCCCACAGATGATAATGTGGCGGATCCCCTCACTAAAGTACTTTTCCAGATTAAGCACGATCACCATATAAATAGCATGGGTCTGAGACATATTAGGATTGGCTCTAGTGCGAGTGGAAGATTGTTAAAGAGTATGCCCTAGAGCCCATGTAATGGGGATGTATTTCATATTTATAAACTCATATTCTTAATGAAAGGCATCATTCATTTATTAATGATATGTTTAAATACATGAGTTTGCAAATCTAAAATTAATAAACGAAGTCCTAGATATTATAAACACAGTGCAAAGGCAATCATGAAAGTGTTCATGATATGAAATGTCTATTGCATGCAAATGTGTTAATATCTAAATATCTCTAGTTATAGAATTAACAAGATAAGACATTGTTAATTCGAACAGACTAGCACATGTTATGCTTCTTGAATGGTTCAAGCAATGGTTCTCATAACTGTGATTATGAAAGATAATCAAAGCAAACATGTGGATGCTTGTTAGAAGAACAAGTTCATTGGAGACCTGGAAAGAGAATTCTTATATGGATATTAAATCTATGTCAGTGAGGAATCTCTTCATAGCAGTTATGCAAGTATCCTTAGACTTGAGATCACCAAAGTTACCTTAAGTAGCAAGTGGTATACTTTGACTCCATAACTGATTACTTCCAACTGGGGGTGAACATAGTTAGGAGGTTAGGTATATCATGACCTACTTGAAGATAGTTGAGTTATTAACAAAGGATTCACCATCCCAGATTTATTAAGGAAAGTTATCTCACATGATTCTATAATTGCCTTGTTCAGAGAATCTCTGGCCAGAGTAATATGCCAAGATGGATAGGGATCCATGAAAGGCATTTTTGGAACAATGGTTAAATTAATAGAACATATATAATTAGATTTATATGAGTTGATAGAAATCCATACTCAGAATCTAATTGAGATAAGAGTGGTGAAATGAGTAATTACACGGTAATTGTTTCTATGGAAGGGTATAGTCAAACCACTTTACTTTCCTGACATTTGGGTAGTCATGATTCCTAGCTAGAGGCCAATAATAACTTGTATAATAGTGTATCATAAATATCAATAGGGATTGATAAAATGATTTAAAGAAGTTTAAATCATGTGAGTTTTGAATAGAACTCACAATTACATATTATACTGCCAATATGGACAGGAACCCAATAGGTCACACACATATAGAGAACAGGATAAAATGGTAAAATGACAAGGATAATAATATTTGATATTATTATTGGAGTAGAGAAGTGAATAAGAGAATAATTGATTAAAGAGTTTAATTAATTATGGTCAAGTAAAATTGTTCATATAACTTTTTAGAAATATTCTATAAAATGGACCTAATTGAAATATTGTATTTCATAATTAATTATTATTGGACTATAAGTGTTATAGAGCTGATATAATAATTGATAGATCTATTGGATAAATTAAAAGGGGCCTAGAAGAATGGCTTTGGCATAGAAACCCTTTAGAGGAAGGGTTACACGCCAAGCCCATGTAAAAGGCCTTAAAGGCCTAATTAAATATATTTCATAAGTGTTATGGAGCCCACATATTTAATTTGGATGAATTTGGAATTCATTTGGGTGATTAAATCCAAGTATATGTACAAAGGGCCTAGTTTGTGGGTTTTGTACATAGTCTTTTGTGAAATGACCTAAATTGGATTTAATTAATTTCAAATAAATTATTAATAATTCCAAAAACCCATTTAATATTTTTTCAGCAATTTTATAGAGCCCAATCCTATTATGAAGTTGGATTTTTAACCTAACTATAAAAATCCAAGTGATAGGGTATTAGGATTAAGGTGAACAATTAAGAGAAAAGAATTTCTCTCACTCTCTCAACCCTAGCCGCCACCCCCTTGCTAGCATCAAGGGGATTTCAACCAGCCCTTGTTCTCCTACTTTTTTGATTTATTCAATCCTTTTTTAGTGTGGATTACTCATTGGAGGTGTTCAATTTTAGACACTGTGGTTTGCGATAACCTGATGAGAATGAAAATCAACTGTTCAATAAAAATCAAAGGTGATTTTTCTTATTCTCATTTATATATATATTGTAAATTCATGACAAGATCAAATCTATTGGTTAAAATTTTAAATTTCGCTTATGTATGAGATGCATGTAACCGATAATTTTCAACATGTGGGTCCTACAATTGGTCCCAAATTAGGATTTATAGTCTAGACCCCATATAGGTCCTACAGCCTTTGATACCTATAGGTATCCTACATGATTGATTCATATACCTTTGAGTATCCACAACATCCATTATCCACACTCGTAGAACTTAATTGATCATGTGAATCGAAAGAAAGAAAAAAAGTTATATGACAAATCATATTAACAATGTGCAAGTGCAATGACCATCTACATATGTTTACATATATATGTTTACATATATTTAAAGATATGTATGAGTTTTTATTTGAAAGCATGAATTTAATGTTTAATTGGAAGACTTGCTTCTATTAACCTTTGGTAAGATATATATTCAAAGAGTTCTTTCTTTTACATGCTTACCTTACTCGCATGTTTTGTTTAATGTTAATTGATATAAGCAGTTGCTCTTAGTGTGTACTTTTCCTACTAAACTTTACAGCTTAGCACAGGTATTTATCCATATAGGTACTCTATTAGGAGTGCTGAGGGACGATGGTCAACACAAAGGCTAGGACTCATTACAAGAAAAATCCTGACTCCCAATGAAAAATTACTAACGAAAAAATATTTTTCATAGGAGAAATTGTCAAAAAATATGTATTGTGACGAAATAATAATTTCTCGTAAATAATAGGGAAAATATTTTTTGCCAAACTTTACCGACGAAAATTAGCGACAGAATCAAAAAATCTATCGTTAAATTGGCGCCAATATTTCGCGATTGAAATTACACATGAAATTTACCAACTGTATGTTGATTCCGTCGGTAACTATTGATGGAATCCTTTTTTCGTAGGTAAATTCCCTACGGAATTGTATTTTCGTAGGTATTTTACTAATGAAATGGTATTACATAGGTAATTTCCTTATAGGATGGCATTTTCGTAGGTAATTTGCCAACGGAATGTTATTTCATTGATAATTTCCCTACGAAATGGAATTTCTATAGGTAATTTACCGACAGAATCTTATTCCATCAGTATTTTTTCTACGAAATGGAATTTTCGTAGGTTATTTGTCGATGACAATTTATTCCGTCGGTAATTTTCCTACATAATGAAATTTTCATGGAAAAATTACTGATGCAAAAATTTCATTCCGTAAGAAAACTGAAATAAGTAGAAAATCCGAACTTCCTTATTTGCATGCTTAATTTTGTTATTTTTTCATGTCAAATAGTTATATTTATCCATTTCAATATTTTTTCCAATCAAAGTTATCAATTCTACTTAATTTAGCTATATACAGATGTCTAAATTGCCAAATTATCACCAAATAGTGGGGTATATTCATGTTATAAAAATGTAATAATTTATATTTATTACCTATTTATCTTGAATTTTGGTTAAATAGGTAAAGTGTGAAATTTTTTATTTTTCATAATAATATTGTTTTTATTTTATTTTTTATGTGTGTTTAAATAAATTTTCTCAATACAATTAAGATATCCTAACTAATAGAGTAAAAGCATGATCCATGTAAGCTAGCAAATGATAGAAACAAAGCGAATTCAAAACCAATGATAATGGAAAAACATAATGCATGCAATTTTATCCACCCATCCCAGAAATATCTTGATGGTGAAAACAACCAGCTTCTCACCAATCAACTGCTAAGTTATATCTTTTTTTTCTAATTCAATGGTGTTATTGTAAATATTTTAAATGGAGTAAAAATAAAATAAAAATTAAAAATAAAATATGTACCTAACCTTTTTTTAAGTTATTTTTTGACTCCACTCCCTCCCACCTGGCTACATCTCTTAAAAAATGGAAAATGACACATTCTAAGTTAATAGGTATCTCTTAAAATTAGAATAACATTGGTATGGAAATCCATTTCACATCACTCATTATTTCCTATTTGGGAATTTATAATAATGATAAATAATGTAAAACTAATGACATTAATGGCATTTTTTTCTAGAGTTAAAATAAAATATCAATCAACAGTGTACATATAACAAATTTGTATCACTTTAATCAATCTATATTACGTATATTTCTTTTAGTTTACCTATAGTTTTAATAATTTAGTAAAAAATTTAAGCTAATTATATAATGATGATGGCTATTTTAGCTCAAAAACATATTTAAATTTTAAAAGATCACCATGTACTATTTTCAATATTTTGAAAATAAATTTAATTCAAGACATACTTTTAAAAACATATGTGTAACATTTTAATATTTTAGGAGTGAATTTAGTTCTTATCCAATATTTACATAATAATTAATATAAGAATTTGATAAATTATGTTCCAATATTAATATGAGAATTATATCACAACAATTATATATAATCTAGATACTAGTAGTAAACTAAAGTATATATATAAAAGAAGAAGTATCAATATAATTTCTTATCACAAAGCCCAAAACATATTTAAGTGGTAAATATGTCTAGAGATTTGTTAGCCACAAAGTACAAGATAAAAAAAATATAAGAGAAGAAAGGAAAAAAGGAAAAACATCAGGGAATAGAGGGGAAATGAGAGAATGGAGGCAGGTGCTGTAAGGCCCCTGCTTATACCATAGGAGATTTACTATGTAATATTAAAAATATGTGTTTAATTGGTGATATGATTTATATGTGCTTGTGTAATTGGTATTATTGTAAGTTGGGACTTGGAGAAAATTGTTTAATAAGAGAAAGGTAAAATGGTTATTCACATTAAGTTATTTATTTGCATCAATTGAGAGAGGGTATGGAATTTGGGGGCTTAATTGAAATAAGAAAGAGTAAGTTTTGTGGTAAGAATGAGAAATTAAAGGAAAATACGGGGCTAAGTGCAATTGACAAAAAAATTAACCAGATAAACCAATGGGAAGACACCTAATGGATTCTAGAGTAATCGAGAGATGTGAGTTGTAAAGAAAAAAAGATATTTTTTCCATGGAATTTAAGTAGTGGCCAATCAATTCAAAGGAGTAAAATCAGAAAATTTTCATTGGAAATACTCTCCATTTCTTACACAAAAGTACTTATTCAAGTTGCAATTTGGGGAGGGGAGAAAGAGTTGAGGTTTAGGTGCTTTAAGGTAAGATTTCTTCTCTACCTCACCTTGCTTTCTTACTTCACGTATGAAGAATTAGAATGGATATAAATATTAAATATTTACATGTATAATTTATTATATTAAAAGGAGAAAGCAGGAAGATGAAGACAAAGGTGGTAGGAAGAAAGGGCTAAATAAGGTATAGGAACTTCATATATTTTGTTTGTGTGTGTTTGCTATGCATGGGATGTGAGAAATGAGATAATTGATGTTAGAATAAGTTATTCTCATAAAAAATTAAACTTAATACTAATTGAAAATCGGAATAGGAAGTTTTTCTTGGAATTAAAAATATAATTATATATAGTTATTATTTATAATGTAAATATATGAGAATATAATCACCTAACCAATAATTATATTTACTTTTGGTGTCACTCAAATAGTACTTATCTATTTTTGACACAATATCTATATGAGTAATCGAGTATGTAAATTCATAAGATAATCATATACAATTATTATAGAATAAAATTTACCAATTCATACCATTACATGAATGTATAATCATCTCACCAATTAATTTTATTTACTTTTAGTATTACTACATTAGTGCGTATCTATTTTTAGCATAATACTTATATGGGTATGTAAAGTAGTAATAAAATCATATGAAGTTATTATATATAATGAAATTTTATCAATTAATATAATTATATGAGTATCTAATCACCTTGTCAATTAATTTCATTTACTTTTATTGTTATTCAAATATTTCTCATTTATTTTTTACTTAATACATATATGAATACATTTTTAATAATATAACTCTATACATAATGAAAGTTTAGTTGTACATTTAAAAATGATACAAGATTAAAAAAAAAACTTAAAATTTAACAAGTAAAGGAATTCGATTAAGATGAATGTCATTCATTTCATAGTTGTGATCTTGGATTCTAGATTTAAAATAAAATTTATAGTTTTAAAGTACACAGCTTTTTTGATAAGCATACGTTGAAGAAATTAGTTTCTAAAGTGGCAACTACTTTAAATTGATTTATAGAACATAAAGAAAATGAAAGAAGATAATATTGATCAAATTGCAGCTCCACCACCTAATTATGATGAAATTGATGATGATGTTGATGCATGGTTTGGAAAATGAGGATAAGGAGTAAGTTTTACCTCAATGAGATTTGGATGCTTATTCAACTAATAAATTAGTAAAAAATTCTCCTAATTTTAATATTTTGAGTTGGTGGTAGATGAGTGAGCAAAATTATCCAATTTTGGTTAAGGTAACTAGAGATATCTTGATTGTTCAATGCTCGATTGTAGTTTCTATATCAACATTTAACACTAGAAGAAAGATTTTTAAAAAATTTAAAATTCTTTTAAGTCCAATTACAACCAACATTCTCATTGCCAAAATTGGTTATGACTGGCTAGACTTTTAATCTCAAGTAATTACTATATTCGTGTAAATTCTTAAATATTGGATTTAATGTTTTGGTTTTTTTGTGGTTTAATTATTTAATCTCTATGTTATTTTTTAAGACATTTTTCAAGATTCTCAAATTAGTGCCAACATAATATAGAGACAGACTATCGAATGTTAATTTTTAAATTTTGTATTTTGACTTAAATTTGAGTTGTATGTGTTGAGATATTTTAATTGTATTTATATTTATTATTGTGTGAATTTATTTTGTCAATTTTTAAAAATATTGAATTATTCGAAGCATTGGATTGTATTGTACTATATTGTTTAGTATCGAAAGAACTGAAAAATCAAACCAAATCGAACTATAACAAATTATCCCAAATTTTCAAAATAATAACAATACTTAATTTTTAAATTGCTCAAAATTTCAAGATAATATAGAGATTTGTAAATTCTCAAATTGTACCATATAGTGTACACCCCTACCTACTAAAGTCTTAGTAGTGGGTAAATCAGCATACTTAGAAGGGTTTTGTAGCTACTCCAATCCAGTGGCACCATGGTATCTTTATTTTGAGACTTATTTCTCTCCAGTATAGTACTCTGGTACTTCCAATACATTTTATTACTTGAGGCTTAGCCTCTCCAGTTGATACCTTCTTAGCATCTCGAGCCGATGCTCATATTAAGTATCTCTAGTACCTGTTACCCACATCTATAGGAAATAGCAAGCAAACCAATAAATGATATGTTCTCTTTCCTGTTTTGATTTTGAATTACTCTATTCAATTCTATTAAATATATATTCCTAGCTTGATGAATAACTATTATAGGTTCTGACGTGATTATTCTGACCAAATTGTTCTATTCACTTTTGATATATGTATTCTGGACTGATAAATTATTACAGCATCTAAAATTAGATTATGAATGATGCATATCAGTGGCGACACCACTCGAAGAGGAAGGGGGGCAATTGACCCCCTTACTTTCTGAAAATTTTTTAATTATATATATATATATATATTGGAATTACAATTTTGTCTCTCTTAAAATTTTTTTTTACACCTCTCTCTTTAACTTATTCTTTAATTTTTTTAATCAATAAAATATTTTATCTTCCCACTTCCTTTGAAACAAAAATACAAAACTCTATTCTTCTTTGAATTTTTAAAGGAAAATCATATAAATTTGAGAAAAAGCTAAAGAATACAGTAAACATTTATTTTTAATTAAAGGTTAGTAATTTAGTTTTGTAATTTTCTTTTGTTTGCTTTTATATCTCTTAAAAAAGTTGCAATATTTCTTTATTTTTGCATTTTAGAGAATTCATATGAAATTTTAGACAAATGCTAACCTATTTAGGTTTTATATTATCTATTTGAATTGATGAAAGTTTTAAAATAAATGATTAATTCAAACACATCCTAAGAGGAAAGCTCGTAAAGAAGAAAGAAATAAAAATTCTGAGCGTATGTTGACAATAAAGGAGACATGGTGAATATGGAATGACATTAACAGTGTTTGGGCATTTGATTCTAGAAATTTTATGGGGCTAAATTCTTTAGTTTTCTTATTATGCCACTAAGAGCTATATTATATCAGTTTTATTTAATTGATGCATTTACAGTTGCAGACAATTTAAATGGATAAAAAGAGCATATGTATAATACCAACAGATAGAATATAGATTTTTACTTTTTCTTACTGAACACCAGCAAATTAAGCAAACATGTTATACAGTTTTCGAATAACTTTTCTTTAAATGAATAAAAAGGTCCATATTGTATCATTGTATTCGAATAACTTTTTAATGGTTTTGAAAATTTAATTTATAATATAATAAGTACAGTAATAGTTTTTGTAGGTTTGTTAATTCAATGAATATTTTTTTAATAATTTATTTATAGTATTTATGCTATATTTTTTAAGTATGACTTATATTTTTGCCCCTTTTAATCAGTTGTGAAGCTAGGATTTAAAATTAAGGGGGACAAAAATATAAATTATATTTAAAATTAAAATATAAATTTAGAAAAAAGGGGTCAAAATAAAATTTTAAGTGAGTAAAATTATTTATTTAATATATATATACATATAAAATAAAAAAAAATTAAAAAATAAGGGGGCCAATTGCCCCCCTTCCTTTTCACCTGGCATCGCCAGTGCTCTTACTAATAAGCTCTAGCTTCGCCATATGTGCATATTATATTATTACCATGCTATTACGATACTTATCTTATTCATCATGCGTGTGGTTTGGCTGGATGACTAATGTGAGGAGTCGTCAGTCACCATGCATAATTTATCCCTACTAAGCAATTTAACTTAAAACAATGTTTTTTCCTCCACGTAGGTCTTAATGTTCATGTCAGTGAGACAACCGCAACCGCAAGGCCAAAGAATGGATTTTGAAGATTTTGTATGATGAAGAACCTCATTGTATTTAAATACACAAATTGATAAAATACATGTGTAAATTTATGAAATTTTGAATATGGAAGATATGTATTATTGTAAATCCTGGCCTGTAAATATTAATGCGGAAGTTATGTAATTTTACTATAGATCATATATCCTGAAAATGTATGTAGAGATCTGCATATATATATATATATATATATATATATATATATATATATGATGGCTCTATATGTATGAGACTGTAAGTGTATGAATTACGTGCAAAACTCGAAGTCACACCCTCAGCATGAAAAATTTAAAATTTTCCAGATTTTAATCGAACATGTCACTCCTCAGTCATGCACTCACATATTCTAATATGCGGTATGGGGGTGTTATGGTTACAGTCCATTACCTATTCAAGAAAGCAAAAAAACTCACTTCAATAACCTCACATGTCACAAATAACTAAATAGATACTCTTAAAATAAGCAATAGGGGTGTTCAAATTTGGTATAATCAATTTAATCCATCTAATTCAACCCACTAAATCCATTTTTTTTATAATTATAGTGGGTTATTATAACCTATACAACCCATTCTAATATTTTAAAAATATACCTGTGGGTTATGGGTTATTATATAATCCAACCAATTAACTCGTACTATACTCTTGTTTAAACACACTTTCTTCTTTTACTCTAATATGAGATTTTAATGATAAATCAGTAAAAAAATATTAAATTACGATTAATTCGATTAAACTAATCAGATCGGATCATTTTTATAGCATTAAATATTATTAATAAGAACAAAATCAATACTTTTTTATTTAATAATGATTGATATCAATTATTAGAGTTTAATCTGATAATCAATTTTTAATTAGATGAGATTTTAACTTTGATTCATTAATTCGGAATTCGTAATTATAAAATATGTCCTCTCTTATAATAATTTCAAAAAATCAAATTATGAAAAAATCTGTTTTTTTGGAGAAAAAATCTACCAAGTTAGTTTAAGAAACTTTCAATGTCTAAAATTTGAAAGTAAACGATGTTATAACTTATTATGTACCGTTTGACCGTAAGGAAACGTTGATATTTGACTAATGCAAGTAAAATATGTATTATAGTTGCTATTAAAATTATATATTATTTTTTCAATCTGATCTAGTTTTTAGTCCATTCTTTTACACTTAGAGTCAGTTCAAATTCGTCCGAAAAAGTGATTCAATTGAAAATAATGATATAAAAAAGTTGAAATTGAAAGTAATTTATCCGAAAGGATCAAACTTGAAGTTATATAATTCGATCTGATTGATAGATTTAGAAATAATATATAAATACATTTTCTTGTTAAATAGTCAGAGTATGAAAATTTTGGTTCTTTTTTTTTTTTTTTACCCTTTGAATTTCACATTTTCTATGTACAAAAGCTTTTTCTCCACGGTTATTTGGCTGAAATTACTTTTACAATATTTTTATAGAAAAAGTGTCTTCCCAAAGTTGCAAAAGCGACAATATCTGCATAGAATTAAAAACATTTATGCAATTAAATTGTTTTTGAGTAGTTAGTTTTCCATATTTTACTGCAAAAAAAAATTAAAAATCCATTTAATTTATTAAAGTCGTCATTAATAAAAAGAAGCAATTGATTTTATTTTTAGATATGAATGTGTTGCTGGGTGCTACTGATTTTATAGGACACAGATCGGACGTACAATAATCTATTTATATATGTATAGCAGCTTGAATCATACAATAACCAATCATACATAAACATCGAATTTGTATATACATACGAGATCATACAAGTGGCACTAAATGACATGTTACATATCCAATTGATGAGTAATTTTAAATTTTAAAACACTATTAATTTTTTTATGAAATTTATATATAATTTAAAATTTTATGGCACTATAAATTTATATACATACGGTATTTTAAAAATATATATAAAAATAAAATTAATACTTTATATTTAAAAATATATAAATATGAATAATTTAAAATTTATATGTGCATAATATAATATAAAAAAATTAATATAATTCATATAACCCGCATAAACCAACCAATCTAATATAAAAATAAAATAAAATAAAATAAAATTAATTCATAACCCAGCTAGTTTGAGTTAGGTTCAATTCATTTAAGAATTTAAATAGGTTGGAGGAAAAACTAATTATAATCCACCCAACCCATACTTGAACACCCCTAATAAGCAATAATGCTTGCATTTCTTCCTCTAAATTTAGGATATTTGTAATAACGCCTTCCAAAATTCAAAATACTCCAAGATATTAATGTAACAGCTTTGTCGCCACAAAAACATCTAGGCCTTGCCCCTTCATTGATATAATCATCACTACTTTTCCAGCTTCGAGATTGCATAACCGATAATAATGAGATTGAGTTCGATGAAGGCATGGTAGCTTCTGTAACAAGTTTCCCTAACTTTAGTTCGTGATTTAACTAGGGATTTTAAGTTAAAAAAGAACATAATGAAAAAGAAGAGAAGGAGATGTCGATCTGCATTTTGGGAGACAAAGAAACGAAAGGGAATGGGTAAAAAAAAATTACAAGGGTTTTTACATGTCACGTGCCTTGCACATTTGAGTAAGATGTCATCTGTTGTATCATGTGTTGGCATGCCACATGTCTATTTCGTTGCCACGCCACAAGTCAAATGATAAAAAAAAAAAAAAAGAAAAGAAGAAAAAAAGAGCCAATGTCACGATTATATAATTTAGAGGTAAAATTACATCAATTTTGAAATAATTTATTGCACCAAAATAAATATTACTTTTTTTTTTTACCTACTTTAGAGCATTTTTGCATCTTTGGCCTTTCCTTAGCTATTGGCAGAAGTTCCTCATCTATTGGCAAAAGTTCTAGATATCCGTTTAGCTTTCCAGTGGACTGTAGATAACAAGCTAGGGTCTGGAACAATTTTTACGTATGCCCAAGCTGTCTTTTTTGTAGTGCTGTTCTAGACAGAGGACCATTAAAGGATTGTGAGCACTGCAAGAGTGCAAAGATTTGCTTTCTTCAATAAGCAACATCATTTTTCGTTGTATTTAGGAGGTGAGGCAATTCTGCAGTTCATGTACTCGCAAGAAATTCTTGAGCAATTTTTGCGTCCATGCATTGCACAATTGCTTTAGTGAACTTCACAGACTAATCATGCATTCATCAACTGAATATGAGGAAGCTATATTAATTGACAAAAAATCTCTTAATTTTTTTTTCTTGGACCATTAAATGTAGTAAATCTAAGGTCATTACATTTAAATATCATAATCATTATGTATGAAGAAAAAGGGCATCTCTCTTTTTTTCTCTTTTTCTTGCAGCCTCACATTTAAGCCCTAACCTATAGGGAATAAAAATAATGACATTTTGAGGTGAAAAAAAAAAAAAAAAACCCCTCACTGTTCTAAAAGAAAAAGAATACAACTATTGATAGCACAATGGTATACTTGGAAGACTGCCAATAAACCGTGACCTGAACATCCAATTTATCAATGTGGCTAATCTCTATCTAAGCCTTTAGGAGAGGAAACCCAGATGGGTCTGTATCTGTGTGTCCGAGAGCTTCAAGTACAAACTAACGAGAACTGAAGAAGAAGAAATGGATCTCAAATGTGTGAATAATTCTCTGAATTTGATCTTTATTTGTCATTCTGACAATTGACTTATCTCCTTTGCGGTCCAATAAGTCCTGCCAAAAGAATTCCTTTCAAGAACACTCCTGGAATGAAATTTATAGACAAACATGTTCAGCATCAAGTGGACTATAATTAGAAAAGGAAAAAAAATTAAATGCATATAGTCACCTTTCTACTTTAAGAGTAACATACTTTACTACATTCTAGGTTGGAAGCAGTGGTTGTCTCTCATCATGTCCAACATGATGAGTAGCCTGTCAATGAAATTCAAACCGAAAACATAGGATGAGATTCACATACAACTCTGAAAACTGGTGCAGAAAAAGGGTGTATCCATACAAATTTAAATCACCTCTTCATTTGCTCCAGCCGCCATGTTTATGAATGATTCTTTGGACCTGAATGGGAAACAATGCAGTAAAAATTTTCAGTGGAAATAATAGTTAAACGCTTCTTCATAGTTCTCCACCATTCTCATCTGCATCTAAGGAATTCAACATATTTGGCATTTGAAATGATTAAATAAGGCTCCACCCATCATTTTAGCATTTTTTCCGAGTTCAGTACGAAAAACACTAATGAGCCAGTAAATTAAATGGAGTGATATGTCTAGCCTTCCCATTAAAAAGAGACTTGCTCATGACCAATGCGAGTATGCAAACCTGTGGTTATCCGAAACATCCATTACTTCCACCACCCCATTCTGCTGTTCATCTTTCACTTTTGAAAGGGATGAAAAGAACTGCTAGGAGAAACGACAAGAAAAGAGAGAAGACATTGTTAGTTTCTCGTTGCTCAAGTCTGAATTAAACAAAAAGTTAATCAATCATTTCAGATGATTACCTGGTGCATCGAGATGAACACAATAGAAATTCCCAACAAAAAGTTCATAGTCAAAGCATGGCCAAACAGAACTGCAGATGCTATGCCCGTGAAGATTGTAGCAACTGTTGAAGAGTATTTCTTCAGGATTGTATCTGAAGAGACAAAATGACGCCAGCAATCCATGTAATTGCAGAACAGAAAGTCATTATGCAATAATTCAAAAACCAAAGATATGTAGTATACAATTTTCCCAGCATGTTTTTAGCAAATTGTGAATCAAACCTATCACAAGAAAAGGATAGAGGATCAAATAGTGAACCTGCATATTTAAAGAAGAAAGAGGACAATATTCCCTGGGCAGCATTGTTACATATCAGAAGCATGGTAGCCTTTGAATGACCTTCTAGAATATTAAAGCTATCAGGACCTGCAGCATTCAGCATACAAACATCAAGGGAAAAACATAAAGGCAAGTAAATTATTAAAAAGGTTTCACTTAGGTGTCGTGAAATTTAATGCTAGAAACCAATTCCAGTGATGATGAATCAAGAGTCTAATTGAAGTAGAATTAGTTCCAAGTTGATAGTAGTTATTTTAGTTGGCATGGAAACGCAATAGAAAATATAGTCATATGGGAAGAGATGAGATGAAAAGCATTAAATGATATGTCTGACATAATTAAAATACACAGAACATCCTATCACTTTGGAAGACATTAGAGTTACACTGAAGTGAAGACATTCATATGAATTACAAAGTTTATTATGAAAAGATACTTTCTACAAAATATACTGCACAGACAAAATATATAGCACGAATAGTCTAATAGTTCAACATTTTCCATGTTTGCCTATGCAATAAAACATCCATTGAAAAGCAGTACCATACAAGTTATGGAGGAAAATTATAAATGTATAATCTAGTTAGCTGATGATAAAAAACATAGTAATTTAAAACTTCATCCCCAGTATTTTCCTAACCTGGCCTGACAGAAACATAAATAGTTATATGCCACAAAAGAGACAATTTCCAAGAATAATAGCTTAAAACAAGGAAAAACTACCATTCTAACAGATTTCAAGTTTGAAAAGAAAAAGTAATTTGGATTTCATATTTCTTAAAAAAAAAAAAGTGAAAAATGAAAAAGAAGAAAATAGCACTAAAATTAACAAGCATTGGAAATACTTTTCCTAGTTGAAGTTCACCAACGACTTGCCATGCCCCTTATTGCCCATAGTATCATGCATATCCTAATTGAAATAGAAACCTTAGTGCGACGGAGAACCATTAGAACCAGTTTTCTTTCAGACAGGTTATTATGTTCAACTATTTTGATACAATTAATAAAATTCATAATTTGATGATTTTGCAAGTACATAAAATCGAGCACAGCTGTGTCAAAGTAAATGACATTAAAAGCAAACTAAACCTGTTGCAACATATGAAACATGGAATATGAACACATCGAATACATCAGTCTCCTTAATAAAAGATATTCATGCCCATACCTTTGACAATGGCAGTTCCCAAAATTCCTAGAAAATTGAAGAAAGCACCGTATCCATACAAAAATAAGTTCTGAAAGCCAAAAATATAGTCAGAATTAGGATCTTAATAAATTCACTTGTCAGCACATAAACTCATAACTGCAGTTTCAATTTAAGGCATAATGTTCATCAAATAATATAGTAGCATTTGACTTCAATATTAACAAAAGCAATTCAATTTTCAGGCCAAACCCCTCTGTCGCCCAGTACTAAGGCAATTGCTCATTATCAGCTGTACTTGTTGTCTATAAAATGCCCACCTTATCCCTTCCCAGATTGAAGGTGGAAACACATATTAAACATTGTAATAGTAATAGGCAACACTTGCTGTGTTCCCAAATAGGTGTCCAATTAGGAAAATTATTTTGTTCCTAAAAAAGTGTCTTTCAGAATTCAAGAGAGAATTTATTGCATGTTTCCCATTTTTGAACCTTGTTTTGGTATTCTAAATGCATTTATTTCCTTGTCACATTTTCATACGTTAATTAATAAAAGGATAATTTAGTCATTCAAAAATAATTTTTAGAGGATTGAAATGTTTTAATCATTTTTTAATCTATATGCATAGGCTTAAATGGACACTTATATGAAAACGAAGGAAGTAGTTTATTTTAGTAAACAATGTTTAGTTAAGTATTCTGTTAAATGAAAAGTGAAAAGAGATAAGCCTAAATACATAAATCTCAAATTAACCAACACACTCAACCTAATCCAATACCTGAAGATATATGCTTGTATCATATTGACTCTTGAGAGCATACTCATTATAGACTGAGGCCAAAGATGGAACAGTAACCTGAAAATTTCCAAAGTAAGTTTCTGAAATGAACAAAAATAATTTTAGGAAAAATCTGACATAAACAGAACACTTTGAAACCAAACTAATTGCACAGTTAACTTATGATCATCGGAAGAACATAAACTTACAAAGATCAATGTATAAACATAAGCAACCGTTGCAAGTGGAATGCCTGCTGCAGCAGGACCTGCGGGCAACGAACGCAGCTGATTTACACTAATCCCAATGAGCAATAAAGCAAGAGCCTCCCACTGTTCCAAAAACAGAAATGAGATGTGTTCACCATACATCACAATGATATTGACTATTGTATAATTAAAAGCAGACATAAAACAGTAGATTGATGACTTGTCAACAATAAGAAAATGCCAAGCCTGGTCACATGCACTTCTATAATTCAAAACTAACCTGTAGTATAGAAAATCGGCGCCTCATTATTATCTTTAGCAGAACAGCAATCACCAGAACCTGTTACAAAATTAGAAGCATTTCTTCAGGATACAAAAAAAAAAAAAAAAAAGAAGAAGAAGAAAAGAAAAGCAAAACCATTTAAGAATATGTTGCCATGAAGGACCATTAATAAGCACTAGATTGACATTGAAACAAATATTAGAAGTCAACCAGAGATCAAGGTACTAGCCCTTATGGGGTCGAAATGAAAATAGAGAGAGAAGCAACTTGAGTGCATCAAGTAATATCACCAAATCACCAATAACT
Source organism: Excoecaria agallocha (assembly GCA_037975025.1). NCBI lineage: Eukaryota > Viridiplantae > Streptophyta > Magnoliopsida > Malpighiales > Euphorbiaceae > Excoecaria > Excoecaria agallocha. The sequence continues at coordinate 12,426,615 of CM075814.1, read as the reverse complement.
AATGTCATGAATTATAAAATACCTTCAGATTGCTCAGCATCTTCACTGTTGCAGGATTGAAATATAGCTGCAAAATAAATAATTAACAAGATGATAACAACATTAAAAAGCATTTAAGCTCAATTCTGTCGACACTCAACTAAACATGAAGATTGAAGCCCAGAAACTTCGGACAATCAGCAACTATGGATAAAACAATATTAAACAAGCGCAAGTATGTTTGGAAAAGACAAACACCAGGTTCACTTGGCCTTAACCAAGCTCAAAAAAAAAATGAAACTTACTACCTAATTGTGTCACAAAATCATTAAATTGAGGAAATACTTTCAATAAATAAATAAATAGCTTCATATGAGGTATACCCAGTTTCTGTGGTTTCCAAAACACAAAGGCCCAGAAAACAGCCATACTAGATGTACTCAACATGTCCATATAAAGTGAAAATATAATATAATCATCAGGATCAATTTATCTTGTTTAGTTTAAGACACTGGAGAGAGCCAATAACAAGCTTTATAATGAACTTAAATATATATATATATATATATATATATATATAAAGAGGGAACAAACATATTGAAAAGTTAGCCACTGGTGACAAAGCAAGAAAAACAAGCAGTACAAGTGCTTGATTAAGACTAACAAAGTATGCTCTCATAACCTGGTATGGTCACATTTTGTATCGCAAGACAAATAAAAGGAGGTCCTACTCTTTAAAACAGCTTTAGGCTTTGGTTAAAAGCGCACTTGTGGATAACCAAAACACAAAAAAAAGGAGGAAAAAATGCTGCCACTAATCCAAAGGTTAAAAATGCTGCAGTCAAAAACAGATATCCACAAAGGTAGTGCAAATTGTACATAAATTACTTTCTCAAGTTTTTCTCCTGCTTAATCTTTCCAGCTTTGCTCAAGTTTTTCTCCTGCATCATTTTTCCAGCTTTGTTGAACAAGCTGGTAGATATTGTTTCTCATACCATTATTATCTGACCCAAAAAGTACATAACTTGGATATCAATTCTAGTACAAGGAGGATTACGCACATACAAGTTGGTGCATATATAGTTGTGTGTGGGATGAGCAGAGACAGAAACTAGGCTATCACAGGATCGTACAAGGATATACCAAAGGTGGAGTTTCATGTTTAGGTTTTCATTGAAGAATACTAGAACATGGCATGAGAAAACATGGGATGTCATTCCTTTGGCTATTAATTGGATATATACTGAAAGAAAATAATTTCTACTTTTTTGTTGATCTAACCATCATTATATGCAAGTAAAGAGAAACTATTGAACACTTTTCATTTTTTGATGACAGGAAATTTTACTTGTGATCATTTTGCTTTGTAAATCATGCTTCTCACTTGATAAAATCTCATTTCTGGTACGTATTAACAGAGTATAAAGCTAGTATACAAAAATCACTCCTCCCATGGTGTCCACGTTTATAGAATTGTTTATACTGATTAAAGAGCTTGAAACAAATGCAAAAGATTAAGTTTCCCTTGACCCATCAGTACCTACAAGAAGTTGGTTTATGCATCACGGACTATGGCAAATCAAAGCCAGCCAAAAGCCCATTCTAACATTTATATTCCCCATATATTTTTCCCATTTGGAGCAGATTGGGCATCTGACCACATAACCACCAAAATCCCATCCCTGCACGGAAATGTGCTTCAAGGGATTACCTATGCTTGGCATTGACACCCATCCACTAGCAACTTCTAAGGTGCTATAGAACCAAGCACAGAGAAAAACAATAGTTAGGACTAACCTGCATGGTGAACTTCAGATAGTTATTGATAGCATATAGAAGAGCTGGAACAGCAAGAAGAACATTGTTACGCGCTGCCTGCAAAACAACCACAACTCACTGCTACAATAAGGACCATAAATGTCGGGCTGCCATCACAACCAGCATAATAATTCCAAAATCTGAACACTGTAATTACGGCAGGAAAGCAATGAGCTGCTTGTGCATTAACATATAAACTACAGGATCATAATTTAGCATTATAAATGTGTTCGTGATCGCAAGGGTATGTAGGAAAAGGGGGAATCAGCTGCATGTAAAGACTTAAGTCCAGTACTACTAACAAGATACTGTACATTTCTTAGCAATTAATGTGTTCATGCTCACAAGCATATATGGGAAGAGGAACAATCTGCTCATAAAGACTTGAGACCTGAGGTCTATACTCCAATAAATACCAAGCAGATGTTGCAATGATCAAATAATATGAGTTCTTCAAAATGAAAGAAAATGGCAATATGGCCTTCCTTATGAATATGCAAAGGTTAATTTAGCAGAAAAACTTCAACCAGACAGAAACATGACTTATCCCACTGTTAAAAAAAAGATAATGCAAACAATTTATATTCAAAAACAATGATGAATTTTTCATTTATAAGAAATAAGGAATGTCCACCAAGCATTTATCACAAGAACAATTTTTATCACATTAAATATAGTTGTCATTCAAAAAGTTTAATAAATATCTATAAATAAGAAAGAACGAAGAAGTACCTGTACAAATGTAGAAATTGAGAGGAGAGGCTTCTCTCCTACTTTCTGGTGCCTTGCCTGTTTTATTAACAAAAGATTAATTTCAGCTATCTCAATGCTCCAATTTTCCACAAGGTTTTTAGTCTCCTTTTTGCACAATTAATAATAATATTACTTCACTAAGCAACAGCCCATTCCATTTATGCATTTCCATTGTTCAACAGTGAAGAAAAATGTAAAACAACTCATATGATTGGGGAAAAAATTAAAATTACCTGGAAGATGAGCATAATAATTGCAAATATAACCTTTGCAGCCTCTGTCAAGAAGTTGACGCTCACAGGGCTAAATTTGAATTTACCATCCACTTTGGACATGTAAACCAAAATAGGCTGCCAGAAACAATAAATTGAACATGTGAAATAGTCCATTATTGAACTAAAATAGGCCGGCAAAAACTGTTAACTGAACATGTGAGAGAGTACATAATTGATAAAATAAAATAAAATAAAATAAAAGTTAAATTCAGAAAAATCAATGCGGTTCCTCGACCACTGTAAAATAAAAATTGAACAAGATTTCAAGACAAAAAAATTAGAAAATTAAAAAAGAACATTATTTGGGAAGTTCAATATTTTAATCTACAAAAACAGCCAACACAATCAGAAACTAATAATATTAACTTGGCTATCAGCAAGGACAATAACTCGGATAAGCTTCAAGAGCCTTGCATCAAGCTATCTTCCTAGGATTTAAATAACAAGCGAATCTTCAATTGATCAAATAAAAAAAAATGGAAAATAATGACATACTGATTTATCAAACTAATACTGCATCATATCTCAGCTTTAAAATATCTGCTGATTAGCACAGGTTCATATTAGCCCATCTGTATCAAACATTTTCCCGATACAAAGAAATACAATCACAAAATCTTCAAGAGATTTTACTGAACCAGAAAAATTTCCTCTCTAAATTTTAGTGAGAAAAGCCATAAATATGAGTCTAGAATAAATTATTCCCCAAGAAAAAAAAAACACTTAAAAGAGAAGGTAGTGAACCAGAATAAGTTTCTTTCAAAACTTACATGAGATCATCCCCCGTATATATGAGTCTAGAATAAATTATTCCAGTCAAAATTGTGGCAATATGCCTAACAAATAAAGACCTTGTATAACCTTTCACAAACAGATCTAGGCTAGCAAGGACACATATTGCTTAATGCTCACACAGAGAGAAACAAAACATGCAATAAAATTGAGATACAATCAGTCACCTGTAAACCCACAAGAATGCAATCACCAACAACCAATAGGATATTGATGACGCGTTGCTTTGATGAAATCCTGCTCTTATGTCGATCATAAGCTCTTGAAACAGCTTTGGCATTTGGGGAAACCAATTTCGAATGGCAGACACTGCATTCTATCATCCCGTGTTTCATCGGTTTATCCCTCTTATGAGCAAAGTCTTCAGAAAACTGAACCTACCAACCACAAATAGAGAAACCAATAAAATAAAATAAGATGATTAATCACCCATAACCAACTCAAAATCAGCCGCAATTTTGCAACAAACACTCTACTATACATAAGCAGTCCTATTCTAGATGCAGGAAAAACCACATTATTAGCTGAATCCTCCATGTTCCATTGAATCAAAAGATTCAAAACTTCTAACGACTTCTACTCGATAAAGAAAATCGACATCAGATCTCCAACTCATAATCACGCAAACAAAACCACACTTGCCAGACCGAAAACTACAATTGGACAACAAAAAGATTAAATCTTGGCGCATCAAAACTCAAAACCGAATTATAAAACTAGCAAAAACGAATTAAACTAAGCAACTAAAGAATACAATCAAAGGCAAGCAAAATCGGCGTATTAAAAAAATACCTAAATCCACTCTTTCTCAACAAAACATTGCCAAAAAAAACTCTCGCCGACAGTAAAATCTCAGACCAGATCCACAGCAACCGACACCAGAGTTCAACTTATCTCTCACTCCAAACCTCTCTCTAGCTGCCTGAGAGAGCCCAAATCCAAAGAAAATTTAGAATTGAAGGGCTCAACTAAAACATGAAATTGAATTCCCTCAGAAAGTTTAAAGAGATGCGAAGAATATGCAGATAAAAAGAGTGAGAGAGAGAGAAATAATAATAATAATAATAATAATAATAATAATAATAATAATAATAATAATTAAAATCACTTGCTTTGAATTCACATCAACAAAGCCTGGAGATGCAAGATTGGAGAGAGCTTTTATGGCTTTTTCTAGTTAACGGAAAACGACTTTTTGGCGGAGGTGACGGTCCAATAGCGTATCAGATTTGTGTATCAATTAGTGAGGTCAAAAATATATAACAGCAATAGTTGCGAATTTCAGCCAATCGGATTCGAGCGTAGGATATTGGTGATGTAAGTTTGTGCGGGTGATGGTACAATTATTATGTCTTAGCATTGTTATTTTTATAGAGTTGTTTTAGTTTTTAAAGGAAATAAAAAATATTTACATATATATAAAATTTATTGCACCAAACAATTGTTTTTTTTGGTCTTATGTTTCTTTCACTTAAAAGTTGTAAATAAATTTGAAATTGTAGTTGTACTTTAAATGGGAAAGGATCTTTTTTTCGCCTTTTCTAAATGCAAAAGGAAAACTAAATTGTTTGAGTCTTTCTAATTTTCTTTTCGAATATATATGGCAAGTAAAAATCCCTACTAAAAAATGAATTAATTAGGATATCATTTGCAAATTGCGAATCGCAACCGTCAATAGGTTATTATTCACAGTTTTACTAATAATATGAATGAATTTTAAAATTATAAAATAAGAAAAAATTTTATATACCGTGCCGAAATAAACTATTTTAAATTTAATTTATCGGCATATACATGCTTTTATTAAATCACGTGCAAAACTAAAAAGATATTTTATTCGTTCCTTTTTAAGAGATATTTTTCTATTATTTACAAAAATTAAAAAAATTATTAAAATAACTTAATTTTATAAAAAATTATGATAATTGATAAAAATATCCTTTTATTTTTTCAAGAATTTTGTTTAATTTTAGTTTAAAATAGAGAGTCATAAAAAATATTTAATAAGTTATATAATAAATAGGAGTATACATGTAAACATATTTTTTAAATTTTAAAAATAATATTTAAATTGAGACAAATTAAAATAGAAAAAAATACCTCTTAAAATGGAATGAAGAAAATAGCATAAAGGATTGCCTAATATACATCATATGTATAAATCTTTGAATGTTTTAATCAATAAATGTGCAATTATTAAAATATCATCAACTTTCCGTGTAGCACACAACGAGCAAGGTGAAATGTATGTGATATTTGATAATGGGTATTGTGTGTTACATTCTTACCAAGAAAAGGAAAAGAACGATTTGTGCGTTTCATTGTACTATACGGAAATCGTACGAAATATTTGTATATGATTATGGGTCCATAATTTTATATTAAATATTAAAGTTATTGAGTTTCTAAACGTGGCTATATAAGTCGGAGAATATTTTTTTTTCGTCTTCGCCTTTACAGGAAAAATGTTTAAAAATTTTTCGTCCCATTCGAAAAGATTTTTCGCCGGAGATGGAAATTCTCCGCTCCATGATCATCCTCATTCTTTTGGAATGTACTTGTAACTCTATATTGCATAGAAACATGTCCATGAATAAAATAATATGAGAGACTAATAACAGTATACACAAATCTGTATTTTTTTGTATCGAATTGAAATACCGAATAAAATAATTCAAAATTGAATTGTACCATTGACTATTTCTTTGTAATAGAACCAAATTGTACTGCTGACTTTATTTGAAATGAATCTTAAAATTTTATTTAGAGTCAGACCTAAAACTGTATTAAATTTAACTGAATTATTCTGAAAATAAATTGAACAGAAAAAATCAATATTCATTAACTATTATATATAATATTACTAATTTATAAATAAATATCAGCAGTATCTTCAAATCTAAAAATTGTAAATATTTTGAGTTAGAGATATGTCGGCTGAAAAAAAAAAGGAGTGCAGTAGTCAAAAGTCAGAGGTCTGTGAGTCATCGTTGACTCACAGACCATGCCCGTGACTCGGTCTTTCACTTACCTAGCGAGTCAATACTCTCCCGATCCGTGACTCACAAAGTGAGTCACTCTTCCAGTATGTGACTTACCTAGCGAGTCACTCTTTCGATCCGTGACTTGCCTAGCGAGTCACTCTCCTGGTCCGTGACTCGGTCTGTGACTTACCTCCAGAGTGCAAAAAAAAGAGAAAAAAATCTTTTTTGTATATATCCCATTTTGAAATATTTTCCTTTGGTTTTTGAGCCTCTTAAAGGGGTTGTCCCTTCTTCTCTCTCCTGGGATGTCTCTTTTCTTCTTCTTCTTCTTCTTCTTCTTCATGCACTCCCACGAAAATTCAACCAAAACATTGTAAAATATTCCAAAAAAATAGAAAAAATCATAGAGCATCGAATCCTCGTCTTGTGATGGAACCAAACTGAAGGTAATAATCTTAAACCCTAAAATCGAAAAAATCTAACATTTAATTTTAATTAATATATGTGAATAGTTTATTAATAATAATAATAATAATAATAATATTATTATTATTATTATTATTATTATTATTGTTGTTGTTGTTGTTATTATAATTAAACTATTACTATTATTATTATTATTATTATTATTATTATTATTATTATTATTATTATTATTATTATTATTATTGTTGTTGTTGTTGTTGTTGTTGTTGTTATTTATTAATATGATTTTTATTATTGTGTTATATTTATTAATGTTTCATTAACATGATTAGGACTATAATTGATGCTTTATTTAATATTAGTTTATTATTATTATTATTATTATTATTATTATTATTATTATTATTATTATTATTATTATTATTATTATTTGGTGTTAATTTTAAATATTTTTATTATTAATATTTTTATTATTTTAATAATAATATTTATAATTAATATTATAAATATTATCATTAATAATATTATTTACTTTTATTGTCATTTTTATCATTCTACACTAATTATATTTTTTTGTCATATTTTTTATGCATAATTTCCCTCATGGGTTGAGTCGAAAGATAAGGTAAAGTAGATTAAATTAGGATTCCCATTTAATTTTTTATTAATTATTCTGGGCCTATAATATTATTTCATGCTTTCTATTTATTTTCCTATAATAATTTAGTAAAAAAGAGTTTTTAGACCATTAATCAAAGAAAATTTACTTTAAATATTTTTATCTAATTAAATGGTTTTTTCTCATAAAATTAACCAATGTCCCATTTTATTCCAAAAATCACTCGAAAAATCATTTTATTAGGTGGTAACTCCATGATACATGTAATGACTTCAACACCGGGCCCCCTCATGAACAGTACTTTTCGATAGTAAATAGTATTTTTCGGGCCTAAAAGGACACCCGAAAGTCAAAAATATTTTATTAAACCATTATAAAATAATGGTCATGGTGAGCTCGGGGTGAAAATTTGAAGTAAAATTTAAATCATATGGACCTCCAAAAGTCAAAAATATGAAAAAAGTAGCAAGTCAATTTTCCTGATAGGGAAGTAGACTTAATTTTGTATAAATAATTAAAAATAGTTTCATCTCTTTAGGTCATCCTAGTGGCCTCAATCAAGTAATTTGAGCGAAGGAATGCAAGAAATCAAGTGGAAAAAGAAAAAGGGGTAAGATTGAGTTTGAAAAGTTAATTGGTTTAAATTGATTCTTTAGTATTTTCTCATAATTTTTGAAGTGTAGAAGCTAACTATGAGCTTAAATTTTTCATATGAGGACAAAAAAATAAGGTTTGAAGAGCTTTATTGGCCGGCCATCATAGGATCAAGTGGAGAGGAAGGAGTTTTCATGGATCAAAACATGAAAAGGGAGGATTAGGCACCTCTAAGCAGGAGAAAATTGTAAGTGACTATAAAATCCTTTGATTTTCCTTTTATTGTGAATTAATTTCATTTATGTAATTACATAAAAAATTATTAAAATTGTTAATTGATAAAATTGATTTAGGGTAAATGAAATTGGACATTAGAAATGATGAAATGAAAGCTTAAATGGAAGAAAAAAAATTAGGAGGGATTAGTGTGGTGGCCGAATTGTGTAGTAAGGGAAACATATGAGATTTTTGCATGAAAATAAAATATATAAGCCTAAATTAATTATAGAAATGATAAATAGTGTCCATAAATTTTTATTAAATTATTGAAATTTATTTTAGAATTTTAATGATTATGTAACAATTATGTTATTAGTGAAAATTGTGAAATAATTGATTTTTAGTGAAAAATAATAGCAAATAATAAATAATGTATAAATAAATTTTATTAGAATTTATTGAAATTATTGGGATTTTATTGAAATTTTAATGTTAATATGTGTATTGAAATTAATTGAATTATTAGTGAATAATTGTACAAAAATATTGAAAAAGGGGAATTTATAGGAATTTAAATTATAGTCAATGAAAAAGAAAGAAAAAGTCAACCGATTAATTTTTCGAAATAGTTATTAAGCTATAAAAGTAATAAAAACAATGAATTATTGGTAAATAATTAATAAAATGAGTGAAAATGATAAAAATTATAAAATAATATGTACACGAATTTTCGTAAAATTTATATGCTTTACTAGAATATTTTTGAAATAAAATATTGATTATGTTTAATTAAAAATATTGAATTATTAAGAAATAATTCAATAAATAAGTACGTGGTGATAAACGAACGTGAAGTAAGTTACTTCAGTATAAAAAGAAATGAAAAAGTCAAATTATACATTTTTAAAAAATAAAATAATGAATTATATCAATATAATTCATAATTGTTTAAAAAGTTGTAAAATAAATATTTGACTAATTTATCAAAATAAATTAGTCAATAAAAAGTATTAAAAGAGTGAATTATTATAAAATAATTCACCAACCGAATAAAAATTGGCATACCGAATGATTAAACTTTTGGACAGAAAAAGAAAAGGAAAAAATCATAAAAAGTCAATTATTGAATTATTAGAAAACAATTTACAAGGAATTACACAAAAAGAATAAAAGAAAATTGTGAATTATAATGCTATAATGCATAAAGTGTATAAAAGACTGAAAAACCTCAAGCGTCCGAGTGAATTATTGAAGAATAATTCACAAAAGCGACTTAAAAAGACAAAGTGAAAGAAGGAAAAGAAAGAAAAAAGTTACTGAATAGTCAAAAGAACTAAAAGAGTGCAATTGACCAGAAATGTATTGTATCAAGTAATAAAATAAGAAACTAAAGATTTTTAAATGTTTAAAAATTATTTCAAATATAATTGATTGTTTTGCTTTTAGCTATAAGCAAGTAAGGATATTCTTGTTTAGGATATAATTGGCTAGCCATAAGGATACCATATACCGCGGTGTAAGTCATGGCGACTTGCTTTGCTATGGATAAGATCTTTGATCTCCATAATTTTAGTGTTTTCGGTGAAAATGAAAGAAAAATATTTTTCGAGAAATGGCCACTTGGAGATCACTTATCTCTCAGTGGGATCTTTGGGTCTAGTCCCGCGTATCCTTTTTGAGAATCCTGTTATATTGCACTAGGAGCGTATTGTAATGCATAAATCAGTATTGCTTAAATGAATTGAATATAAAAAGTTATAAACGAAAAATAATTTGTTTCAAAGAAAATAAAAAGTTGGGATAAAACGGTAAAAGTTTCCCAAAAAGTATAATTAATAAAAAAAGAAAAAGAAATATTTTATAAGAATAAAATGATAAATGAAGATTAAGTTAAGCTTTTATAAAGAAAAAGGATTTAAAATGTATTTTTACATGAAAAAGATAAATTAAATTAGTTGGTATTTCATTTACCAATTATTATTTTGAAAAGTAACAAGTTTAGAAAATAATATTAATTTCCTATTTAAAGTCAAAAAGTGATGACAATGTCCTTAAATGAAATCTTATGTTTAAGTAATGTATTTCTGAAAGAAAAATCAAATGATAAATAAAACAATAAAAAGGTACATAATTGTTCAATTGGGAAAAAGCAAAAGATTTAAAGTCCTAAATAAGTATTTGAGCATGGTTAAAGGTATAAAGAAGGAAATAAAGATTTGAATGCAAAGTATCCCAAAATAACTGTATCACTCTGCAATAAAGCTTAAAAGCCTTAAAATATTAATGTGTTTATTAGTTTAAAGGTTAAAGTAAAATAAAAGAATAAATAGCAAGAATTGTAATTATAGCACATAATGGATAACTGAACAATAAATCGAGGAATAAAATAGTCTATAAATTGGTACATTAAAGCTATAGTAAAGAACAAACGTAAAAGTAAAAGTTAATCTAAAATCGATTCACTTAAGAAAGTAGTGTAAAGTAACGTTGAAAGATTGAAAATAAAAAAAAAATAATTACCAAAATATGAGTTAATAATGAAACTAATGTTGACTGAAGTAAAAGAAAATGTTTAATGAAATAAGTATAAAAGTAGCATAATCTATGTAATTATACTTTATTTGGAAAATGTTAGGATTAGTAGTCACCTCTGAGCATGTCAAGTGCTCAGCACGTAGTGTTTACTGCGCGCAGGTTATGAAGTATTGCGGGAGCATAGTACACAGTGTAGCCAGATAGGAAAAGAAGAATAAGTGCTAAACCGAGTTGTATTTTAGCATGTATATACTTAGACAATTAAGGTAAAAGATTTAACTATATTATGATTATTGATGGGTGAGTGTTTGGTGTAAGTTTTTGGCATGAATTTATTTAATGTATGTTTTAATTGTTTATAAGGTTATCGATTGATTAGGAATTTGATGTAAAAGTATTTAAAGTGTATCGAAATTGATTGGTCATGGAAAAACTTTTTTTACCGATTTTGCTATCTTTGCTTCGGAAAGGACTATTCCGTGAAGGGTGTGACATTTAGTAGTATCAAAGTAAAGGTTTAAGCGGTTCTAAGATCGGAGTGGGATAAGGTTAAGCGATAGGTTTGTCCGTATATATATGCCAATTATGAGTGGATAAATGATAAGTAGTCTGACGTGTACTTGCTCCTCTATCTGTTTTAAAGTGAAAAGTTGATATTTGACTGAGGCTGTCAAGTGTTAAAGGATTTATTCTGCACTGTAAAGATGGTAGTGAGTGAGAATGGAAGTATTGTTGCTTGAAATCTCATTGAGGTCAAAGTAAAAAAAAGAAGAGTTGACTGAAATTGAGTGTAAATGTGAGAGTTTAAGTGTCTATATGGATGAGAAACAGTCTAAAGAAGGACAAAATAAAGAGTGTGTTACAAGTTTAAAAAGGAATTGTATATTGAGTACAGATAAATTTCATAGGATAAAGAGATACTTTAATTGGATTGTCATGATTTAAGGTTGTTAGTGAGCAAATTGTTATAAGTTAAAGTTGTTTAAGATGCTATATATACCTGCCGGTGATTTCTTTATAGGCATGGGGATTTGATTGTACACTTCATAGTATTTGTATGGGTTATGATATCTACATTATATGAGGATACGTGACAGTGTTCTACCTACATACATGAAATCAAACATTCATTGCATAGCATTTCATATTGTTTGATAGCATCTGATATGCATTATACCATTTGTATAGGCCCCACTTGATAGGATGAAACTGACAAGGGATATGATGAGCATAGGGACAACCTAAAAATGAGACAAGAAATAGTATGCTTAAGATTGTTTTCCACATTTGATGTAGCCATTGTGAGTTATTGGTCATGTTAATTAGATTTGTTAGCACACCGACTCCTTTGATGAATCAATGGAAAGGATCGATCATCTTTACTTAGATCCATATTAGAGGATTTAAGTAGTAACCATCTGATATGTTTTGAGACATTGAAAAAGTATGATGAGTAAATGTTTAATGTGTCAACGTATCGAAGTGGAACATTAGATTCCTTTAGGAATTTCTTCGACTTATAATAATATTTATTTGAAAAATAAAACAATGTGATTAGAGAATCTGCTATCGGATTGTTTGAGCGTCAAAGAGGAAAGATGCGATATAGGAGATTGGTAATAATCTTATTATTAACACTGTGATTCACCCTTGGACTAATGGTCAGTCGGAGTGAATAATTCAGAAATTGAAAGAACAGGTATGGTAAAGTATATGAGATTGTGATAATGGCTGTGAAAAGTATTTTTCTATAGTAAAATCTGATTCTTGTCGAGGCATTATCAGAAAGAAAATGTCGAATTCTTTAAGTTGGATTTAATGGAGTGCATAAAAGTCAGTAAGTCTTGATTTGATTTAAAAATATGAAAGGAATCTGCACTCGGGATGATATGATCTAGAAAAAGAGAGACTGATAAAGATTCTTGATATCAAGATTGGTTAGTTTAAGAATAAGTAGGTTCCATTAGCAAAGATGCTTTGAAACCATTGAATGTAAAAGAGATGTTAATAAGACAACTATTTAGTATCCTCTCCTCTTTGATATAAGTAAATTTCAAGGATGAAATTTCTTTTAGTAGGGGAGAAATGTAATGGCCTCAACACCGGGTCAGCCGTTATTAGTACTTTTCGATAGTGAATATTATTTTTCGGGCCCGAAAGTTAAAAATATTTAATTGGATCATTGAAAAGTACTGGTCATGGTGAGCGCAGGTTGAAATTTAAAGTGAAATTGAGATTATATAGGCCTCCAAATGTCAAAAATATGAAAAAGGCAACGAGTCAATTTCCTTGATAAGGAAGAAGACTTAATTTTGCATAAATAATTTAAAATAGTAATCGAACTCCGAAAATTTTTAGATTTTGTATGCCTACATTAATTTTTATATAGAATATTTTGGTGATGAAAATTAAATTTTTTGGTGATATCGGCAGTTTACGAATTGGACCGATAAGTTTGAATCGAACCGATAAAGGACTCTGATTGAGCCAAAAATTTGCGTACTAACTATTTTTGATGTGATAAAAGTGATGGAATTATTTTTGAAGTGATTTGAAGTAGAAAGAGAGAGAAATTGGATTGGGCCTTAAATGGCCTAAAATGGGCCTTAATTTTTAAATGGGCAAAGTCCATTGATCAAGCCCACTTTTGGACCCATTAAGTGGTATATATAAGGCTAGAAATCTAGAGATTTTTCCATATTTTACCAGCTCTTTCTCCCTCTCCTTGTGTTGGCCGAATTATTGCTTCTCATTTTCTCTCTTTGATTCTTCTTCTTTCACTCCAAATCTCCCATAAATTCTAACATACAAGATGAATTTCCATCTCTCTAGATCATCCTAGTGGCCTCAATCAAGTGATTTGAGTAAAGGAAGGCAAGAAATCAAGTGAAAAAAGAAAAAAGGGGTAAGATTGAGTTTGAGAAGTTAATTGGTTTAAATTGATTCTTTAATGTTTTCTCATAGTTTTTTAGGTGTAGAAGCTAATTATAAGCTTAAATTTTTTATATGAGGACAAAAAATAAGGTTTGAAGAGCTTTGTTGGCCGGCCATCATAGGATCAAATGGAGAGGAAGGAGTTTTCATGGATTAAAGCATGAAAAGGGAGGCTTAGGCTCCCCTAAGCAAGAGAAAATTGTAAGTGACTACAAAATCCTTTGATTTTCCTTTTATTGTGAATTAATTCCATTTATGTAATTAGGTCAAAAATTGTTAAAATTATTAATTGATAAAATTGGTTTGGGATAAATAAAATTGGACATTAGAAAGGATGAAATGAAAGTTTAAATGGAAGAAATAAAATTTTTAGGAGGGTTTAGTGTGGTGGCCGAATTGTGTAGTATGGGAAATATATGAGATTTTTGCATGAAATAAAATATATAAGCCTAAATTAATTATAGAAATGATAAATAGTGTCCATAAATTTTTATTGAATTATTAAAATTTATTTTAGAATTTTAAAGATTATGTAACAATTATGTTATTAGTGAAAATTGTGAAATAATTGATTTGTTTAGTGAAAAATAATAGTAAATAATAAATAATATATAAATAAATTTTATTGAAATTATTGGAATTTTATTGAAATTTTAATGTTTATATGTGTATTGAAATTAATTGAATTATTAGTGAATAATTGCACAAAAATATTGAAAAATATGAATTTATAGGAATTTAAATTATAGTCAATGAAAAAGAAAGAAAAAGTCAATCGATGAATTTTTCGGAAGAGTTATTAAGCTATAAAAGTACTAAGAACAATGAATTATTGGTAAATAATTTATAAAATGAGTGCAAAATGATGAAAATTATAAAATAATATGTACACGAATTTTTGTGGAATTTATATGCTTTACTAGAATATTTTTAAAATAAAATATTAATTATGTTTAATTAAAAATATTGAATTATTAAGAAATAATTCAATAAATAAGTATGTGATGATAAATGAACGTGAATTAAGTTACTTCAGTATAAAAAGAAATGAAAAAGTCAAATTATTCATTTTCAAAAATTAAAATAATGAATTATATCAATATAATTTATAAATATTTAAAAAATTCTAAAATAATTGTTTGACTAATTTATCAAAATAAATTAGTCAATAAAAAGTATTAAAAGAGTGAATTATTATAAAATAATTCACCAACCGAATAAAAGTTGGCATACCGATTGATTAAAGTTTTGGACAGAAAAAGAAAAGGAAAAATCGTAAAAAGTCAATTATTGAATTATTAGAAAACAATTCACAAGGAATTACACAAAAAGAATAAAAGAAAATTATGAATTATAGTGCTATAATTCATAAAGTATATAAAAGATTGAAAAACCTCAAGTGTCTGAGTGAATTATTGAAGAATAATTCAAAAAAGTGACTTAAAAAGACAAAGTGAAAGAAGGAAAAGAAAGAAAAAAGTTACTAAATAGTCAAAAGCATTAAAAGAGTACGATTGACCAGAAATATATTGTATCAAGTAATAAAAGAGAGAAATTAAAGATTTTTAAATGTTTAAAAATTATTTCAAATATAATTGATTGTTTTTTCCTTAGCGATAAGTAGGTAAGGATATTCTTGTTTATGATATAATTGGTTAGCCATAGGGACACCCTATACCGCAGTGCAAGTCATGGCGACTTGCTTAGCTATGGATAGAATCTTTGATCTCCATAACTTTAGTGTTTTCAGTGAAAATGAAAGTGAAATATTTTTCTAGAAATGGTCTTTTGGGGATCACTTCTCTCTCAATGAGACCTTTGGGTCCAGTCCCGCATATCATTTTTGAGAATCCTATTATATTGCACTAGGAACGTATTGTAAATAAATCAGTAATGCTTAGATGAATTAAATATAATAAGTTATAAACGAAAAATGATTCGTTTCAAAGAAAATAAAAAGTTGGGATAAAACGGTAAGGTTTCCCAAAAAGTATGATTAATAAGAAAAAAGAAAAAGAAATGTTTTATAAGAATAAAATGATAATGAAGATTAAGTTAAGCTTTTATAAAGAAAAAGGATTTAAAATGTATTTTTACATAAAAAAGATAAATTAAATTAGTTGATATTTCATGTACCAATTATTATATTGAAAAATAACAAGTTTAGAAAATAATATTAATTTCCTATTTAAAGTCAAAAAGTGATGACAATATCCTTAAATGAAATCTTATGCTTAAGTAATGTATTTTTGAAAGAAAAGTCAAATGATAAATAAAACGATAAAAGGCACATAATTGTCCAATTGGGAAAAAGCAAAAGATTTAAAGTCCTAAATAAGTATTTGAACATGGTTAAAGGTATAAAGAAGGAAATAAAGATTTGAATGCAATGTATCCCAAAATAACTGTATCACTCTGCAATAAAACTTAAAAGCCTTTAAATAGTAATGCGTTTATTAGTTTAAAGGTTAAAGTAAAATAAAAGAATAAATAGCAAGAATTATAATTATAACACATAATGGATAACTTAACAATAAATCGAGGAATTAAATAGTCTATAAATTGGTACCATTAAAGCTATAGTAAAGAACAAATGTAAAAGCAAAAGTTAATCTGAAATCGATTCACTTAAGAAAGTAGTGTAAAGTAACGTTGAAAGATTGAAAATAAAAAAAATAATTACCAAAATATGAGTTAATAATGAAACTAATGTTGACTGAAGTAAAAGAAAATGTTTAATGAAATAAGTATAAGAGTAGCATAATCTATGTAATTATGCTTTATTTGGGAAATGCTAGGATTAGTAGTCACCTCTGAGCATGTCAGTGCTCAGCACGTAGTGTTTACTGCGTGCAGGTTATGAAGTATTGCGGGAGCATAGTACACAGTGGAGCCAGATCAGAAAAGAAGAATAAGTGCTAAACCGAGTTGTATTTTAGCATGTATATACTTAGACAATTAAGGTAAAAGATTTAACTATATTATGATTATTGATGGGTGAGTTTTTGGTGTAAGTTTTTGGCATGAATTTATTTAATGTATGTTTTAATTGTTTATAAGGTTATCGATTGATTAGGAATTTGATGTAAAGGTATTTAAAGTGTATCGAAATTGATTGGTGATGGAAATTTTTTTTTTCCGATTTTGCTATCTTTGCTTCAGAAAGGACTATTCCGTGAAGGGTGTGACATTTAGTGGTATCAAAGTAAAGGTTTAAGCGGTTCTAAGATCGAAGTGGGATAAGGTTAAGCGATAGGTTTGTCCGTATATACATGCCAATTATGAGTGGATAAATGATAAGTAGCCTGACGTGTACTTGCTCCTCTATCTATTTTAAAGTGAAAAGTTGATATTTGACTGAGATTGTCAAGTGTGAAAGGATTGATTCTGCACAGTAAAGATGATAGTGAGTGATAATGAAAGTATTGTTGCTTGAAATCTCATTGAGGTCAAAGCAGGGAAAAGAAGAGTTGACTGAAATCGAGTGTAAATGTGAGAGTTTAAGTGTCTATATGGATGAAAAACAGTCTAAAGAAGGAAAAAATAAAGAGTGTGTCGGAAGTTTAAAAAGAAATTGTATATTGAGTACAGATAAATTTCATAGGATGAAGAGATACCTTAATTGGATTGTCATTATTTAAGACTGTTAGTGAGCAAATTGTTATAAGTTAAGGTTGTTTAAGATGCTCCATATACCTATTGGTGATTCCTTTAAAGGTGTGGGGATTTGATTGTACACTTTATAGTATTGGGATGGGTTATCATATCTGCATCATATGAGGATACGTGATCGTATTCTACCTGCATACATGAAATCATACATTCATTGCATAGCATTTCATATTGTTTGACAGCATCTAATATGCATTATTCCATTTGTATAGGCCCCACTTGATAGGATGAAACTGACAGGGGATATAATGAGCATAGGGACAACCTAAGAATGAGACAAGAAATAGTGTGCTTAAGATTGTTTTCCACATTTGATGTGACCATTGTGAGTTATTGGTCATGTTAATTAGATTTGTTAGCACACTGATTCCTTTGATGAATAAATGGAAAGGATCATTCATCTTTACTTAGATCCATATTAGAGGATTTAAGTAGTAACCATCTGATATGTTTTGAGACGTTGAAAAAGCATGATGAGTAAATGTTTAATGTGTCAACGTATGGAAGTGGAACATTAGATTCCTTCAGGAATTTCTTCGACTTATAATAATATTTATTTGGAAAATAGAATAATGTGATTAGAGAATCTGTTATCAGATTGTTTGAGCGTCAAATAGGAAAGATGCGATATAGGAGATTGTTAATAATCTCAGTATTAGCACAGTGATTCACCTTTGGACTAATGGATAATTCAGATATTGAAAGAACATGTATAGTAAAGTGTATGGGATTGTGAAAATGGCTGTGAAAAATGTTTATCTATAGTAGAATCTGATTCTTGTCGAGGCATTGTTAGAAAGAAAATGTTGACTTCTTTATGTTGGATTAATGGAGTGTAAAGAAGTTAATAAGTCTTGATTTGATTTAAAAATAAGAAAGGAATTTGCACTTAGGATGATATGTTCTAGAAAAAGAGAGACTGATAAAGATTCATGATATTAAGATTGGTTAGTTTAAGAATAAGTAGGTTCCATTAGCAAAGATGCTTTGGAACTATTGAATGTAAAGAGATGTTAATAAGACCACTGTATAGTATCATCTACTCTTTGATATAAGTAAATTTCGAGGATAAACTTTCTTTTAGTAGCGGAGAAATGTAATGGCCTCAACATCGGATGAGTCGTGAATAGTACTTTTCGATAGTGAATAGTATTTTTAGGGCTCGAAAGGACACCCAAAAGTCAAAAATATTTTATTAGACCATTGGAAAGTAATGGTCATGGTGAGTCTGGGGTTGAAATTTGAAGTGAAATGGAGATCATATGGGCCTCCAATTGTCAAATATATGAAAAATGTAGTAAGTCAATTTTCCTGATAGGGAATGAGACTTGATTTTGCATAAATAATTAAAAATAGTAAACAAACTCTGAAAATTGCTAGATTTTTCATACCTACATGAATTTTTATGTAAAATATTTTGGTGATGAGAGTTGAATTTTTTAGTGATATCGATATTGGTGATGAGAGTTGAATTTTTTAGTGATATCGATAGTTGATGAATCAGACCGATAAGTTTAAATCGGATCGATAACGGACTCTGATTAAGTCAAAAATTTGCGTACTAGCTATTTTCATGTGATATGATTGATGAAATTATTTTTGAAGTGATTTAAAGTAGGAAGAGAGATAAATTGGATTAGGCCTTAATGGCCTAAAATGGGCCTCAATGTTTAAATGGGCAAAGCCCATTGATCAAGCCCACTTTTGGGCCTATTAAGTGGTATATATAAGGCTAGAAATCTGGAGATTTTTCCACATTTTACTAGCTCTTTCTCCCTCTACTTGTGTTGGCCGAATTATTGCTTCTCATTTTATCTCTTTGATTCTTCTTCTTTCACTCCAAATCTCCCATAAATTCCAACATATAAGATGAAGTTCCATCTCTCTAGGTCACCTTAGTGGCCTCAATCAAGTGATTTGAGCAAAGGAAGGCAAGAAATCAAGTGGAGAAAGAAAAAGGGGTAAGATTGAGTTTGAGAAGTTAATTGGTTTAAATTGATTCTTTAGTGTTTTCTCATAATTTTTGAGGTGTAGAAGCTAATTATGAGCTTAAATTTATCATATGAGGACAAAAAAATAAGGTTTAAGAGCTTTGTTGGCCGACCATCATAGGATCAAGTGGAGAGGAAGGAGTTTTCATGGATTAAAGCATGAAAAGGGAGGCTTAGACACCCTTAAGCAAGAAAAAATTGTAAGTGACCACAAAATCCTTTGATTTTCCTTTTATTGTGAATTAATTCCATTTATGTAATTAGGTCAAAAATTGTTAAAATTTTTAATTGATAAAATTGATTTAGGATAAATGAAATTGGACATTAGAAATGATGAAATGAAAGCTTAAATGGAAGAAACAAATTGTTTAGGAGCTTTTAGTGTGGTGGCCGAATTGTGTAGTAAGGGAAACATATGAGATTTTTGCATGAAAATAAAATATATATAAGCCTAAATTAATTATAGAAATGATAAATAGTGTCCATAAATTTTTATTGAATTATTGAAATTTATTTTGGAATTTTAATGATTATGTAACAATTATGTTATTAGTGAAAATTGTGAAATAATGTTAAATAATTGATTTGTTTAGTGAAAAATGATAGTAAATAATAAATAATGTACAAATAAATTTTATTGAAATTATTGGAATTTTATTGAAATTTTAATGTTAATATGTGTATTGAAATTAATTGAATTATTAGTGAATAATTGCACAAAAATGTTAAAAAAGGTGAATTTATAGGAATTTAAATTATAGTCAATGAAAAAGAAAGAAAAAGTCAACCGATGAATTTTTCGGAATATTTATTAAGCTATGAAAGTAATAAGAACAATGAATTATTGGTAAATAATTCATAAAATGAGTGAAAATGATAAAAATTATAAAATAGTGTGTACACGAATTTTCGTAAAATTTATGTGCTTTACTAGAATATTTTTGAAATAAAATATTGATTATGTTTAATTAAAAATATTGAATTATTAAGAAATAATTCAATAAATAAGTACGTGATGATAAAAGAACGTGAAATAAGTTACTTCAGTAAAACAATGAAAAAGTCAAATTATACATTTTCGGAAAATAAAATAATGAATTATATCAATATAATTAATAATTGTTTAAGAAAATTGTAAAATAAATGTTTGACTAATTTATCAAAATAAATTAGTCAATAAAAAGTATTAAAAGAGTGAATTATTATAAAATAATTTACTGACCGAATAAAAGTTGGCATACCGAATGATTAAAGTTTTGGATAGAAAAAGAAAAGGAAAAAATCATAAAAAGTCAATTATTGAATTATTAGAAAATAATTCACAAGGAATTACAGAAAAAGAATAAAAGAAAATTGTGATTTATTTTGCTATAAATCATAAAGTGTATAAAAGACTGAAAAGCCTCAAGTGTCCGAATGAATTATTGAAGAATAATTCACAAAAGCAACTTAAAAAGACAAAGTGAAAGAAGAAAAAGAAAGAAAAAGTTACTGAATAGTCAAAAGTACTAAAAGAGTGTGGTTGACCAGAAATATATTGTATCAAGTAATAAAAGAAAGAAACTAAAGATTTTTAAATGTTTAAATATTATTTCAAATACAATTAATTGTTTTGCCCTTAGCGATAAGTAGGTAAGGATATTATTGTTTAGGATATAATTGGCTAGCCATAGGGACACCCTATACCGCGATGCAAGTCATGGCGATTTGCTTTGCTATGGATAGGATCTTTGATCTCCATAGCTTCAGTGTTTTCAGTTAAAATGAACGTGAAATATTTTTCGAGAAATGGTCCATTGGGGATCACTTCTATCTCAGTGGGACCTTTGGATCCATTCCCGCATATCCTTTTTGAGAATTCTGTTATATTGCACTAGGGGCGTATTGTAATGAATAAATCAGTATTGCTTAAATGAATTGAATATAAAAAGTTATAAATGAAAAATTATTCATTTCAAAGAAAATAAAAAATTGGGATAAAACGGTAAGCTTTTCCAAAAAGTATGATTAATAAGAAAAAAGAAAAAGAAATGTTTTATAAGAATAAAATGATAAATGAAGATTAAGTTAAGCTTTTATAAAGAAAAATGATTTAAAATTTATTTTTATATGAAAAAGATAAATTAAATTAGTTGGTACTTCATGTACCAATTATTATTTTGAAAAGTAACAAGTTTAGAAAATAATATTAATTTCCTATTTAAAGTCAAAAAGTGATGACAATATCCTTAAATGAAATCTTATGCTTAAGTAATGTATTTCTGAAAGAAAAGTCAAATGATAAATAAAACGATAAAAAGGCACATAATTATTCAATTGGGAAAAAGCAAAAGATTTAAAGTCCTAAATAAGTATTTGAACATGGTTAAAGGTATAAAGAAGGAAATAAAGATTTGAATGCAAAGTGTCCCAAAATAACTGTATCACTCTGCAATAAAGCTTAAAAGCCTTTAAATAGTAATGTGTTTATTAGTTTAAAGGTTAAAGTAAAATAAAAGAATAAATAGCAAGAATTGTAATTATAGCACATATTGGATAACTGAACAATAAATCAAGGAATAAAATAGTCTATAAATGGGTACCATTAAAGCTATAGTAAAGAACAAACGTAAAAGTAAAAGTTAATCTGAAATCGATTCACTTAAGAAAGTAGTGTAAAGTAACGTTGAAAGATTGAAAATCAAAGAAAAATAATTACCAAAATATGAGTTAATAATGAAACTAATGTTGACTGAAGTAAAAGAAAATGTTTAATGAAATAAGTATAAGAGTAGCATAATCTATGTAATTATGCTTTATTTGGGAAATGTTAGAATTAGTAGTCACCTCTGAGCATGTCAAGTGCTCAACATGTAGTGTTTACTACGTGTAGGTTATGAAGTATTATGGGAGCATAGTACACAGTGGAGCTAGATCAAAAAATAAGAATAAGTGCTAAGTCGAGTTGTATTTTGGCATGTATATACTTAGACAATTAAGGTAAAAGATTTAACTGTATTATGATTATTGATGGGTGAGTGTTTGGTGTAAGTTTTTGGCATGAATTTATTTAATGTATGTTTTAATTATTTATAAGGTTATCGATTGATTAGGAATTTGATGTAAAGGTATTTAAAGTGTATCAAAATTGATTCGTGATGAAAAATTTTTTTAACGTTTTTGCTATCTTTGCTTCGAAAAGGACTGTTCCGTGAAGGGTGTGACAATACATACCTTGTGGTGCCCAGCAGATGCCTTCATAGGCTGATCGCCAATAATGAATAGGGATACCCTGAGCCGCTACCTCATGCCTTTTTGAGGCTCGATGCATTATGGATTGGTTTGAATCCCTATCCATTGCAAAGCGATCGACCTTCACAAGTTAAATGAACCTCGATCCAATACATGTCACAATAACGATGCGTTATGAGGTTCGATAGTGTCATAGTAACGACTTTACTGGGTACCATGGGATTTTATAATTAAAATACCTTTGGTTGATTTAATATAAATGGATTTAATGATTAACATATTTTATCCCTTTTATAAAATTTGCATTGCATTTATGCTAGGGCCTTAGAATTAAACTAGGCATCCCTCTTTTAGCCCCTGTGCATTCCCAAAGCACGACCTTACATTCACTCAATGTAGGAAAGTATTTGACCAGCTCAAGTCTTATACCCTTTGGGTTTATCAAATGGTGATCCAATCGGTCGTTATGCATATGATGAGCTAGACTTATTGGCAGGGACTACACTTGGGTAGCCCTAAAGCTATATCACCTTACTCAAGCCCATGTACTGTCATAGACACTTCCACTAAAGGGTATGCACCATAATACCTTGCTTATGATGTGGCCCCTTATGTATTAAATAAAGCCCAATAAATTTAAATGTCAGCTTATCAAAGGCTTTCATACCCTGATGGGTGCATTTCATTTTATCTGGATTGTTTAAATATACAATGGCTAAAATCCATTTGCATGCGCTTTTAATACAGAGAGACCATACTACCAACTTCTTGTTGTGTATCATACATGTTCATTGAGTTTAATGTTAGCCCATGAGCTAATCCCACCTAGGAAAGAGATTGCACGACCTCCTGTGTAGGAGCAATAAGGTTGGGAGAATTTTTCTTTCTTTCATATGTGTTTGTATATGCTATACATGTATACATTTATGATAAAATAACAAAAAATGGTAATAATGCATAAAAACAATATATATGCATTTCCGTGTTCATAAATTTTTTTATGAATGTGCATCTCATCTTGCGTGTATGATTTCTACTTACATGAAAATTAAAACATGTAAATCTTATATGCATAATTTTGTGCCATAAAAATGTGCATTTGGATATATCTCATTTTGTGTGTAACAAAAAAATGATAATATGAATTATGCGTATTCTATGTGTGAATATTTTTACTATAAAAATGTGTATGTTTTATTTTGTGTGCAATAAAATACACATTCTGCATCAGCTTGCACATCTTGCTTCGTGCCTAGAGTTCTTCCCTGCATAATACGCATGTTATATTCATGCATCGCTTGTATATTGCACATCATCATATTTCATGTTAACATATTGAGTCACGCATTATGTGTATGCAATTCATGTGTACTGTTCTCATTCATTGATGTGTAACATGTTCACCATGTAACATATACGTAACACATTCACACACCATGCATCATACATATGCCATGTACCATATGTGTGCTTAGCATGTCCATGTATCATGTGCATTTTATGCATCATACATTATCACATGTATATATTATATGCTTATTCATCCGATGCATTATATGTATGCCTGATATGCTCATGTGTCATACATAATTTATGTACCATTCACATGTATCATCATGTGTTAACTTATATCATGCATATTATGCTCATGTATCATTATCATAATGCAATGATTGACCCACGCATCACATGCATCTCTAATATGTTCACTCTTGTACATCATCTTATATGTATCGTTACTATGTGAAGAGTGTGAATAATAATATAGTAATACTACATTAATGTTATCATGGCATGGACATATATCCCGTGTGCATTTATATATTAATGCATGTCATAGCATGTGTGCATTAACATGCATCATGATACGCACATATGCCTGTCCTATATGTATATAATGATACCTCTCATGACATGTACATATTAACATACATCATGGCACGTGCACATAGACATTCTCCATAGCATCTATTATATGCATATTGGCTACCACATATAGGTATTCATTATCATACATATTGGTAAGTATCTGAGCATACGTTATGACATGATATATGTATATCATGCATGTGCACATGGATGTATGGTATGGTATGAGCATATAGATATGCATCTTCACAAGTATATGGTGATATGTAAATGTATATTATAACATGAATATGTTGACATTTGTCATAACTTGAATGTATAAACATTCATCATTTGTTATAGCTTGTATAAATGAACACACATGAGCCATGTAATGTACACTTAAATATCTATCATGCATCATAGCGTGTGCATGTGTATGTCTACCATTACATTGGCATTACACCCCATCATTGCATGTATATATTAACATATACTATAATGATATACATCCACCATTATGAGTACCTATTAACATACATTACAACATGCATATATAAACCTCCATTATCATATGTGCATAATTGACATGTATCATAGCATGAATATATCATTAAGCATCATAACATGTACCTATTAGTCATTGAGTTATGCCTCATGCATGTTGTCACTAGCATAATCTTGTAGACATCATATTTACCTCATGTTGAGTTAGGTGTACAAAATAAATGCCATGCATGTTCCATGTCAAACTACATGCTATGTTATGTGCATTTCAGCATGCTATATTTTCTTTTCTCATGATTGTTTATACACACACCGTTATTGTATACCATTATGTATGAGGTATATCTTAGATTATTATACCATGTGCCATAAGCAACCTATACCATGGACATATATATCATATGTCATGGATACATATTTTAATGCCATGTTGTACATCGTGTATGCATCCCATTCATCATATACTCGTATGCTTATAGCATTGCATCCATCATATATGCATGCCATTCATAGTGTGCTCTCATTTATATACCATATCGTATTTCACGTCATGAGTATTTTGCATACATCTTGTATTTTTGATGTGTATGGTTTTTTATTATACCACATGGTTCATTAACATGTGTCATCATGCCATATTTTGTGCATCTTATGTCACATCACATACGTATACTATCATTATGTAAATCATGATCATATGTCATATGCATTCATTCGTATACCATGTTATACCTTGTGTATATAAACCATTATGCTTAAAACGTGTCATGTGAATTACATTATGTGTCATATACACTTATTCTTACAATTGTGCCATATTCTATACACAAACCCTCATTATACATGTGTTGTGCATACATGCATTACTTGTCATGCCATGTTAAACTTTATTTGTACTTCTCCCTTGTATGCCCTATGTGTTTTCTATATATATGGGCACCATGTACATGCATTTTGAAAATAAAATACAAAAAAGTAATAAAGTTCATACATACCATTTTATGTGTGCATTTTATCTTGCGTAAATTCTTAGCATACATCCTTCTAACCTTTTAATTTTACAGCCATCTTAGATTGATCGCCTAGGTGGTTTAAGGGATCAGGCGATCGTTCCATTAGTAATTTTTAGAGAGGTTAATATCTAGCAAGCAAGAACTAGGTTTAAGGTTAGATTGGGACTCAGACATAGTCTCTGAGTAGTCAACGGAGTACTTAGTAGAAACAGCAATGGTAGCCCTTGACAGAAGCTAATGCTTTTAGTCCTCACAATCTGGATAAAAGATTTGAAGACCTTGAAAGGAAAATTATCGCTAGGTTAACGGCTAATTTAGCTTTAATTTCTGGCACTCAGCCTCTGATACTAGATAGTGTAATACCCCTATTGATTAGTGTCATTGGCCAGACAAAGAATCAAGGGATGATTGTGAGTCATTTGCTAATACAATTATGCAAGTAGAAAGGATCCATTCATTCGATCTAGGAGGCAGAAACATGAAAAGGGTCATTATACCTATGAAAGTTGATAACTCTAAGTTTTGTGTTTAATTTCAGTAAATTTTTATTTATTTTTGTATCTCATTTTCCATAATTTTCAGTGTTTTAAGTGTTAAATCTCTCTTTTTATGCAAAATAGAATTATATTGAGATCTATCAAGTTTTGATGTGTTTAATGGGATAATTTTAACTTTTATGCAGATAATTGGCTTACACACAACAAAGATCAAAGCATCTCAGCCGTGTGCCTTATAAGATTCCCAATCTGCATCGTTTTATTTTAGCAATTGGGAGAGACCATTTTGTCTCGATGGAGTCCAATTGAACTCGGTTAAGACCATTTATCTCGATCATGCCTAATGTAGAATTCAAAGATTTTCAATGCAGAATGGGTCACTCAGTTGAGACCAAATGGTCTCAGTCATGTGTTAATGCTATAGTACTATTTTACCCCGATTGGACTCTGCTGAGATCATTTATCTTTGCTGTGTCCATTACGAATGCTATAAATTAAAGCTCCATTTCTATTTGGTAAAAGGGAAAGAGGGAGCTGCTGTTTTAAACCTAGGGTTTTCATGTTCTATTTTTTAGGTTTTTCTTTCTCTTTTCTATAGTAGTAACTTAGAATAGATTTATTTTTAATGTAAACCTTAGATTAGATTTATCTTAAACGTAAGTTTAGGGTTAGATTTAATTTTCTACAATTAGTTCAAGTTTTGTTCTTCATTTTTCTGGAGATTTGAAGGAGAAGGTTTGGAGTCGGATTGGAGCTTCATTAGCTATAAATGGCTTCTTGGGTTTCCTCTTTCCTTTCTCTTTTTACTTTATTAATGTTTAAATTATAGTTTTATTGCTAAGAGACCTATGAATCCCCATACCTATGTAATGGATTAAACTTATTTTTGATATCTATATGTCTAAATGTTCCATTCTTCATTAGGTTTCTTCATTTATCTGTTTTATTGAGCATTTGAGCTTTTTTCTTCATTGGGTGATTGGTTATTATGCTTGAATGGACTGGGTATTTGCATGCTCTATTTTAACTTTGTATGAGCTGTGAATCGAGGGAGATAGGATTTCAAAATGGAGGCCTTAGATTTATGGCTTTTGCATTATTAATTCAGAAATAGTTAAAGGATAGATAAGTATTGAGGTAGTAAGCTCCGAAATGGGATGCTAGTTCATATCTAAGTCTTAGAACCCGTGCTTATGCTAGCTATCAGGTAAGCTCCGGAATGGGATATCAGGTAGTTAAAGTAGTAAGCTCCAGAATGGGATACTAAGGGTTTAGATGGGTTATCCATTTTTAAGACATATGATTCTTTAGGCTTAAGATTATTTCATTAGGTATAAAAAGGAGTATAGTACCTTGGCAATGTTTTAATTAATGTTTTAATATTTAGTTTAATTAGTTTTATTATTTATTTATTTTATTGATTAGACTTAAGATGCTCTCAATCGAAAACTTGGGAATTTATCTTAGATAAATCCTACTTAACTCTAGATATCTCACTGGATAGCACTTTATCCCTTGGGTATAATATTATGGGATCTTAAATATATTTCCCTATATTACTTGTCGATCTAGTGCACTTACTAAGATCGCAACAAGTTTTTGATGCCATTGTCGAGGATAAATGGTGTCATTTGTTTGATATCTCTATTTGAGCATTTATTTGAGACTTTTATTTTTCTTTGTTTTTGATTTGGTGTTATTCTTTGCAGAAAGATTATGATGCATTTTCAAATGATGCATGGTTGTATCCAAGTCGATGAATTGGTTCTTTTGAAAGCACAAATAGAAGAGTTAAAGAGAGAAATTTAAGAGCTACAGTACTCGAATCAACCTTTAATAATCTACTTATCACCATCCTTTGAAGATCCTTGCTCACAATGGATATCACAAGAGTCAAGTGTCTCCAAAATTCAAGTTCTCCTTGACTTGCTTGCAAGCAGAAAGAAGTAATTTAGAGCTAAAAAAAGAAGAATGGATGGCTACAATTAATTCCTAAGAGAAAAAGATCAAAAATCAAGAGGCTTTATTGCAAAATCAAGAAAATTTATTGAAGACTCAAGAGCATTTATAGAGAGATCAAGAATCGAGACTAAAAGCTTGGAATCTAAGTTGGAATTCTTAAGTAATTCTATGAAGAATATAGGTGATGGTGATAAGAAAAAATTGAGTAGTGCACAGCTGGTAGAAAATAAAAAAAGTGTTGGGTGTATGAGCTAAGAGAGGAATCAGTCATAGTTGAAGATAAGGCCTTCATTTTGGAGAATGAGTTTAGATCTCTTGCAAAGAATTTTTCACCAAAAGAGCAAGAATGGCTCAACTCTCAAGTGGAAGCACTGAATTCAATCCACTTGAGGAGTTTATTAAGTCTAGAAAAGTTGGTGGAGTTTATGTTTGAACAACCCGAGGTGGAGGGATACTTCATCGTAGGTATGGTGTTGCCCACCTTTATGAGTTTTGATAGGTTTCTTTTACCAATGGAGGAAAACGAGGAGCAAATTTTGGAGAGATCGACATTTATGTCACAAGCTCAACCTCCAGACAATAATGAGAGTCGAGCTGGGACTCATTAAACCATAACTATTTTTCTAAACCTTAACTCTTTAGTTAGTTTGTTTATTTTGTCATTTGTTTTTACTCTTAAGTTTATAGTTTTTATTTGTGTTTTTGCTAAGTATGTGCGATTTATTTGGGCATTGATTTTTTCTTGAATAAGTGCTTAAATAAGTATGTTAATGTGCATGAAAATAGGTGTAAAACTTGAAAAATTTGCAAAAATTTTAGGGCACATAGCGGAGACCAAATTATCTCAGCCACATGCCAAGTGCATTTTTAGTTCTAGAAGGAGGCACTCGATCGAGACCATTGGTCTCAGCTAAGTACAATGTGCAGTTTTTTACACAAAAGGTTTCACTCGGCTGAGACCATTTGTCTCATCCATGTGCCATATCTTTAGGTAGTCACTTTATTTTCTCCTTTTCTCATCCGTTTTTTCAATACAAGCACTCCATTTCTTGTGTATTTGCATCAATTTTGGCACAATGAACATGAATCCACCTCATTTAGCTATTTTTGTGTTTTTTTACCTAGTAATTTTATATTTTATGTTAATTTTGTGTTTTACTTTATTTTATTGTTGTTTTAGTTTTAATTTATAGTTTATGTTATTATTTTGTTATTTCTAGTTTAATTTCAGTTGTGTTTTGATTTTAGTTTAGTTGTGATGTTTATTTTTTTGTTGATTATTATTACATATTTTTGCATCTTAATTAGTTTACCTTCATAGTTATTCCTATTGTGAACAATTTTGAACTTAGAATTAGAAAGTCTTATTTAGATTAGTTGGAATAGCAAGAGAGTGATTGGTTGTTGAATGGATTTTTTTTATCAGTTAGTTTCAATTTGATCAATACCAGTAGGTCTCTTAATAAATGTGCATTTTAGGCTTGGTTTTGAAAATAATAAAAACCAGTGCATAAAAGTAATTGAGTAGGAATTTTAGAGCGCTAGAACCTTCCTCATCACCCTTCAAAGTAAGTAAACGACTCAAAAATGAGATTAGAAATGACTTAGGCAATATTTTTCTTGATCAAATTTTAAAAGGACCTTTTGACCAACCTTTACTATATAATATCCCTTACGAGCCCTTTAAGCCTATTTAAGCATGCTAAATGTGTGCTAATTTTATATTTGTTGATTACACTTGTATTTTGATCCTTTAAGACTAAAAATCCCTTGTCCTACCCTTTTTGAACTAGCCATTCTAGAAGTTGATGAGATAAGCTTTTCTTAGGAAATGTTAAGGGGTTGTGCTTCAATTGTTAGATTTTATAGTTGGGGATGCATTGCTAATATCAAGTGAGATCAAGAAAATTTTCAAAATGTAGTTCCTCTTTAAGAAGAATTTTTATGAGTCCTTACTTATAAATTGTAAAATTGATTGCTTTAGCTATTTCAAAAAAAAAAGAAAAGATGAATAAACCTAGAAATCTTGGTTTCATCTAAGTGTGGGGTACTCAATATGTAGAGGAGAAGGATTCTAATCTCTTTAAATATCAATCGAGCTATAATAATAGTAAGAAATTTAAAGAGGATTCTTCTTCTTTTTTGTGTTGTTTTCTTAAGAAATGTCCTGCATTTTGGATATCTGAAGCTTGGCAATGATGATGAGTGAATAAGGGTAGAGTTAAAGTCTTATTTTTAGAAGAAAAGGGATGAGTTGAGGTAGAAATGGCAATTATAAATTATGTATCTTAATCCTTTTTTTGATAGTCATACCTTAGCCACTTTATAACCTTTTAAGTCCTAAGGATCTTATCTTATCGATAGTTATGTGCGGAGATGACCTTCAGATTTTGATGCTAAAAGAGAGGCCTATGGTATATCTTGAGTTGTAAGAATGAAACCACATATGCAATCTTTTGTCCACGAATTCTTTTCTTGATTTTCAGATTGTGTTGGAAATTTATGTTTTAAAAGTTGTTTTAAATTATTTTGGCCCCGTACACACATATAAGGAGATTGTTAGTATGGTCTAGTTGAGTCTTTTCTATTCAGGACTTTATTTAGTGACTTATACTAAAGTGTTGTTCTACTTTTTCTGAATTTGTGTTTTCTTTCTTTGTGTTTGAGTATGAGGGAATGTGATTTGTTCATTTGCTTGAGGGCGAGCAAAAGCTAAGTGTTGGATATTTGATAACTCTAAGTTTTGTGTTTAATTTTAGTATATTTTTATTTATATTTGTATCTCATTTTGCATGATTTTCAGTGTTTTAAGTGTTAAATCTCTCTTTTTATGCCAAATAGAATTATATTGAGATTTATCAAGTTTTGGTGTGTTTAATGGGATAATTTTAACTTTTATATAGAGAATTGTCTTGTACATAATAAATACCAAAGTATCTCAACCATGTGCCTAATAAAATCCCCAATCTGCACCATTTCAGTTTAGCACTGGAGAAAGACCATTTTTTCTCGATGGAGTCCAATTGGACTCGGTTAAGATCATTTGTCTCGATTATGTCCAGTGTAAAATTTAAAGATTTTCAATCTAGAATAGGTCACTCAGCTGAGACCAAATGGTCTTAGCCGTGTGCTAATGCTATAGTACTATTTTACCTCAATTGGACTCGACTGAGACCATTTGTCTCTACTATATCCATTGTGGATGCTATAAAAGCTACATTTTTATGTGGCAAAAGGGGAGGGAGGAGCTGTTGTTTTAGACTTAAGGTTTTCTTCTTTCATTTTTTTAGTTTTTTCTTTCTCTTTTCTATAGTACTAACTTAGATTAGATTTATTTTTAATGTAAATCTTAGATTAGATTTAGCTTCGATGTAAGTTTAGGGTTAGATTTAATTTTCTGCAATTAGTTTAATTTTTATTCTTCATTTTACTGGAGATTCAAATAAGAAGGCTTGGAGTTGAATTAGAGCTTCATCAGCTGCAAATGGCTTCTGGAGTTTCCTCTTTTTACTTTATTAATGTTTAAATTGTAGTTTTTTTGCTAAGGGGCCTATGAATCCCTATACCTATGTAATGGATTGAACTTATTTTTGATATATATATATATATATATATATATATATATATATATATATGTTTAAATGTTTTGTTCTTTATTGGGTTTCTTCATTTATCTATTTTATTGAGCATTTGAGCTTTTTTTCATTGGGTGATTGGTTATTGTGTTTGAATGGATTGGGTATTTACATGCTCAGTTTGAGCTTTGTATGAGTTGTGAATTGAGGGAGTAGGATTCCAAAATGGATTCGTTAGATTTATGGCTTGTTCATTGTTAATTCAGAAATAGTTAAAAGATAGATATGTATTAAGGTAGTAAGCTCTGGAATGGGATGCTAGTTCATATCTAGGTCTTGGGATCCAAGCTTATGCTGGCTATCAGGTAAGCTCCAGAATGTGATATCGGATAGTTATAGTAGTAGGCTTCGAAATGGGATACTAGGGGTTTAGATGGGTTGTCCACATTTAAGACATATGATTCTTTAGGCTTAAGATTATTGCATTAGGTATGGGAAGGAGTGGAGTATCTTGGCAATTGTTTAATTAATGTTTTAATATTTAGTTTAATTGGTTTTATTATTTATTTATTTTGTTGATTAGACTTAGGACACTTTCAATCGAAAACTTGGGAATTTATCTCAGATAAATCCTGATCAACTCTAGATATATCACTAAATAGCCCTTTATCCCTTTGGTACAATATTCTTGGATTTTAAATATATTCCCCTATATTACTTGTTGATTTAGTGCACTTTATAGGGTCATAACAATGGTGTTGGGACTAGCAAGATGTTTGGTTCAGGTAGTAGCAATAATACTCCAAAAACATCAAGGTTAACGGTTGTGAAGGTAGCTTCAATAAGGTAAGCTAATTTTGGTAGACCTCTTTTCTTGGGTTTTTGAGCAACTAATCAAAGTGGAAAAATTGCAACCCTTAACATCAAAACCAGCTAGGACACAAGGCTCGCCAAATCATCAGACTAATCATTTTTATGCTTTTCACTAGTACACTGGCCATTTGATAAAAATTTATCGAACTTTAAGGGACTGTATACATGATCTAATTGATATCTAACAGATGCCAGATCTAGAAAGGGAAAATAAAAGAAAGAGAGGCTACAATCATGTGTGATCATCCATGTTTGAGTTTGGCTCAAGTTCTTTAGAATGGTGTGTGCTCTGAGATGTATGTGGTATGTAAATGTTTAGCCATTACCTGTTCAATTCTGGTGATGAGAGTTATGGGATGTATATATCATCACTAATCTTGGAGGTACCGTCTAGAGAAGGAAAAGCTTGAGATGTCAAAGGACTTTTTACTGCCTACACCTGTAGTAAGAAAAAATGAAGCATAGGCCACTTTTTACTAAGATAAAACATGCATATGTTTCTTTAATCATTTTAATAATATAATTTTTTTTATGTATGTTATGTCCTATTTTATCGCATCATCATAGCAATAATTATGGTTTAATTATATGAGATATAAATTCAATAAACATTGCTTCATTTAATCTCAAAGAAAAAAATAACATCTTGATTGCATTTAATATGGCTCATGAAGTGATGATAACTTGAGAGCATACAAAAAGAGAAAAAAAAAGAAGAAAAATGAGAAATAAAGAATAAGTCTTTGCTTGGACTTGATATAAAGTGACAAAAATCGACAAAGTCATTACAAGATATGTTATTCAAGTTTTTCTGAACCACAGGTCATTTAGGCTACAAATTTGAAGACCCAGATCAAAGAATGAAAGAGATAAGATGAAGCTTCCACTTGATGATTATCGACGAAACTAATTAGAAGCCATAGTTTTATTGCTTGAAAGTGTCAAGATCTATTAAAGATGCCTCTAAGAGGGATTAGAGGATGAACCATAAGTTGTTCACTCGATTCATTATCCTAAATGAGGTATTATAGAGAGCTTGTATAGGAGCTTGCATAGCCAACATGAATAGAGAAATAAAATAGCAAAATTGTAAAGATTGTTCATTCATATCCCATTGGAATTTGGAGATGGACACATCGCCACCAATTAGATTGAGTCTCTACTATGGAAGCATTTCTTTGAGAGCTCAACTGTCATAGTCAAACAAGCAAAGCTGGATCTTTTGCAACTTAAAGAAAATTATCTATCACGGTCGAAGTGGATCTTTTGAAAAGTGGATCAAAGGCCATTCTTCCAAATATGCAGATGATTCAAAGCAAGTGCTTTAAGCTATTCGAAGCAAAGTCAAATCTTTCTTACCAAAGAAGCAATGGTTAGAAGAGGCAACCATTTCTCACCGATAATGGTTAAAAGGATTCTATGAGTCAAGCAATAATGATGGATTGAAAAGAGTTTCATGGCAAAGATAAAAAACAAAAATAGTAAAAAAATAATAGACATAAAAAAATAAAAATGGCCTTGTAGGTTGAAAATAAAAAAGACAACTGTGTTAAAATTGGGCACCCTACTAGGGCAAAAACCTAAAAAAGGCATCCTAGGAAAAAAAATTAGGGGTTGAAAGAAAATATTCAATCAAGAAAATCTACGAGGGCTAATTGTTAACAGTAGTCAAGTGCACATAGGTTGTCACTACTTGAGGTTGAATGGAATATGTATTTTTACATTTCATGTCTTGGTATGATTGCTATTATTGATATA
This sequence comes from Excoecaria agallocha, assembly GCA_037975025.1. Classification (NCBI taxonomy): domain Eukaryota; kingdom Viridiplantae; phylum Streptophyta; class Magnoliopsida; order Malpighiales; family Euphorbiaceae; genus Excoecaria; species Excoecaria agallocha. Next base: position 12,391,760 of record CM075814.1, on the reverse strand, counting down.
TGATGCACATAGATAAGAATGCATATATAAGCTAGGTATAAACATATGATTAACATACAAAAATAAATTTACTGCATACGCTAAGGCTAAATTCTTAGTTGGCAAAAGTAGCATCTCATGTGTTAGATGCTTCTTCTGATGTTCCCACCGCAAAGGAAGGCCATCTCTTAATGTCCAAAAGCTTATTCTTAATGAATGTCATAAATGGAATCCAATGTGTATATGCAGAGATAAAGATGCACCACTTGAACCAAATGAAGTAGAAATGCTTTTGTGATGTTCCTAAGGACAACATGCATCTAGAGAAATAAGGGTTGTTAGTAAAGGTAAGGCTTACGTAATTTCCCTTTTGAGACTCAGTTTGCAGCTCATGATATAAAGTAGAATTTTAAAAGAAAGGGAGAACAACTCTAAATAGGTGAAGCGAAAGCACTAAGCTATGAGTCCTAATAGCTTCTAAAGAAGATGCGCAGTAGGTTAATCTCCTTGTTCCTAATCAAATTATGGTAAATTAACGATAATTATGGTTAAATAAGGCAAAATTAGATTATTTTGCATAATTAAAGTTAAGTCACATGAAAGGTATTTTGATAATAGAGCTCATAAGGAATGAAGTCTAGTTAAATTATAAGGAATGATACAATTGAATTAAATTAGAAGTTTCAGGTTAAAGCTTCATAAAGGGTAGTATGGTAATTTCAGTGAAACTAATAAGTAAGGGGTAAATTGATTGATAAAATTTTATGTTGGGGGTAAAATTATGATTTAAGATTGATTTAGGGTCTTCCAGAGGCTTTCTCATATGTTCACTATGATAAATATCACTTTCTATTAAAAGGAAATCCATCTCTCTCTCTCTGGTTATGGACTGAGAATTGAAGAAGGTGAAGCTTAGGGTTTGTAAGTCAGATCAAGAATAAGGAAGAAGCAGAAATCACAACATAGGAGTTAGAAGAGATGAATCTTCAATATCAGGTATGGGAATTAGGTTTACTATATGTTTATAAGTTGTTATGGGAACTTTCTTCTCTTCTTGTATGTGTGTCCTCTTTGATGAGGTTAAAGACTAAATCTAACAATTTAGATGAGTTTGGAAATATTGTAAAGGTTTAATGAACATTATTGTAAGTTGTTATGTTGAGATCTAGGATTTAAGTGTTTGATATGTATAAGCGGGATTTGGATTTTTAACAGAGATCCAGTGCACGGTCGTGCATGCCCTTTGGTTTCTCCCTACATGGTTGCTCGTCCCCCTTTGGTTTCTCCTTGCACGGCCACGCGTTCCCTTTAGTTTCTCCCTGCATGGCTGCGCATCCCCTTTGGTTTCTCCCCGTATGCTGCGCATCCCCTTTGGTTTCTCCCTACATGGCCGCACATATCCCTGTATGGTCGCTCATACTCCTTGGTATATTCCTGCATGGCCGCATAGCCCTTTGTTTTTCTTTATGGCCGCTCACGACTTTTCTCTTTTCCTTGCACGACTAGGTGCCCTTGTTCTTCTTGCAATGCATGGCCAAGCATGGCCTTTTCCCTCTCAGTGCATGGCTACCTGTACTCCCTTTACCCATCTATACTCATTCACCCAATCAATAAACCACTCATAAATCATTAACATAGTGTTGTATAGCCTATACACTTATGAAGAGAGTTAAATTAGGGTGGATTAAACTAGCAATGAGGAATGTTGATGCTGATTGTATATTAAAGTGGTAGTTAGTATGCTATCTCTGATGAATTAATTGGGTTGTGAAGTCTTCCCAATGTTAAAGTTTAGAAAGATGTAGTTAGAAAGGTATGACTATAAGATGAGATATTATCAGAATTTGAATGACATAAATGATATTGTAAGAGGGAGTAGATTGAATTAAGCTGTGAGTCACTTAAAGCCACCAATATGTTGTATATGGCATGGTCACTTACTTAGAGAATCCCTTTGTATGCATTTATGTATATAGAAAGAGAGAAGATTTAGAGTAATAAAACCTACAGAGTTAAGGTATGGGGTTCACTTGAAAGCTGATTTAGAGGGACTTGCTTATGACAATGCTAATATGAATTGTTTTGCTAGAATGTGTTTTGGTGCATATCGGGCACAGAACTAAAGAGAGTAAGAGGCAACATAGTAACCTTAGAATTATATGTTATTTAATATGTCTTATATAGTTAGGTACAAGGTGTGTACCCTACCAAAGTAAATGGTTTTAACCAAATTACTATGCACTGATGTGTCTTAGCAATGGCATGAAAATACTATGATATAGCCTAGTGACAATAAGAAGATAGTTGCAATGTTACATGTCTAAGTCAAAAAGAGATGGGATATTACATTTTATGCTTAGTTATGAGACTATAGAAGTTGGTTATGCTTCAAGTCATAATGGGGAGTAGTGACTAGCCTTGATGTAAAGGAATATGCTTGTCTGTTTGCTCACGCCCTATGTCCTATTATGTTAAAAACATGCCCGCAAGTGGTGTGCTGACGTATGAGATGGAATAATCTTACATAGACTTACCTGGGTATAAAGTGTTATAAGATAAAAAGTACAAGTAAGATGATTAATGAATATATGATCACGTTAGGGTATATAACATATTGTCTATGATCTAATAGACTATAAAAGTGAAATAAGGAGTTAAATAGGAACAAGTGTTGACCTTTGGATGAAAACAACTTATTCATCTTATTATAGGGATCTTAGATGCTTAAATGTTGTTCAAGAGATTATGTATTGATGTGAATGACTATGATGTTGTATGGAAGCTACTTACGACAAACATCAACAAGGTACGTCATTGAGAACTATCAGTGAGTTATGTAAGTTCAATATCTTCTTGTTAAAGTAAATATGCTATGATAAGTAGTTTAATTCAATATGTGAACCAGTGTGATTAACAAAAGCATGCATTGCCATGATTCAAGTTATATATATATATGTGTGTGTGTGTGTGTGTGTGTATGTATACATATATGTATATATATCTATAGATATATGTATATGTATATGTATATGTATACATATATGTATATATATCTATAGATGTAATGGCCTCGACACCGGGTCAGTCGTAAATAGTACTTTTCGGCAGTGAATAGTATTTTTTGGGCCCGAAAGGACACCCAAAAGTCGAAAATATTTTATTAGACCATTGGAAAGTAATAGTCATAGTGAGCTCGGGGTTGAAATTTGAAGTGAAATTGAGATCAAATGGGCCTCCAAAAGTCAAAAATACGAAAAAGGTAGCGAATCGATTTCCCTGATAACGAAGGGAACTTGATTTTGTATAAATAATTAAAAATAGTAAATGAACTCTAAAAATTGCTAGATTTTGTATGTCTACATGAATTTTTATGTAGAATATTTTGGTGATAAGAATTAAATTTTTTGGTGACACCGAAAATTGTTGAATCGGACCGATAAGTTTGAATCGGATCGATAACGGACTCCGATTGAGCCAAAAATTTGCGTGCTACCTATTTTTGATGTTTTAAGAATGATGAAATCAATATTGAAGTAATTTGAAGTGAGAAAGAGAGAGAAATTGGATTGAACCTTAATATTTAAATGGGCAAAACCCACTCATCAAGCTTAATTTTGGGCCCATTAGAGAAGTATATAAATGCCAGAAATTTGAAAAAAACTCCAAAAAATTGCTCATCATCTTCCTCTTCTTTCTTGGCCGAAACTACACCTCTCTCTCTCTCTTGCTTTATAACCACTTAAGATCTCTCATAAATTTCAACTTAGAAGTTGTAATTCCATCCCTCTAGATGATTAATCAAGTCTCAAGCCTTTGATTTGAAGGAAGGAAGCAAGAAAAATCAAGAGGAAAAGGTTTAGGGGTCAAAATGAGGTAAAAAATTTTTAAGGTTTTAAATTTGTTTGAAGGTACCTATAAGTAATTTTAGGTGCCTAGAATTCATTTTTTTTAGTTAAATTAAGCTAAAAAATTGAAATCATGGTGTCTTCTTTGATGAAGAATTCGGCCACCATTGGCCTTTTATGTGATGGATGGATTTCTTTGGTTTAAGGCATGAAAAAGGAAGCCTAAGGAAGCTAAAGCTTGAGAAAAAAGTAAGTGACTACAAAATCCTTTGATTTCCCTATTATTTTGAATTAATTTCAATTATGTAACTAGGGTAAAAATGATAAAAGTGTTTAATTGGTGTGTTTATGTTCGGATAATTGTAATTAAGCTAGAGAAAAGATAAATGGAAGGTGAAAATGAAAGAAAGAAAATTTTTAAGATGGAAAATGGTAGTGGCCAAAATTGTTAGTAAGGGAAATGGGTGAGAAAAATGCAAATAAATAATATATATTAGCTTAAAATCTTTTTTTATTATTTTATTCATTATAAAAACTTGACTTAATCTTTTTTTATTATTTTATTCTTATAAAACTTTTCTTTTTCTTATTAATTACACATTTCGAGTAACTTTACATATTTGGAAAATAATATTAATTTCCTATTTAACGTTAAAAAGTGATGGCAATGATATTAAGTGAAATTTGATGCTTAAGTAAATGTATTTCTCTGAAAGAAAAGTTAAATGAAAAGTAAAACGATAAAAGGGCATGGAATTGTTCAATGAAGAAAAAGTAAAAGATATAAGTTCTAAACAAATAATTGAACATAAGTAAATGTATAAAAGAAGAAAAAAGTTTTGACTGCAAAGTGCTCCAAAATAGTTATATCACTTTACAATAAAGCTTAAAGGCCCTTTAATTAGTGATGTATTTATTAGTTAAAAGTTAAAGAAAAATAAAAGAATATATATCAAGAAGTGTAATTAAAATACATATTGAATAATTGAACAATAAACTAAGAAATAAAATAGTTTGATTTGGTACCATTAAAGATACGAGTACCAATACATATTGCTAAATGAAATAATAATTATGTCGCTGTGGCAAAAAGATAAGACGAAAGTAAAAGTAAAAGTTATAGTAAATAATAAAGTAAGGGTAAAAGTGAATCTGATAGTGATCCATCTAAGAGGATAGTGTAAAGTAAAGTTGAAAAAAATTTAAAACCAAAGAATAATAATTACTAAAAAAACATGAGTTAATAATAAAACTAATGTTGATTAAAGTAAAAGGTAATGTTTAATGAAATAAGTATAAGAGTAGCATAATCTATGTAATTATGCCTTTCTTTGATAAATCCTTGGATTAGTAGTCACCACTGGGCATATTTAGTGCTCAGCATGTAGTGTTTACTGCGTGCAGGTTATGAAGTGTTGCAGGAACATAGTACATAGTGGAGCCAGATCGAAAGAGAAGATTTTGTATAAGACTGAGTTGTGTTTTGACATGTATATACTTAGACTATTAAGGTAAAAGATTGAACTGTATTTTGATTGTATTTTGATTATTGATTATCGATGGATGACTGTTTGGTGTAAGTTCTCAGCATGAAGTTATTTTGTTTATGTTTTAATTGTTTGCATGATTGTCGATTGATTCAGAAATTAATGTAAGGCATTTAAAGTGTATCGAATTGTTCACTAAAAAAATAACTTACTGGTTTCGGCTAAGTTTTGCATCAGAAAGAACTGTTCTGAGAAAGGTGTGACAATAGATATATGTATATACAAATACATATATATCTAATTGTATATACATATATATACATATAAATGTATATACATATACATATAGATGTATATACATATACATATATACATATATATGTATATATATATATGTATATATACATATATATATATATATATGTATATATATATATATATATATATATATATATATGGACATGCATTTAACCTTCTGAAGACTATAGTAGCTAGAACTACACTTTCATATTTCCTTATTGAATTCATGTATAATGTTGGTTATGATGAGAAAAATCAATGAGATATTACACTTTATTATTGTTTGCATATGTATATACATATACATATATAGTATATACATATACATATATATGTATATACATATATATATATATATGTATATACATATATATATATATATATGTATATATATATATATATATATAGATATATAGATATATATATATGAGAAAAATCAATGAGATATTACACTTTATTATTGTTTGCATAATCATGCAACTATTATGATATAGATAAATGAATACTGATGCAACTATGTGATCATATGACCGGCATCCATGTGCACTGGAGCCTAAAGCTCAATACTGATTTATGATAAGAATAATATGCATCCTTATATGAATTGTGGCTTTAAGCAAATGTTGTAATGAATAAAAAATAGTATAATGAATCAAAAATGCTCTTAAAAATGATAAAACCTGCGGGTCTTAGTTCAATTATGGATTAGATAGGCATGCCTAGAGGGATACAATCGTAGCTATAATAGTTGACCCCATTTAAATCCATTGTTTGTTCCCTTAATGGAACTATAGCTCGGCCCTTTTGGATCCATCATTTGTATCTTCGGATATCCATTGTTTGATACCTTCGGTTATCCATTGTTGATACCAATTGGTATCTATTGCTCCCGCTATCCACTCTTTGAACTAGTACTTAGGGAGGCTATTAAAGATTATGAAAGGTGCATGAAATAAAGAAATACATGTATCGATTGCTTCACTTACATAATGTAAGCATGATTAATGACCTATTATAATATTTTATCTTAAATTCCTTTTGGCTATAAACTATTTTAATGAAATGTATGCATGTAATATTAGAACTTTGTCGGGTAATCAAGATACATAATGCTTGTTCTCTGGAATCATATGCAAATCCATTAGTCTGTATATGTAAATATTTACACACATACGTGCATACTGATAACTATGACATAAGATAAAGGATAGTGTATGACATTATATGATGTAGTATGATATATAGTTTTTCATGCTAAGATAGCATTAAGAAATACATTATTATAAATAGGAATTATGAATTATAAATGTATTTTGTACTTAAGATTATGTGATATATGTGAAATAAGTATGTATAACATTATCTTTTATAGGCGTTACATGACACATGCACTCTCTTATGCTTTAAATGAACATTGAAATGCATATCTCATGTAACTAATGTGATTAAATGCATATGGTTGAAGTTTGTACTATCAATAATCATGATGTCTGAAATTATGAATAAAAAGGATTATGATGTGCATGAACTATACTAGTTTATCAAGTAAGAGTTTTGATCATAAAAGTAAATCGAAAAGTCTTCAGAAACTAGGTGAGTTCACATAATTCTCTAGATTATTGTAAGAATAGACTCCTCCAAAATGTTCATTGCAAAATAATTAATATTATAGACTCATATGTTTTCTTTAACTGTAAAGGTTGTAATGTATTGGTGATATTTTGGTAAGAATTATGCATAGAGTTTTGTTTCCTCACTAAGCTTTATAGCTTAGCACATGTTTGTTTATCCGTGTAGGTTTCAGGATAAGCTACACTTTGGATTGATAGCTGTAATGGCTCGACCTACTTTGAGGAAAAGATCCGGCAGGTTGCAGTTGTCCTTGAAGTTTTCATAATGTATTGAAGGCTAATTATGATATGTCTCCTTATTTTGGAGTTTGATTTGGTTATGTTATGGCATTTAATTAAGGTTTGTGTTATTATTATTATTTTTGACTGATCTTTACTAATTTTATATTGGTATTGATGATTCTGCATGTCTTGTGGATTAGGGTGTTGTAGTATAAGCCAAGGTGGGGTTTCTTTTTAAGTCCTTGGGGGCATTAGATGATATATACTATCTATTAAGGAAGAGGTTATCTTTAGCAAAAACATGACAGAGATGGATTGCCTTCCTTAGGAGTAAGAGGAAAGCTCAGAAATACAGCAAGGTAAAAAAATTAAAGAGAAAGTCTTAAAGAAACTTGCTTAAAGCCCATTTGAAAATAATTTGCTGAAGAGGAATTTCCGATTTGATAATAGAAGTTACTCGAAGCCATCAACGGTAGAATTATACAAGTTAGAAGCATTATTAGCCTTATGAGAATACGTAGTAGAAGTATCTAGAGACTTATTATCGATAGTTACTAAGCTCGTGGTGGATGCTTTATCATGGAGGAGCACCTTCTATTTTGTGAAAGCTAGGAAAGATCAAGCAACTAGTAGGCCTCCTAGGTCTTATGCTCAGAAATTATGTTTCAGATCTTTGTTGTTCTGATTAACTATAAGGCTAGTCACCCATGCTTTACACTGAACAAGATAATAAGATCCCGCCCCTTAGGTCTCTATGTTTCAAATCTTCAAGTGGCTCTACTTAGAGGAAATGATAGCTTGACACAATGTAGACAATAAAGGACTACCTCACTGAGAGTTATGGTCCTTTAAGTTGTTTAGTGTGTTGAGTTGCAATCTAGAGTGTGGCCTTACATAGTTTACATAGGAATAGGCACTCAAATTGCTCATCTGGTGGTAAACAAAAATCTTAGCCATAGACACAGCCTATTGTGAATGCTTATGAACGTGCCAAGCAAATGATAGCCCCTGCTTAGCTCCCTTAGGCTCATCATTAACTATCAAACAAGATAGATTAGCAAAACAATGTTGCCATGGAAAATAGGTATGTCAGCAAAGGGTCATCCAGTATGTTGGCAAGGTCTCTAAAAGAAAGAGTAGTCTTGAGGCATCAGTTTGACAACTGCTGATAGAAGTTTCTAATACTCTAGTCACCTTCCATAAAAAGTTTCCCACATAGCTTGAGATGTAAACTAGAGTTCTAGGGGCAGAGTGTGTATCTTTAGTCACAATAAATCCTTCAAGCTGGGGGCACAACTATTGAGAAAAAGTATGAGATTACAAGCACAATGTTGCACAACACCTAATGGGATAACTACATCACAATCAATGAGGAAATGGATTTTCTTTTACTAGAAGTGTAATAGTTATCCTGAAAATAATAAGAGAACTCAAATAGAGGGTAAAGTAGAAAAAATTAAGAGGAACAGCTAAAGAAAGCTTGCCTGGAGACCAAGATAATTAAGAAAGATGCATGTGGATCATCGGTCACCTCACATTTGATATGGGATCCCCTAACCAACTATGGTGTAGGCCAATGCATTTTATGCATACATTTTTGCATGCTTGTATGCATTTTTATACACCTTGCACATAATTTTTTTCATATATATTTCCATATGCATAACTTTGTAGGTAAAGTGGAAATTGGTTCTGCTACCTTTGCCTCAACAGTTCACCTAGGCCTTTTTTGCAAAGTCTGGAGGCTTAAAGATCCCCCACATCAATACAACAACTGTTACAATGCCATCCTTTTGCTAATTTCAAGTATAGCTAACTTAGTTTATCTATAAGGACCACACTAGTCTATCCGGATTATTGTTACTTATCTTAATATTTTAATAAACAATGCATATAATACTAGCGATATATTTTATGTCACATAATTAGTTACTCTTCAACTATATAATTCATACATTAGAACAAGTTACATAAACATATACTTTGTTACATCGTAAATATATTTTGAGTTTATAATTATAAAACATGTTCATTACATATTTTTCATAAGGTTTACATAACTTAAAGAGAAAAGCAGTACAATTAGACATCCTAACTCCTCTTCCTAGTTGGTGTTGGCCTTGTCCCTGAAACGACAACATATCTTGAACCTACACGGATAAAGACCCTTGCTAAGCTATAAAGCTTAGTGGGGAATAATACATATATGAACAACCACTCATAGTGATTGTTTTCAAGCACACAATGAATAGCATTAATATTAACATATGAAAATCAATATGCAAGGATCACAATGTAAATCCACATATCACTTAATATAACATCAATCATGTATAATGAACAATCAAATTACTGCAATTATTACACATATATTTATATATTGTTCAATTCATACTATACATTGCCTGCTAAAGTCTTGTGAGTGTGGATAACGGGTGATACTATACTGTAGTACCCAAAGGTACGAAACTATACTGTACTATCTGACCGATCAAGCGGACCCAAATGGGGTCGCATCATAGGGACCTACATGAGGTCGAATCATAGGGACCTGTATAAGGTCGAATCATAGGGACCTGTATAAGGTCGAATCTGTAGTAGCTACGACTGTAACCCTATAGGCATGCCTATCTATCCACAACCAAGTTCTAAGTGCAGGCAAATAATCATATCACATATGTCACCAATTCATACTAATGTATTCCACTATAAAGTAGAATAATTCAAGGTAATATAACATACTATAATTCTCAGTTATCACCATATACATGTATACAACCATCATTACCATATAATTACGCTGTTTCATAACTTCATATTCAAGTAAACACGTATAAGCATCATATATTATAATATAAACATTGCCTTAGCATTTCTTATACAATTAGTATAATGAATGTTGTACATTATCATATATTTCATATTTAGAGTGAACTATGAGATTAAAGAAAATAGTAGTTGATCTTATACCACAAATGGGATCTTAACTTTCAAGTTCTGAACTTTGAAGGAAGGTCACGATTACTATCAATTAATGGTAACTGTGGCCTAAGACATTATTTAGGTGTCACGGTTACTACTAAATTCATGGTAATCATGACCTAGTTGCACTTTCGGGTCTGGACTATGCCAGACTACCTCACAGTCATTACCGGATGAGTAATAATCGTGTTCTATACTTTTTAAAGGGGTCATGGTTACTATGAAATGTATAGTAACCATGAGGTAGGTCATCTTTAGGTTCTAAACTGAAAACAGGGGTGCTTCACTAAAAACTGTAGATATATATGTCTAGTTTCAAAAAAAATAAAAAATAAACCCAATAAAAGCTCTAAATCTCAAGTTATTCACTAAAAACTAAAGGCTGCTCCCAATGATAGGGGCAGCAGTCAAAACCCGAATTCAAGCCTATTTTTCTCTATCATCCAAATTGATTCAGGGGTTATGTTCTTCATATGAAATGAAGATATATGAGTCTATTTTCATATAAAATTGGAATTTCTCAATTTCACTAACTGTATCTCAAGATATCTTTAAAAGAGTGAAGACTGGTCCAATAAACCCTAAAGCAGTTTTTCTCTTATCTTTAACAAAACTTCCCATTTCAGTTTTCAATCAAGTCTAACCTCTATTTTTTTCATGATATTCACTTATCATAACATCATATATTACTAATCTCACATCATATTCATAATAAACACACATATAAGAAAGGTTAAGTTCCTATACCTCTTAGAGACTCCACCAAACTCTCTCTCTCTCTTCCTTATCTTCTTGTTATCTTTCCTTTCTCCCTCTCTTGATCTTCATCCTAAGCTGCTATAAAACTCTTTTATCTACCATCTACAGCTTTTCCTTTTTAGAAGCATCATAAAAGGAAGAAGAAGAGAGAAAACACAAAAGATGAAAGAAAAGAAAAAAATAAAAGAAACCATTTGGTGTATTTTGGCCAAGTATGGCCGGCCACCCAAGCAAAAGAAGACCAAAAATTGCTTCTTTCTCTCATAGCCATCCATTTGTTTAAATATCATTGGTTGGTTATAAAAATCTTTGCAAAGTTTCACTTTAGTCCCTTTTTGTATTTTTGTTTCTTACTTTTATCTCTCATCTTCCTTTATTTCAAATTTTACCACTATTCTTTTACTTTGTCTTTTCAATCAAGTCCCTAATTTTTAAATTTTCCTTAATTAGTCACATAATTAACTTCTGTCTCAAGCAAAATGACCATTAGGGGTATTACATTATCTTTTTAAGACTCATTTTCTTTTACAGGTCTAAGGATCATCACCTCCCTAGTGAATTCATGATGGTCATGACATCATCCTTTTCCCTATTTTATGGAGTATTTCTAACTTAATTTATCTTGCTGAATTATGCCTAAGGCTTTAACAGAACTTTCTTTTAATTTACAAGTTTGAGGATCATCACCTACCTTATGCATTCAAAAATAGACATGGCACTATCCTTTTCTTAGGAATGATTTGAGGGTCACTACCTTCCCAAAGCATTAGGATGACTATTGTAATTACAACCTTTTGCCAATCTCAGGGAATACCCTTATTAAAATAGCTTGGGCCTTAAGCCTAATTTATCTTATCAGGTCATCTCTTAAGATTTTAACATAATCATTTTTGCTAGTTTCAGGTTCGAGGACCACCTCCATTTCCCGAACGAGAGCTCAGGGATCACTATTTCTTTATTGCATCTAAGAGGATTGCTGCAGCGTCATCCCTTTTGGCCAAATTCAATTCCAAATACCATTGCCTCCTTGATGCATTCAAGACGAATGCCATAGCATAGTATTTCTCTTAAGTGCAGGGAGCATTCTTAATTGAGATAATATATGTATTAAGTTTAATTTATTTTCTTGCCAAGTAATTGTTGGGAATTATCGATTACATGCATCTCATACATAAGCGAAAATTTAAAATTTTTAACCAATAGATCTGATCTTGCCATGAATTTACAATATATATATTAATGGAAATAAGATAAATCACCTTTGATTTTTGTTGAACAGTTGATTTTCCTTCTCACCGGGTTGTCGCAAACCATAATATTCAAAATTGAACACCTCCAATTAGTAATCCACACTAGAGAAGGATTGAATGAACCAACAATGGAGGAACACAAGGGTGGCCAAAATCCCTTGATTATAGCAAGGAAAAAGTGGTGGCTAGGGTTAGAGAATGAGAGAAAATCTTTTTCTCTTAATTGTTCACCTTAACCCTAAAACCCTATCACTTGGATTTTTATAGTTAGGTTAAAAATCCAACTTTATAATAGGATTGGGCTCTTTAAAATTACTGGAGAAATATTAAATGGGCTTCTTGAATTATTAATCATTTATTTGGGCTCAATTAAATCCAATTTAAGTCCTTTCACAAAAGACTATGCATAAAACCCACAAACTAGGCCCTTTGTGCATATACTTGGATTTAATCACCCAAATTAATGCCAAATCCATCCAAATTAAATATGTAGGCTCCATAACACTTATGAAATATATTTAATTTATTTTGGTCTAAGAATCAGGTCTCTAAGGCCTTTTGTCTGTAGTTGGGTTGAAACCCTTCCTCTGGAGGGTTTTTACGCCAGAATCATTTCCTTGGACCTCTTTTAATTTCTCTAATGGATATATTAATTATTATATCAGCCTATAACACTTATAGTCCAATAATAATTAATTATAAAAATATATTATTTCAATTAGGTCCATTTTACAGAACATTTCTAAAAAGTTTTGCAAACAATTTTACTTGATCATAATTAATTAAACTCTTTAATTAATTATTCTCTTATTCACTTCTCTATTCACATAATAATATCAAATATTATTATCCTTGTCATTTTATCATTTTATCCTTTTCTCTATATGTGTGAGACCTATTGGGTTTCTATCCATATTGGCAGTATAATATGTAATTGTGAGTTCTATTTAAAACTCACATGATTTAAACTTCTTTAAATCATTTTATCAATCCCTATTGATATTTATGATACACTATTATACAAATCATGAGCGGCCTCTAACTAGGCATCATGACTACCCAAATGTCAGGAAAGTCAAGTGGTTTGACTATACCCTTCCATAGAAATAGTTACCATGCAATTATTCCTTTCACCACTCTTATCTCAATTAGATTCTGCGTATGGATTTCTGTCAACTCATATAAATCTAATTATGTATGTTCTTTTAATTTTAACCATTGTTTCCAAAATTCCCTTCATGGATCTCTATCCATCTTGGCATATTACTCTGGCCAGAGATTCTCTGAACAAGATAATTACAAAATCATATGAGATAACTTCCCTTAATAAATCTGTGATGGTGAATCCTTTGTCAATCACTCAACTATCTTCAAGTAGGTTATGATATACCTAACCTCCTAACTATGTTCACCTCCAGTTGGAAGTAATCAATTATGGAGTCAAAGTATACCACTTGCTACTTAAGATAACCTTGGTGATCTCAAGTCTAAGGATACTTGCACAACTGCTATAAAGAGATTCCTCACTAACATAGATTTAATATCCATGTGAGGATTCTCTTTACATGTCTCCAATGAACTTGTTCTTCTAACAAGCATCCACATGTTAGCTTTGATTATCTTTTATAATCACAATTATTAGAACCACTACTTGAACCATTCTAGAGCATAACGTATGCTAGTTTGTCGGAATTAACAATGTCCTATCTTGTTAATTATATGACTAGGGATATTTAGATATTAACACATTTGTATGCAATAGACATCTCATATCATGAACACTTCATGATTGCCTTTGCACTGTGTTTATAATATCTAGGACTTCATTTATTAATTTAAGATTTACAAAATCATGTATTTAAACATAGCATTAATAAATGAATGACAACTTTTATTAAGAATATGAATTCATACATATGAAATACATCCCTATTACATGGGCTCTAGGGCATACTCTCTAACAATAATGTACAGAGTTTGAAATGGTTATCTCTTGCAAATTTACTACTTCATCCTGGTTGTGCTCACCTGCAAATGGGTTTGATCTTTATTTGAAAAGTCTATATTTCATTTAAATATGAGCTAAATAGGAGGTATTCATGCTTTATTTCTATTTGTTGAATCACATAAAAGCCTTTCCTATACTATGCAATTTCTAAATTTTAAGCACCTTGGACCAATTTTAAAATAAGTTAAAAAAACTGTTTGCAATTAAAGGGATTGGGTAAAACTCAATAAGAGCACTAAAACCTTTTTGATTACCCATTGAAGCGACCTTAGGATGAGATAAAATCTAGAAAATAATTCAAGCAACCCTTCTTTGTATAACTTTCTAAATGACTCTTCCTACCCTGATTTCATAATCGTTTGCTAGCCTATTGAGCCTTTATTTTAAGCAAGTTGAATTTATGCTCATTTTATTATTACACACATTGAAATAATCTCTTAACCCAAAATGGTCTTAACTTTCCCTTAGAAAGGTGACTGCTGTGGAAAAGCTGATCCCATTTTCTAAGAATAGGGAGATTAATCTTTGCCAATCCTTCACAAATTCTATTCATAAAAAATTGGGATTTGTTAGATGAAATAAATCTTGAAGAAAAAAAGAAAAGAAATGAATGGGGAAAAAGAAATAAAGAAAAGAAGAAAAAAAGGAAGTAAAAGAAATAAAGAAAAATAAAAAAAGAGGAGAATGGAAACCCTTAAAGTCAACATCACAACCATAAGAATACAAAACAAAAAAATGATTCAATCATCAGAGCCAAATTCAAAAAGAAAAAAAACTTGGATAATGGGAAAATGGGTAGAGAATAATATTTCCATCAGTTAAGAAAAATAGTGGTCATGTTGCTCTAGCAACCTGACCCTTCTTTGATAGCCATTCACCTAAGCCTAACATTACAACCAATGTAAGACTTCTCGATTCTTGGTTTGGTCTTATCCAATCTAGTGGAGATTACCTTTTAGTAAGGTTTGGTATGTAAGAAGAGGCATATGGTATTTTTTGAGCTTCAAATGAGAAGCCATGAATGCATTTTTTCATTCAAGTTAAATCTCATCTCCAATGTTGCATCCAAAATTTGCCTTTCAAAAGATAAAAATTATGTTTTGGCCTTTAGCACACATACATAAAAATTGCTTAGTATGTATTATACTAATGTACTGATTCAATAGGACATGGTATTAACATGCCTATTCTCCTATCTCCTCATTAAGAATGACCTTTTAATTTCTCTTGTTGAGATTAAACTAGTTAAGAATGTGATCCATTTAACTTATTTAATAATGAGTAAGATTCAAATTCAAAGCATTTGCTAAGTTGTAGTTATTTCAAATTTTAGACTTTTCTTGGCATGTCAGTTTTTTGCACACATCGTACATGTGGCACTCATCACACACACTCACATATGTATTTGTATGTGCACACATGAATTTCACACACACCTACTTGTATAATTTCGTGCACTTACTCACATGAGTAATTTCTTGCAAGGAAAAATGAGAGGGGATTCCACACCCCAAAGCTGGTCATAAAATAACTCTAAGTAATGGAAAATCAAACCGTAAAGGAAAACTCCCATGGGAGAGATCAATCTAATTCAAGCAAAAAGAATATTTCGTAAAACAAGGCCATTTACACACCATGCTTACGGGTATTTACCAAAAGGTGGCCACCTCACCTAGAGATAGATCTTAATGAGAGGAATCTTGCAAATCCATAAAAGGTAAGAACCTTTTTCAATTGAACAAGCATACTAACTTTTAACATTTTTATAGGTATTGAAGTCCTCTTAAGAGGCAGCAAATCCTTGTAGGTAAAAAGTACTCTTTCAAGGCATTTACCTGATCATCCTTCCTGATTTTATGCCTTGAAAAATTGGAGCCAAATCAGATGTCATCCTTTCTAATTTTATACCCCTACAAACTGGAGCCAAATCAGATGTTCCCTGATTGTATGCATTGATAAATTGGAGCCAAATCAAATGTCATCCTCCCTAATTTTATACCCCAACAAACTGAAGTCAAATTAGATGTTGCTTAATTTTATGCCACAAAAAGTGACCGGATTCTAGCAAGTGTACTAGATCGGCTAGTAATATAGGAAAATAAGATTATGACCCAAAATATCGAACCCAAGGAAAACTTGTGCTTGTATATGCTATTTCAATTTCAAAACCAATTTTTGTGTGTAAAAGAAAGAAAAGAAATCCCAAAGTTGTGATGATTGAAGTTTTAAAACTAAAACAAACTAAAACAAAATAAAGAGTTAAAATAAATAAAGATCTAATGAAAGCAAGTGAATTGAATGAGGTAAAAATCAATATTAAAAACAACTTTCACTAAAGGACTATCCATCTTAACAAATATTACTATGACTTAAACAAAAGAAAACATACAAGTGATTATAGAGGATTCAGTTTAATAGACCCAGATAACTTTATTCAAGATTATCATTCCAAGCATCAAAATTTTCTTATTCAGATAAATTTAACACTTAGCATAAAGAACTGAATTAATTCTCCTAGATGTCTATTAAAGCCTTTCTCAAGAGATTTAACTTCCACCTATTCTTAGTTACACTTTTCTCAATCTTAACTTACTCAAATCAACACATAATTATAGCTTATTCAGATTATAATCATGCATTAATCCAAAAAAATTAACCTAAGAGCATGCAAGTCAATAATTAACTCAAATCAATTAATTAACCAATGCTTAATCAAGTTAAAAATCAACTTAAAATTAAGTAAAGACAAGACTATGTTTAAGAACTAAGAAATAACCAACTTGTATTTAATTGAAGAACAAACTCAAATCATAACAATACAAGTTAAGGATTCAAGTATCTTTTAGCAAAAGTTAAAGAAAACTACTCACAAGACATTCTTAAAATTAAAACAAAGTTTGAAGAAAAACAGTAAAAACTAAGTAAAGTAAAAACAAACTTAAAGAGAATAATGCTTAATTCTATAGTTGATCTCTCAAATTGATCCCCTTTCACTGATGTTTTTGACTGCTATTTATAGGACAAAATCGTAGTAGATTCCTTCTTAAACTCCAAACATAGAATAGGAAGTGAATTTTGCTAAAACAGGAAGCTCGAAAATCCTTGGCGAATTAGGAGTAAGAATCACATGGCCACGCCCTTCCATGTTCATTTTCTACACGTGGTCACGTGTCTTCAAGTTCTTCCTCACACGTGGCCACGTGTGAATTATGCCTTCCCTCACATGTGGTCACGTGCCTTCAATGCTTCCTTCAATTTCTCTTTCACGTGGCCACAATTGAAAATAGCTTAACCCTTCACATGGCCATGTCTTCCAAGTTTTATGTCTTCACGTGGCCACGGGTAGAATTCTTCACTGATTTCACGTGGTCACGTGAAAAGCTTCTGGAATGAACGCTCGTTTTCTTGCATCAACTTCCAATATTTGCACTTTTGACCCTAAACTTTGCCCTTTTTGCAATTTAAGCTGTTTATATCAATTTTATCCTGAAAATCAAACAAAACATGAAATTAACCTAAAAAACATAAATATTAACAAATTAACTCTAATTTAACCTAAATAAAACCAAAATAACTAAATAACAAAACTAAAAACATATCAAAAACTATATATAATTCACACTTATCAAATACCCCACACTTAAACCTTGCTTGCCCTCAAGCAAATTAGAACAATCCCACCTTCAAAACCATCAAACTATTACAAAGATATGCAATTTCAAAACCAAATTTATCATTCTAACAAAAGAACTTAATATAATCTCTAAATAGATCAACTTCGAACAAGAGAATATAAGTTAGTTTCCTTGAGTGTGTGCAAGACCAAATCATTTTAAGCAATTTTGAAAATCAAAACATCAACTCAACTAGATAATGAAGTACAGAATAAATGAATGCCTAAGCATACAATCGATTTCGTGCTTGAAACTCTAGAAACACAATAGGCCTCTCCTTTAGCACCGGAACCCGAAGGTCATCTCCACTAAATAACTCAAAACAAGCTCAAAATCACTTAGATCTTTCAAAGGTTGTAATGGGGCTAAGATATTGGTTAACAAAGAATGGATAAAAGATAATCAAAATGAATAGCCACTTTAAGATAAAATAGATTACTAAACCCCAATAACTTTAACAACATATTTTGCTCATTCTTGCCTCACTTTCAAACTTTCTTTTAAGAGATAATATGCCCTTTTACCAAGAAGTCATTATTTTTTAATTCATTTTTCCTTGTACGACTCCACACTTATATTTTTTCATATTTGCTAGCTCTTTTTTTTCCTTTCTTTTTCCTTTTCTCAAACTTCAAAAGTTTTTCTTTTTTTTTTCTTTTTTTTAAGAAACTAGCATTCACAAGTTACTTCAAATAATCTCAAGGTACACAAGGTAGTTTTCTCACTTGATAAGACTTTCTTGCTAAACCCAATAGAACTTTTAATCTCCTCACATATCCATTTAATCCCAAAGTGGCCAATTCCATAAGGTGAGATAAAAGCTTTTTAGGTTATATGGTTAAAACATTAGGTGTAACAAGAAAGTATTAATGGTACGCCTTAAGCATACCTCATTAGGCTCAAAATGGATTAACAAAGGACAATTTCATCAAGGTAGGACAAAAATCTTTAAGAAAGTTTATCAAAAAAAAATTATTGCCTAGATCATTTTCTAAGTTGTTTGAGTTGTTCATATGTTTTGAAGGGTGATGAGGAAGGTTTTAGTGCTCTAAATTTCCTTACTTCACTACTTCATTGTATTGATTTTTCTCTAAGTCAAAAATTGGTCTAAGTGCTTTCAAGAATTTGGAAACTAACAAATATTTATCAAGCTGAAGATTAACCTATCTAAAAATTTATTAAACAACATAAATGTTTTCTTGCTAAGCAAATGCTCAAAAACATGCATATTCCATATCCAAGCTCAAATTGTTCAAAGTTTTGAAGTCAACTAGGGCAAACTAAATTCTCATGCAAACTAAGTGAAAAGGTGAGCTACATAAGTCTTCAATAAGTTTTACATACTTAAGAAAACAAACAAACTTACAAAAAGCAAAATAAAAGAAAACAAAACACAACATACAAAACAAAACCCGATTCATGAAAAAGAAAAAGAAAAGTTAAAGACAAACTCCCTGAAAGGAGGCTACCCCCTCCTCAAAATTTTGCTGTCCACAGCAAATGAAGATCTATTTCGGTGGAGGCGCAGGTGGAGGAAACTGTTGCCAAAAGTGGTGGATAAAATGATCAACAGTCCTATTGCCCGCCATCACCGTATCCCGTAGCATGTCCAATCTTCCTTGCATTTGATCTAGCCTAATTTGTTGAGCATCCAAACGGCTACTTAATTGATTAAATGGACCTTCCCATTCAGGTGTTGTAGGTTCATTGATGGGGGAAGTGATCGGTGTCAAGCAAGTGTACTAGATCGGCTAGTAATATAGGGAAATATAGATTAAGACCCTAAATATCGTACCCAAGGAAACATGGATTGCTAAGGATAATATCTATGTATGAATTAAATTAATCTGAGATTGTTTTCCAAATGTTTTTGATTTAGAAGCAAAAATTAAACAAAATAAACAATAAAACAAAATAAAAGCATGAATTAAAAACAAAACAATAATTGAAATTCTCTTGCTAAAGAAACTATCCAACTTAACTTTCATTGTAATGACTTAAGTTCAATAGAAACACCAGTGATTATGGAAAAACTAGTAATAAAGCAAGATATCTTTATTCAAGTCTATCATTCTTAGTATTAAACTCATAGACAAATCTAATACTTAGCATGCAAATCTAGTTTCAACTTCCTAAACTTCCATTGAAGCCTTTCTCAAGTGATTTAACTCCAATTTATTCTTAGTTCCTCCTCTCTTAGTATTAACCTATAAAATTAACACATAATCATCTCATATTTCGGATAATAATCATGCATAAACATCAAAGAGTTAACCCAAGAACATGCAAATCATTAACTATGTCAAAACCAATTTTTAGTTATTTATTCAATAAACCAACAATCAATCTCAACTTAATCAAAGATCAGAATATGCTTAAAACCAAGAAATAATCAACCGATATTGAAATTAAGCTCAAAATAAAGTCATAACAATGAAAATATAAGTTTTCAAAGTTCCATTAGCAAAAGAAGAAATACTATTTCCTAAACATAATTAAAAACTAAAACAAAGTTGAAAAAAAAAACAGAAAAACAATGTAAAATAAACTAAGCCTAATTCTAAAATGGATCCTAATTCTCAGAATGGATCCTTTCTTTGGTGTTTAAGCCTTTTATTTATAGGCAAAAGACGTTGTGGATCGCTTCTCAAACTCCAAAATCAAATAGGAAGCAAACTCTGCCCAAAACAGGAAGTTCGAGAAAATCCTTCGCGAAGTGGGAGTAGGAATCACGTGGCCACGGCTTCCCCTTTGTATTTGAACACGTGGTCACATGTTCTATAAAGCTTCCTTCACACGTGGCCACGTGTGGTCCTTCATTTGGAATCCACGTGGTCACGTGTCTTCAATGCTTCCTCCTTTTAGTCTTTCACGTGGCCATGTGCTGCTTAGTTCATTTTCACACATGGCCATGTGTTCTTTTCTTCTTCAATTCACGTGGCCATGGGTCTTCAATCTTCCCTCCTTCACGTGGCCACGGGTTGATCACTTCATTGTTTTCACATGGTCACGTATAAAGCTTCTGGACTAAATGCTCAATTTTCTCGCATCAACTTCCAATATTTGCATATTTAGCCCTAATCTTTGCCTTTTTCCCAATTAAGTCCTTTTTCTTGCAAATTAACCCTGAAAAACACCAAAATTTACAATTAACTCCAAAAACATAAAACTAACAAATTAAACTCAAATTAAACCTAATTAACACAAAATTAACTTAATTAAACACCTTAAAACATACTAAAAACACTATATAAATGACCATTATCAGGAAGGTACAGCTGTGGCAATATACTCCTCATTTTGCTCCTCCTGCTGCTCCTCAATCTGAATATTGTTCTCTCTTAGGTATTCCTCCCGGGTTGCCCAATGAGCTCGAGGCCTGAGAATCAAAATTTTCATCCGCTTGAGCATCTTATTATCAATGCAAGGTAATTCTCCTGGAAGTGAGTCTCCATAACCCGGATGTTCAACTGCAATTGCCATCACTGTAGCTATCCACCCAATGGAAATAGTATCCATATGCCCTGGCATTTTCTACAATTCCTTAATCCGAGCTACTATAATTCCCGCTCCATTGATTGTTATGCCATCCATCATGCATCGGAGAACCATTGCTTGAGACACACTAATAGTGCTTGCATTCTTCAAATTATTGTACATACTCTTTGCCAAAAACTGATGAATGATTCTTAATGCATGATTCTGTAAAGCATGTACCTTGCATTGTCCCCCTACCCATGGCTCATCCAATTCAAAATCCTTGATTCGTTCCCAATTCTCCACAGGGGATGCATCTTCCAATTCAGTTAGGGCATTTGGTACAAATCCTAAAATTTCAAAAAACTGACTGAAAGTCAAGGAATATCCTTTCTTACCAAACTTAAAATTGATTGTACCGTCCTTCGCATCTCTCTTAAAGTAGCATTCAAAAGAATACAGAAAATCTCGTGCCATATCTGGATATACTTTTGGTTTTTTTGCAATGAACTGCTGCCAGCCAATATTTTGGATCAATGGTTCTATATCATAATCCCATAGATTTCCAGCCGAAACATTGAGAAACAATTGACTTAGAAAGGCGGGCTGGACATAGGTACACTTGCTGAAGTAGTCAAATTTATTGATCTTAGCCTTGTCCATATACGATGGAATGCGCACACCGGAAGAGCTTGCTACATCACGATATTTGGTCCTTCGAGGTGCCACTAAAAAGAAAGGAAAACATAATGTAAGTGTTAATTCATAACCCAAAACATACTAAGGTATAAGCACATGAATCATGCATTTAATGAACCGAAGCACACTTGGATGAAATGAAAAATTGATAGCATAAATGCATTGTATATATGTGGAGATCAAAATGATAGGCATAAAATGTATTCAACGGTTGAGCACAAAGAATATGTCAAAATAATGCCTATTATGCATGAATAAAGTCATGAACCAATCTTGCAGGAGGTGAACTAGGTTGTACGGCATCAATGCAAATCATAAACATGCTATCCAAAGAGTGAAACTTAAATGTTTTGAAAGAAAAACTCATTGGTACATTTCATCGAGCATGTTGTGGGCACAAGTTTGAGCATCAATTTAAAAATCATAACAAAGATTGTTCCTTACCCAATTGCATACCAAGCATCTATAACATGCATGTAATACTCATAAATATCCAAAGAGACAAAAAGAATTAACATGAAAGCAAAATGTGAAGTGCAAAGTAACCTCAAAACTAAACATTCATAAGCAATAAGGCACAAAACAATGCAATAAATGATATGGAAATGATAAATAAGAAGCAAGGAAAGTAAATACTTAAAGATGAGAACTGAACCAAAATATAGCACCAAGTTGAAGTAGTGTGTGTGAGTTGTGAAAAACACTAGTTTAGTGGAGAACGTGTGGAAAAGGAAGAGATGATAGGTAGGAGAGAGAGAGAGATAAATGACAAAGAGAGAGCAAATGGTGGTTGAAGATGGTGATGATCGATGGTGAGTGAAAATTCGTGGTCACGGGTGATTTTTTGTGTTAGTGAAGTGTGGGCACGATGAGAGCAAAAACAAGATGAAGAAGAAGTAAACAAAATAATGTGAAGTGTTTATAAGGCAAAAGTGTGGGACGTGGCCACGTGAAGTTCATGGGAAGAACCACACTTGGTCACGTGTGCCTTTGTTCCTTGTGCATGCGTGGCCACGTGATGGTTACCCTTGAATTTCACGTGGTCACGTGAATTGAAAATGGAAGGGGCAGTATCTTAAGCCGTGGCCACGTGATTATTTCTCTTGAAATATGCGTGTTCACGTGATGTTTAAAAGATAAGGCAGTAACTCCATACGTGGCCACGTGATGTTTCTCTTGTGAAATACACGTGGTCACATGATTTAAATGATCTTAGGACAGTGAATCAACCCGTGGCCACGTGATGGCAAAGGGAAAGCCACACTTGGTCACGTGTACATGCATTTTTCTACCTCAATTGTATTTTTGAAACAAATATGCACAATTAAGCTTCCTTAAATGCAATTTTGCCATTTCAAGCTTTGAAAACACCAATTCTTTTCCAGGAAAAACATTTCTTCATTTTAAAACCTTGTTTATGTACTCTTTTCATGAATCAAAACACACAAACATACAAAATATGAAAACACAAAGACCAAAAAAAATAAAAGAGGGATAGATTAAAAGTTCTGAGTTTTTAAAGTCTCAAGCTAGACTTTTCAAATCGTTTTTTTAAGTCTCTTGAAGAACCATGGTTGCTTCAGCAACCTCTTGTTGTCCGATTTGGTATGGTTTGAGTCGATAACCATTGACTGTAAATTCACGTCCATCCTTTAAGCTTTTGATCGTCACTACACCAAAATTACTGCTCGACATCACTTGATATGGTCCAAGCCACTTCGATTTCAGTTTTCCTGAAAACAAACGAAGACGACTATTATAAAGAAGCACTAACATTCCCGAAACAAAATCTTTTACCCTTAAATGCTTGTCATGCCATTGTTTGGTTTTTTCTTTATAAAGTGCAGCTTTGTTATATGACCATTGTCAAATTTCATCGAGTTCATTGAGCTGCAATTTTCTTCTTTCTCCTGCATTTCTCAAATCAAAGTTAAGAAATTTTGTAGCCCAATAAGCTTTATGTTCTAATTCGACTGGAAGGTGACATGCTTTTCCAAAAATAATTCTAGAGGGAGACATACCTATAGGGGTTTTGAATGCAGTTTGATAAGCCCATAAAGCCTCATCTAACCTAAGAGACCAATCTTTTCTAAAGTTATTCACTATTTTTTCTAAGATTGATTTTAACTCCCTATTAGATACTTCTACTTGTCCATTGGCTTGAGGGTGGTATGGGGTTGTGATTTTGTGCTTAACACCAAATTTCTTAAGCAAGGTCTTGAATTGATGGTTGACAAAATGTTTGCCTCCATCACTTATAATAGCTCTAGGTGCTCCGAATCTAGTGAAAATATTCTTCCTAATGAATTCAAGCATAATTTTTGCATCACATGTCCTATTAGCTATTGCGTCTACCTATTTACTCACATAATCTACTGCTACCAAGATATACTCAAACCCAAATGAATTTGAAAAAGGTCCCATAAAATCAATGCCCCATACATCAAAGATTTCTATTTCTAACACATTGTTCATAGGCATCTCATCTCTTTTGGATATATTTCCTACTCGTTGGCATCTATCACAAGTTGTTATAAAAGATCTTACATCTTCAAACAAAGTAGGCCAGAAAAAACCTAATTGGAGTATCTTTTGAACTGTTCTATTTGGCTCGTGATGTCCCCCAACTTCACCTCCATGGCATTGTTGCATGATAGATTTTTATTCCAATTCCAATACACACCTTCTTAGTACTTGATCCGGGCATATCTTGACAAGATATGGATTGTCCCAAAGGTAATGCTTGGCATCCCCTATGAGCTTTTTCTTTTGTTGCCAAGTAAATTCCTTAGGAAGATAACCACCTGCAAGAAAATTGGCTATATTAGCATACCATGGAACTGATTTTTCATAAGTATAACAAGCACAAATATGTTCACCGGGAAATAAGTCAGAAATTTCTCCCTTTTTGATGCTAGCATGATCCAATCTAGATAGATGGTCAGCTACAAAATTTTTTGCTCCTTTCTTATCTTTGATTTCAACATCAAACTCTTGGAGTAGTAATACCCATCGGATAAGTCTTGGTTTGAAATCCTTCTTGGCGAAAAGATGTCTCAATGCTGCATGGTCCGACCATACTGTAATTTTGGATCCTAAAAGGTAAGACCTAAATTTCTCAAACAAAAAGACTATTGCTAAGAGTTCTTTCTCCGTAGTAGTGTAATTTACTTAGGCTCCGGTGAGTGTATGGCTTGCATAATAGATGGTGTAGAAAATCTTCTCCTTCCGCTGTCCTAAGATTGCTCCAACTGCATAATCACTTGCATCACACATAATTTCAAATGGTAAGCTCCAATCAGGTGATGTAATGATCGGTGCACTAACTAACTTTTGCTTCAATAAGTTAAAAGCCTGCAAACACTCGGCATCAAAGTTAAATGCAGCATCTTAAAGCAATAAATTAGACAGTGGTTTGGCAATTTTAGAAAAGTCCTTAATAAACCGACGATAAAACCCGACATAACCAAGGAAACTTCTAATGCCCTTTACACTAGTTGGTGGAGGTAATTTTTCTATCACATCAACTTTTGCTTTATTAACCTCAATGCCTTTTTTAGAAATTTTATGCCCTAAAACAATGCCTTGTCTAACCATGAAATGACATTTTTCCCAATTTAGCACAAGATTAGTTTCTTGACACCTTTTCAAAACCAATGCTAGATTATGCAAACAAGATTCAAAATTATGACCATAAATAGTGAAATCATCCATGAAAACCTCCATAAATTTTTCAATAAAGTCATGAAATATGGCCATCATGCAACGTTGAAATGTGGCAGGTGCATTACAAAGACAAAAGACATTCTCCTATATGTAAATGTTCCATATGGACATGTGAATGTAGTCTTTTCTTGGTCTTCTGGGGCTATAGGTATTTACATGTACCCCGAATATCCATCTAAGAAATAATAAAATTTATTTCCTGCCAATCTTCCTAACATTTACTCAATAAAGGGCAATGGAAAATTGTCTTTTCTAGTGGCATTATTCAACCTTCTATAGTCAATACATACCCTCCATCTCGTTACCGTGCGTGTAGGAATTAATTCATTATTTTCATTGATCACTATAGTCATTCCCCCCTTTTTAGGCACACATTGAACAGGACTTACCCAATTACTATCAAAGATAGGATAGATAATACATGCATCAAGTAATTTCAATACCTCCTTTTCACTACCTCTTGCATAGTTGGGTTAAGCCTTCGTTGAGGTTGCACCATCGATTTAAAGTTATCCTCCATGGGTATACGATGTGTATAATAGCTGGGGCTAATCCCTTTCAAGTCGGTTGTTGCATAACCAATTGCTCCTTTGTGCTTATTGAGGACTCTGATGAGCATTTCTTCTTCCAAATCTGTTAATGAAGATGAAATAATTACCGGATCAGCATTATCACTTAAAAATACATATTTCAAATGAGATGGAAGTGTTTTAAGTTCAGAATCTCCCTTAGGAGGGAACGGTTCATCCTCCATTTCCTTATCTTCACTATGCTCTTGTTCAAGATTTTGTATCAACTCTTTCTCCTTTGTATCCAACTCTTCCATTGTCTTGGAATGCATTAAGCAACTTTGAAGTTAATCATTTAGAATGATTTCCTCTTATTTTATGTTGGCACATTCTTGAACTTCATCAACACAGTAGATGGATTCTTCAAAATCATACGAGGGGTGTTTTAAAATTTTATTAATATTGAAAATCATTTCCTCCTCGTTGAATCATAAAGTAACCGTTTGTCCATGAACATCGATTAGTGCTCTTGCTGTGTTCAAGAATAGCCTCCCCACAATTAATGGCACCTTCCTATCTTCTTCCATGTCCATGACCACAAAATCAACCGAAAAGATAAAGTTTCCGACTTTCACCAATAAGTCCTCAATGATTCCTTTTGTCCTTTTCACTAATCTATCCGCCAATTGAAGCGTCATTCGGGTTTCCTTCAAATCACATAGATTCAATTTCCTACAAATTGAATAAGGCATCAAGTTAATACTAGCACCCAAATCACATAAAGCATGCCTAACAAAATTTCCTCCTAGTTCACAAGGTAATGTAAAACTACCAGGATCTTTTAATTTTTCAGGAATTTTATTAGTTAATATGGCACTACAATTGCCAGATAATTGAATCGTTCCTATGCCTTCTAGCTTTTTCTTATTAGTGCACAATTCTTTCATAAATTTAGCATATTTAGGCATGTGTAACAAAGCTTCAGCAAATGGTAAATTTATATATAGCTTCTTAAACATGTCTAAAAATCTACTCAATTGTTCATTTTGTTTCTCTTTTCTAGCTAGAACAGGAAATCGTAATTAAGATTCATCAAGAACAGTAGAAATAAGTTTTTCCTTACCTTTACCCTTCTCAACCGTAGGACACACTTTTTCAGTATTTTCTGAGTTAGAATTACTTACCTCCATTGTCGGTTCCACCCTTGGGGAAGAATTCTTACCAATTTCAGTCTTCACTAGCTCTTTCCTTTTCCTTAAGGTGATTGCTTTGGCTTCCTCCTTTGAATTTCGGTCTATATTGGATGGAAATGTCCCTTGAGTTCAGTTAGATAAAGAACTAGCAAGTTGCCCCATTTGGTTTTCTAGATTCCTAATGGATGCTTCTTGGTTCCTCATCCAAATATCTTACGATTTCTATCTAGCATCTTGGCTAGCTAAAATTGAATTTTGGGAGGCCATGAAATTTACAATCATTTCTTCAATGTTCGATTTCTTTTCTTGAGGAGGGAGAGGTTGAGATTTTTGAAAACCGGGTGGTTGGTGGTATGATTGTGATGGGTATTGGTTTGGGTAATGTGGTGGAGCTTGGTTTTGGTATGGAAGTTGATTATTGGTAGGTTGATTATGGTTAAATTGAGGTCTAGGATTAGGGTTAGAGGAAGAACCTTGATTACCTTCCCTCCATGAAAAGTTTGGATGGCTTCTCCATCTCGGATTATAAGTGTTGCTATATGGATTCAAGGCATTTACTTCTTCTACCATTCCTTCATTATTCTTCATTCCCAAAGGTCCTGAAATTCCTGCATAAAAATCAACTTCATTAGATAGCATAGAAATATTTTTAGCTTTAAGCTCATTTATTTCTTTTAAATGTCTTTTTTCCATTAATTCTAATTGACCTTTTAACATAGCTACTTCATCAATATTATGAACTCCCTGTTTCTTTTGAGTTGCTCTAGAGGTTGCCCATTGAGCAACATTTGTAGCCATCTCATCAAGAAGTAAAAATGCATCTTCGGAAATTTGGTTCATGAAACTACCATTTGAGGCTGCATCTAGCAAAGATCTTGTTGATGGATGGGCACTTGCATAGAAAATGTGCATTAATTGAAAAACAAGAGCTTCATGATGTGGACAACTTTTTAAAAGTCTCCTAAATCTTTCTCATGCTTTATGGAATGGCTCCTCATAAAATTGCCAGAAATCACTAATTTGTTTCCTAATGAGGGCAGTCTTAGTAGGTGGGAAGAACTTGCAAAGAAATTTTTCTTGCATTTGTTGCCAAGAATGGATGGATTGATTTGGTAGCATTTGTAGCCAATCCCTAGCTTTTCCTATGAGGGTAAATGGGAAGAGTTTCAACCTAATTGCATCAGTCGATACATTAGAAATTTGCACAGTGTCACTCACTTCTAAGAACATATCCAAATGTTGTGCAGCATCCTCTATATCTGAACTCGAAAATTGGTTTCTTTGTACCATAGTAATGGTAGCGGGTTTAATCTCAAAGGGTTGGTGGTGAGGAATCCTAATAGTTCTATGTTCTTCATTCCACCTAGGGATAGCATAATCCCTAATGGTTCTAGGTCTATACCCATTCCCGGGAGCTTGGTGGGGTATGTGTTGCTCTTCGATCCTAGGTGGTGGATCATTCATAGGTTGTTCTATTTCTGGGTCATTCATGTTGCCTCTTAACCTTATAATCCTATGAAATGTCCTTTCAATTTCAGGGTCTAATGGTAAGATGGGGTTGTCTCTCACCATAAACCACTAGTCACCCAAAAAGAAAATAAGAAAATAGATGAAGAAGAGAAGAAAAACACACAAAAATAACTTTAAAATCAAAATAAATAAACAAACGCCAATGTTTCCTCAGCAACGGCGCCAAAAACTTGACCGGATTCTAGCAAGTGTACTAGATCGGCTAGTAATATAGGAAAATAAGATTATGACCCAAAATATTGAACCCAAGGGAAACTTGTGCTTGTATGTGCTATTTCAATTTCAAAACCAATTTTTGTGTGTAAAAGAAAGAAAAGAAATCCCAAAGTTGTGATGATTGAAGTTTTAAAACTAAAACAAAATAAAAAGTTAAAATAAATAAAGATCTAATGAAAGAAAGTAAATTGAATGAGGTAAAAATCAATATTAAAAACAACTTTCACTAAAGGACTATCCACCTTAACAAATATTGTTATGACTTAAACAAAAGAAAACATACAAGTGATTATGGAGGATTCAGTTTAATAAACTTAGATAACTTTATTCAAGATTATCATTCCAAGCATCAAAATTTTCTTATTCAGATAAATTTAACACATAGCATAAAGAACTGAATTAATTCTCCTAGATGTCTATTAAAGCCTTTCTCAAGAGATTTAACTTCCACCTATTCTTAGTTACACTTTTCTCAATCTTAACTTACTCAAATCAACACACAATTATAGCTTATTCAGATTATAATCATGCATTAATCCAAATAAATTAACCTAAGAGCATGAAGTCAATAATCAACTCAAATCAATTAATTAACCAATGCTTAATCAAGTTAAAAATCAACTTAAAATTGAGTAAAGACAAGACTATGTTTAAGAACTAAGAAATAACCAACTTTTATTGAATTGAAGAACAAACTCAAGTCATAACAATACAAGTTAAGGATTCAAGTATCCTTTAGCAAAAGTTAAAGAAAACTACTCACAAGACATTCTTAAAATTAAAACAAAGTTTGAAGAAAAATAGTAAAAACTAAGTAACGTAAAAACAAACTTAAAGAGAATAATGCTTAATTCTATAGTTGATCTCTCTAATTGATCCCCTTTCTCTGATGTTTTTGACTGCTATTTATAGGGAAAAATCGTAGTAGATTCCTTCTTAAACTCCAGACATAGAATAGAAAGTGAACTCTGCTAAAACAGGAAGCTCGAAAATCCTTCGCGAATTGGGAGTAGGAATCTCTGATGTTCTTCCTCACACGTGGCCACGTGTGAATTATGCCTTCCCTCACACGTGGTCACGTGTCTTCAATGCTTCCTTCAATTTCTCTTTCACGTGGCCACAGTTGAAAATAGCTTAACCCTTCACGTGGCCATGTCTTCCAAGTTTTATGTCTTCACGTGGCCGCGGGTAGAATTCTTCACTGATTTCACGTGGTCACGTGAAAAGCTTCTGGACTGAACGCTCGTTTTCTTGCATCAACTTCCAATATTTGTACTTTTGACCCTAAACTTTGCCTTTTTTGCAATTTAATTCCTTTTATATCAATTTTATCCTAAAAATCAAACAAAACATGAAATTAACCTCAAAAACATAAATATTAACAAATTAACTCTAATTTAACCTAAATAAAACAAAAATAACTAAATAACAAAACTAAAAACATATCAAAAACTATATATAATTCACACTTATAAAAAAGCTGGAGCCAAATCAAATGTCATCATACTTGATTTTTATACCCCAATAAGCTAAAGCTAAATCACATTTCATTCTTCTTGATTTCTATGCCCTGACAAGCTAGAGCCAAATAAGGTGTCATTCTCCCTAATTTCTA
The DNA here is from genome assembly GCA_037975025.1 of Excoecaria agallocha. NCBI lineage: Eukaryota > Viridiplantae > Streptophyta > Magnoliopsida > Malpighiales > Euphorbiaceae > Excoecaria > Excoecaria agallocha. The sequence continues at coordinate 12,360,658 of CM075814.1, read as the reverse complement.
TACCCCCACAAACTGAAGCCAAATCATATGTTCCTTGATTTTATGCACCAACAAACCAGAGCCAAATCAGATGTGATCCTCTTTGATTCTGCATGCCGATAAGGTGATGCTAATTAGATGTCTTGATCAAAACTTAAAACGTTGACAAACTGACGGTAACTATTCGACCAAGGGTTAAAACATCGACAGTCTGATGGTAACTAACCAATCAGAGGCTTACTACTCAAGTGGTATATGTTCAAGGCAATCGAAAGCTCGCCACCTCAAGTACACATCTTTTGTCCTTTACTCTAAATTTTGGCTTACTTAGATACTGGTGCACTAAGTGTAACACCCTTATAACACTGTATTATACGCATGGTGACTAATTGATGTTGTACTATAACACTATATTATATGCCTCAGAGCTATAGTCATCCGATGCACTAAACCAGACAGTCCGGTAAATTTTTTTAAGCATCAACAACAGACAAGTACTATAATAACCAAACAGTACATATGCAATACTAAGTACAGTTTGTACTTATACATATACATAACCATAATTTTAACACTTACATTCCTATTCCTTATGATAACATACATGCCATGATTATGCTATCCATCATCCTTCCTGCCTATTGATGAATGTTTCTATCTTCGAAACCTACACGTAGTCAAAATACTATGCGCTAAGAATTAAAATGCCTAGTGGTAGGATACATACCCCAAACTTTCCAATCCAATCATATACATGCATACATAAGCCTATTGCTTCTCATATTATACCATCATTTAACATTTTTAATAACACTACTTCGATTACATATTAAATACTAGAATCGGCTATTATTAAGGTTACACTCTTATTCATTAACATTTAAGTGCTAAGGTCTTATCTAGCAATACTATCACTTACTTTCCTGATCAACTTTTCTATCTTTTTTTTCATTACTACTATGATCTATCTATGTTTTGCTAACCCATTTGATTAACTCTTTAACATTATAGTAGTATTACTAATTAATTTATTATTACTATTCTTATCATTAATACTAACATCATTAACCTATACATTAACACTATCTATAACATTTTTGTCTTTAATAGCCCTAACCTTTTCAGACTTATTTCACTTACAGATCACATTCTAATCCAGCTTATAGCCTAATCTTCCTTTAATCTTATCAGGATTAATTTCCAATTAAGTCCCCTTTTAAATCCTATTAATTTACAATTTATCTTTCACTTGCCAACCATTACTATTTTTGTCATTTCTCAAATAATATTCATTATACTTTTAATTATACTTATGGATCCTACTATTTCTGAATTTTTATTTTAGTCCTTTCTCTACTATTGTTAATGGCAAATTATAATGTGGTCCCTAAAGTTGTACAATCCTATGACATGTAAAATTACAATTCAATCCCTACTTTTTTTAAATGCAAGAATTACATTTTTTTGGTCTTTATTTCATCATATAATAGGATTCAATTATAATTTCATCCTTCAATTAACATTTCATTTGGTAAATTACAATTTGGTCATTGCACTTTACTAAATTATGATGGTGCTCTTTATTTTATCACTTATTTATACTAATACCACTACTTATCATTATTTTCACATTTAATTTTTTATTTGACATGCCATCTATCTTTTATTCACAAATATATTATTTTTATGGCAAATTACATATCTACCTCTATTGAGCCATTGACTTACATATTAAAGCACTCATTTTTCTATTTTATCATTTATATCCATAACTTTCATTGAAGTACAATATTGTCCTTCAATTAATTAATTACTTTAATATTACTAGTTGAACTCATTTATGTATTTCATTTACTATTCATTATACAATTTGCAATTTTGATCTTTAACATATTATTTTCTTGCCACTTTACACCTTAATACCAATCATTTTCATTCTTTACAAATAAATTCACTTATATTTCATTTCCATTTAGGGATTAACCTTAATACTTTTATTCATTACACAAACATTTCAGACATATAATCATTCATTCAATCACTTAGTCATTTTATTCCGTTGCACATTTTAAAAGAGTCTTCTTATTTTTGCCTCACTTACCATTAAGGCTTACCATTTTAATTCATGAATCTTTTAATTCTTTTCAATTAATTACAAAATTATCAATTTTATACTTCATTTACAATTTTGCCACTAGTTAACTCATTTTCGCTCTACACTTATTACTTGGTATACAAATTACCGATAAATCCTTATTTTATCATTTTCATATCGAATTACATTTTAGTCCTCTAAAATCATAAAAGTTCATTTTTAAGCTATTTATTCACTAATTTTACCATTTTTACCCATTTCATTCACTACTTTATCATTTTTACCCAATAACTTATTATTTAGGAAAATTACAATTTTGACCTTCAACTTTTCATTTTCTTTCATTTAGGTCCCTTTCACTCAAATCTTCATTTTCATTTTACTTTTTATATTTTTCAGTCACTTTTACCATTATGGCCCTAGTACAATTTCGATCGAAATCTTCAGATCAGATATACGGAACGTGGATCCCATGGACCCACAGCCCAGAACTAAGAAATAATCTTGAAGGACCATTCCATCACTTTCACAAAATAGAACAGATAATACAAAGACTATGGGAAGTAATTACGATCCTACCATAGCAAAGCAAGTTGACATGACTTGCACTACGTTATAGGTATCCCTATGGCTAGCCAATTATATCTTGAACTAGATTTAAACTACCTTACCACTACTAAGGGCACAATAATTACTTATTTCAAGTCCACTTTTCACATTTTAATATTTTTACTTACTTTTACATTTCAAAGCACTAGTCACTTGACTTTCTCATCACTTTGTGAATTATCTCTTCATAATTCATTAATTTCACTTGGAACATAATGCACTTTAACACTTTTCCATAAATTCTTATTAAATTCACTGACACTTCTTTTCATGTCTGGTTTTATTTTATGCCAGTACACGTCACATACACCTTTCCACCATACCAATTAACATTGTTATACACTTATTATGTCATTATATTACTTAGGTATGACATATTCCAAATTCTCTAATTAACATATAATACCATATTAACATCACTTATATTCAATTAAGCTCTAAAAATTCTTAATAAATCAGTATACACTCTCTTTCACTTTTATATCAATTTTTAAGTTTTATAGTCATTAAATTAGAGAAATACATATTAAAATTCTGTGTTAGTGCATTCGGCTGCAACCTTAGTTTTACTCTCTAATTTATTTTTTCTTCATTCTAATTTTCATTTATCCTATTAAATTGTATATTGACTAACACATTTACATAAGTATACTCTATTAAACTCTCAAATAAAAGCATTTCACCTTAGATACCATTCAGACACATCTTTAATAATTCCTCCATAGTTATTTTCTCTCCATTAATTGTTTAATCCCCTCAATTACTTACTAATTAACATTAATAGACTATTATTTAACTTTAATTATCAAAATGCACCCTAATATTATCTAAATATATTCGGCCAACCCTATAGGTGTTTTACAATAATTCATTTACTATCATCTATCATTTATTCTATCAAATTTACATATAAAATTAACATGAATATATGATTATACACCATTGGATAATCAAAATATAACATTAAACCTTATGTATATACAAGCGTAACCTAAGATTCAAGTGCCAAATTTCTTTCCTCCATTTTAAGAACTTAAAATTTCATTTATACACTCAATTCATATATATATAACCTTAATTTCAATCATCCACGCATATTTCATTAAAAAGCATATTAAATATAACCTTAAACTTAAAGAAATTAAATGAAAATTAAGGGATATTGCATCCACTAACCTTGAATTCTTGTTCTCCACACTTTAATCGTCATTTCCTTAGCTTTACACCATAAATCATCATCATTATCTTTAAAAATCCAAAGTGGCCAAATATGTAAAAGTATAAAACTATCATTTTATTTGCTCAAAACTTAAATATAACATCCCAAATGAGCTCTACATACCTTAATCTATCTATATAAACCTTTAAATTAAATTATAGAGCTTAGTTCCTCATACCTCATTTTGATACATAACTTAATATATATTGATTTTCCACTTCAATCGCTTCAAAATGAGCTTAGATATAATCAATATGTGAAAAAAAAAGGCTTGATTATTTGTGAGAGTGGAATTTAATAGGAGATTTGGAGAGAGAAAAGAAAAAAATGGTGGATTTACAAAGGAAGAAGAAGAATTTGATTTCAAGAGAGGAAGAAGAGAGAAGACTCATGATTTTTCCAATGTCTTTTGATATTTTTGGCTTTATGCACCTTACTTCAATGTGCTGGGCTGGTTCAACCAAAGTGGTTGGATCTATTTTAAGCCTATTTAATACACTATAAATTATTTTTCTCTCCTTGCAAGCTTAAATTGACTCAAAATTGATTCCATAATCCATAAAATATATACCTTAGCCTACATACAAATTTTTAGCCCAATCAAAATTTATTTTCAATCCGACTTACTCAAATTGGTCTGGTTAGCAAATTTTTGATGTTATCGTAAAATTACTTTTTCACTATCAAATAGGTCTAAATATTAATTAGAACATAACTGCAACTTTCTAAAATTTTTAAAGATTATTTACTATTTTTAAAGTCTCGATCAAATCCACAGTCAATCAGTTACTATTTAAACCAAAATCATTATTTTTCTTTTACTTTCTAGTTAAAACCTTTCTAAAAATACTTTCATAATATTCAAAATATATTCATTAGGCTCCATGAATATTTTTGAGTCAATAATAGATTATTTTTCGATCTAGTTCACTTTTACCAATCTGATTAGTCGATTTTTCAAAATCATTGAAAAATTAATTTTTTATTATTATATAATTTTACATCTTATTTAATGGAGATTTGAAAATTCTAGTGACTTTTAAAGGTTATTTGCTATTTTTAAAGTTTTGATCAAAGTTTAGTTAACCCCGGGTACTATTTGAATCGAAACCATGAAATTTTCTTATTTTCAGCTTTTTGAGACTCATTTGACCTTATTTTGATTTCAAATTTCACCCTTGGACTAGTTACAACTAGTACTTTTCAATTATAACAAGAAATATTTTTCAATCCTAGAAGGTACTATTCATCTCGATATCACTATTCACAGTCAGAATACTATTTTCGACTAACCCATTATTTGGAAGATTTCATAAAGTTTTCTAAAATTGGGGGCAATTGTAGATACTGGATCCTGAGGTGGCTCCTGATCATAGTTATCTAATGAAGAAATAGTTTCTCATAAATGGATAAGGAGCAGAGGTGCCAAGATTTCTCCCTAATTTTATGTTTTCAATATGCCTTTTGATTTCTCTTATAGGTTTTAAATATTTAAAAATATTTTTTGGGATCTTTTTCCTATTTATCTCTTTCAAACAGTGTAAAACGAGAAAATCAATTATCAGAACTTGGAGCAGTCTGGAATGTTTTGGCTCTATCTCAGCCTATAGGCCTCATAATTAGATGATTCTAAAGCCTTTTAAATCTTAAGACATAGATCTATAAATTTGATAGGAAGCCTAAATCCAGTTTAACCCTTAAGATTTTCAAGATTAGGCTTGAACATAGATGATCTGAATATGTCCTTGTACCTAAACCAGTCTATAGTATTTTAAAAATAACTTCTTTCGTAGAGATCATATTGAGATGAATCCAATTTAAATAGAAACTAGACTCATTTTGAAGAAACTTTCAAAGAGAGAGCATGACCTAATTATAAGCACATTGTTTCCATTAATTTTTCAAAATCAAAATACCAATTCTGTTGTTAAAAATTTTCTAGGAGTAATTGTCAGCATTTTGGCCTTAAATCCATATATACATATCCAAATAAAGTTATTTTTTATTCATTAGAGATCTAAGACATAGGAGAACAAATCTAGCAAACACTTTATTGGAAAAATGGCAACTTTGAACCTAAAAATGGTAAAATATTTCAAATTAGAGGTTTATTAGTTGAAAAAATGAGTGCAGAAGTCAAAAGTCAATGGTTTATGAGTCATTGTTGACTCACGGACCAGGCCCGTGACTCATCTAATGAGTCAATCTCCCGATCCATGACTCACCTAATGAGTCACTCTCTCGATCCGTGATTCACTTTCATAGTGCTAAAAATAGGGAAAAAATCTTTTTCATATATATCCCATTTTGGGATATTATCCTTTGGTTTTTGAGCCTCCTAAAGGGGCTGTCCCTTCTTCTCTCTCCTAGGATGTCTTTTTCCTCCTCTTTTCCTCTTCTTATTCTTCTTCTTCTTCTTCTTCTTCTTCCTACATTTCCATAAAAATTCAACCAAAATACTATAAAAAATACAAAAAATAGTAAAAATCATAGAGCACCGAATTGAAATCGAGCTGAAGGTAATATTCTCGAACCCTAAAATCAAAAAAATCTAACATTTAATTTTAATTAATATATATAAATAGTTTATTAATATTGATATTAATATTATTATAATTGTTATTATTATTATTTTTGTTGTTAATATTATTGTTGTTATTATAATTATATTTGTTATTGTTGTTATTATTATTGTTATTATAATTATTTTTAATATTATTATTATTATTGTTGTTGTTGTTGTTGTTGTTATTATTATTATTATTATTATTATTATTATTATTATTATTAATTGGTGTTAATTTTAAATATTGTTATTATTAATATTTTATTATTTTAATAATAATATTTATAATTACTATTATAAATATTATCATTAATAATACTATTTACTTTTATTGTCATTTTTATCATTCTATACTAATTATATTTTCTTGTCATATTTTTTATGTATAATTTTCCTCTTGGATCGGGCTAGAGGATAAGGCGGAGTAGATTAGATTAGGATTCCATTTTAACTTTTTATTTATTATTTTGGGCCTACAATATTATTTCATGAATTCTATTTATTTACTTGTAATAATTTAGTAAAAAATAGTTTTTGAATCAATAATTAAAGAAAATTTACTTTAAATATTTTTATCTAATTAAATGAATTTTTCTCATAAAATGGACCAATGTTCCATTTTATTCCAAAAATTAAATAAAAGAATTTCATAAATATGCATGAGGCAATCAACGTTTTCAAATTAATCAATAGCTTGATTTATGCATGTTTTACTTATGTTATTATTTTTCGTATCATTATCTATTGTAAATAAATGATTTTTCAAGCGATACGATAAAAACTCACAAATGATTTTATACAAAGTCAGGTGGAATTTTTTCTATAATAAAAGGGTCAATATCTTAATTTTCACCCAGAAAATAACATATAAATTAAAGATTTTTTAAAAATATTAAAGATTTTCTATTTCAAATTGACTAACACGATTTCTTTTCCCAAAGCCGCAAGGGATCAATTATTTCATTTTTTCTCAAAAATACACCCAAAATGCTTTCCTTTTTGCAAATATGCATGCAAGGACCAATCTCCTCCCCAATTTATGTATGAATTTATTTTTTACATTTATTATTCTATTCTTTACTGCTTTCAAATGCCATGCTTTACAGCTTTTATTTTTTCTATGCATAATACCTCACGTGAGAAAAGATATTAAATAAATTAATCACCAAAAACTTATTTATTTAACATTAACCAAAGGCAGAAATGGGAGTGAAGTTCGGACTCTCTCTAATTTCAACTTCATAAGGTTAGAACTTCTTTCCGAATGTTTTATTTGATGACGACTTTATGATACCTACCTTATGGTGCCCAGCAAACGCTCTCATAGGCATATCACCAATAATGAATGGAGATACCCCGAGTTGCTATCTCATGCCTTTTTAGGCTCGAGGCATCGCGGATTGGGTTGAATCCAATCCATTGTAAAGTGATTGATCTTCAAAAGTTAAATAAACCTTCATCCGATCTTGAGCCCTAAAAATGGGCTTTCAAAAGCAAGTCATATACCTTACGAGATTCGATGTGCATCACATTAGGGGCATGAAAAGCCACATCATCGAGCAGATCAATATTGTGCCTTTCATCAACACACTGGGCATCTAACGGATAAATGTTGGACTCTAAAGGATAAAATCCATGGCCTTATTAATAGCAGAAAGATTTTTGACCTTAAACAGAGACAAAAGGGGCACAACGTCACTTAACGAGTCCCATGGGGTATTATGAGACCTAAATAGTTGTTCTTTTTATGTAATAAATGTCCTTGAACAATTCTTTGTGATTGTGTTTGAATAATTTAAACTTTTCTTATGCTTGCAGTATCTTATTTATTTGCATCATGTATGGAAATAATCATAGCATCTTCAAAATACTAATTCAATAAATACAAGTTTCTATTTAATCTCAAGGAAAAGACATCTTGATTGCATCTATTATGACTCCTAAAGTGAGGTTTGATAGATAAGATACAAAAAAAATGAAAAAGAATAAATAAAAAAGAGTCTTTGCCTGAACCTAAAATGGCACAGAGAGTTAACAAGGATACGTTGCTCTAGCAAGTCAGCTAAACCCAAAAAGCAAAAACATCGATCAGGAGATTGATTAAAAGAGTTATGGCCCAAAAGGCTACTTCAACTTCCAATGACGAGGGAAAGGATCATGCTAGAATCATCCTTCACATATCGAAGACAAGTTCCCTAATATGCATAGATAAAAGGGTGTTAAAATTTCTTTGCAATTCCAAGAGAACTTCCTTTTCACAAGATAGGGGATAGTTCTTAAGGTTGTTATAAACCCATTTGCCTTTCCTTCATGTCAAACTCCAAGGCAACTTTGGGAGAGGGAATCGCTTGTAGTATCTTGATGAAATATGACACTCCATTATCAACACTGTTAGTTGAACTAATCACAGAGCAGCCTTATAAGACTGGACTTTCCCAATAAGGAGATAATTTTCCCATTTAGCATCCTATCAATGATTGATCTAATGGGCATCATCGGGTGTCTAGAAAGTTAGAGACCCTTACTGCCACATTTATGAGTCGATGGATGACGTTGTGAAGGTTAATGTACCATATGGTGCCAAATTGTATGCTAACAAATCAAAGAGATTCCAATGGTAAAAACTCCAAAAAAAGAATAAACATTTAGCCTCATAGGTCAAAAATAAAAAAAGTGGTCTTACTAAAATTAGACACTCTTGAATAATCAGAACAAGATGGAAATTTTAAGTGGCAACACCATGCCTTCAGAAGGAAAAAATAGGTTAGTCTCTCTTTTAATTGTAATTATGCACTAACGTTGAATCTTTCTTGCAAAAACCTCATAAGAGGCGCCTAACCAACTTTAACAACAAAGGATTTTTAAGCAAAGAATGATTAAAACATCAGTAGATTGATGGTGAATATCACTTTAGCAAAAAAGGATTGAAATATTAGTATATTGATGGTGAATATCACTTTAGCAAAAAAGGATTGAAACATCAACAAATTGATGGTGAATATCACCTCCCACAAAAGGTTGAAATGTCAAAAAGCTAATGATAACAACCACAACCACCAAAGGTTAAAACATCGACAAGCTGACATTAAATACCACAAAAGGTTGAAACATCAACAAGATGATGGTAAAAATTATAAGAGTTTGAAATATTAACCAGCCGATGGTAAAAGTCACATATACTAAAAGAGATTAAAACATTGATAAATTGACATTAAATATCGTTTTGGCTAAAAAAATATTAAAACATCAATGGATTGATAGTCAAGACCACTTCAATTTAGAAAGAATTGAAACATTAAAAGTATTGATGGTAAAAATCACTTCCAGAGATTCGCTGCCTCAAATGATATATGCCTTTAAGAGATTTGCTACCTCAAATGGTATACACCTTTATAATCAGAGATTTACTACCTCAGATACGCATCCTTTTCTTTTACTGTAAATTTTGGCTCACTTAAGCACTAGTGAACCAAATTTCCTAAACTTTGAGGCAACTACAGATGTCGGGTCCTGAGGCAGCTTAGATCGAAGTTATCCAATGATGAGAGAATTTTAATATTTCAAATAGAAAGTGCAGACTTTGAGTTTCGTCTATGGTTTCCACGAGTTTTCCAAATGTTTTTATGAGTTTAATTTTCTATTTCTAGGGAGTGAAAAAAAGTGTGAAGAATTTTTCAGAATGGGACTTTTTTATGATAGACGATCGTCTATCATTGATAGACACCCGTCTGTGGCCATTTTTTATTTGGCTATCTCCTGGCAGATGGTCTATTTTGCCTATCTACGGATATCTCCACAGACGTCCATCTATCACCCACAGATGCCTGTTTGTGGAGGTTTTCTCTAGAATTTCCACATTTTCTTATAGCAACTTAAATCATTTTAATGAGGGGATTTCAATCAGGATTCCAAGGATTTCTTTGGTAAATTCTTAGGATTAGAATTGGAAACAATATCAAATTATTATCATTATATTTAAACCTACAAAAGTCTAAATCAAAAGATAAAAGAACATTTTGAGAAAGAGTTAGACAAATTCTCTGAGATATATAGAAGAGTTAATTTCTGCTCTCAAGAACATAGGGCTTCTACATGTCTTTCCTACCAAATTATACAAACATATTCTAAATTAAATGTGGAAATCATTGGGATTGGAGCTTGGAATGCATTCTTCTAAAGTTACATAATAGAAACTCTTTAGGGTAATATTCTAGATTGCTCTCATTTTCTTTCTCTATATATTTATATTATGAACATGAAATTTAATTTCTTGATGTTATGATGCCATGGCCATTATTTAATTCATTTTTATTGCTTTTATTATTGTCTTGGTGCCATGATGTTCTGAGCATGACTTCATATGCATATAATAGCATGAAAAGGATTTAAATCTCCATTGATACATGTTTGATCATCTTGAGAAAATCCTATATCTTATATTGATTTGTTGTTATTAACATGTTTTAGTTTCATTTTTACACTTATAATAGGTTTCGATACGTCTTTAGATGTGTAGTATGCATGCTTAGGATGAAATGTTGAATTTGCTATTTTTTCTATTGATTGTTATGTTCCCTATCTATTTTTCAAATGATAGACGAGAAAAAAGCCCTCATATATGCCTATTTCATGCTGACAAATGGGATGTTGTGGGACTACCTTTATGCCCTATCTCTCCTTTTAGCCTAGCCATATGTCCCTGTATATGCCCGTCTGAAGCCTTGTTTCTAGCCTTTTGATGCCTTTTTGCATGTTTTCTTATTTTGAATTTGTTTACATGATTAATAATATGTTTAGGTATTATTTCCTATTCTATTTGCATGCATTTTGTCATTCTGTTTATTGAATATCTTTAGTCCATAAATGCATATTTGTTTATTTTAGTATTTATCTTTACTAATCATAACACTAACCATTTATTTTATTTGTGCTTTTGAGTATATAATTATTATTTTCTTTGGACTTTTGGAGACCTTAAGGTTCACATGACTTGGAAACTCATCCTTGATGTCTGTCCACAATTTATTATTTATTTTCCCTTTAATTTAATTTATTGCATTTATTTTCATTATTACCTCATTTTTTATTTATTATTTTTTGGGGTTTATAACAATTTAGTAATAAAATATTTTTTGCACGATAAATGATAAATTTACTTAAAACCATTTTCTACTAATTAAATTGGGCTTTTTCTAATAAAATGGACAATGTTAAAGACTTCAACCCAAAAATCACAAGACAAGTAAAAACCTTTTTTTTGTTTGTAAATATGCATGAGGGAACCGATGTTTCTGACCTAATTAATTCCTTATTTTATGTATGGCAATTTATTTTTTCTTTCTAATTGGATAATTTGCTTACATAATAGTTTAAGCAGTTTTATTTACTTTATTTATTGCTTTTTTACAATCTTGATATGTTTATTTACTTAATTCTATAATGCATAATATGAGGAGGAAGATAGTGGACTAATGATAAAAATCTAATTATAATTAATAGCTAATCAAGGTACAAGTAAGACTAATATCCAGAACACTAATCTCTGTTTGGGCATCAAAGATTAGATTCACTTTTTCAATGTTCTGTTGGGTGACGACTCTATGATACCTACCTTTTGATCCCAGTTAAATGCCTTCGTGGATTGGCCATCAATAATAAAATTAGGCTTAAACCATTTTATATTATGAAGTGGCCAGTTTGTATTTTTATGAAACTCATCCTATCTTGGACCCTAAAAGTGGACCATCGAGAATCGAATCGAAATTGAGCAGGTTCTGGCATGCATCACACTCTTTTCATTAGAGCATGTGATGGATTTCATTTTATCACTTATTGGTCCTTTTTGGCTTGGAGTAGGTAGAGAAGAGGAAAAAAGAGAAGGCCCAAGTAGGAATGTTAGGAGCACAAGCCTCGATTTCCTTTGTTATTTCTTCAAAATTTTCATAATAGCGTGATCTTTCTTTTTTTGATCGGTGTATTTATTTATTCTACACATGAAATTTTCTAATGTATACTAAAAGTATCTTTTCTTGGATAATATTTGTCGAAGACTATTTAAGTAGACTTATCGAGTTTCAGATGCATGTGAGTAGGGATTGAAACTATTAACTCGTGCTAATAAAGATGTCAGACTTTTATACGTACCTAGCCTCACTGATCAAAATAGAAAGTTTTTGGAATCTTTATAAATTTGATCGGTCTAAAATTTTTCTTCACCTTATGCAGTGCCGTAGTCTGATCTAAGTTGAGAGCGATTTTGCAATAGTGGTCGAGTCTCAGTCATAGGACTGAGTCTTAACTCATTGATTAGGAATGCATCATTCTTGAGAATGAAGATTTTATGAGATCATCATTCATATGATTGGGATTTAATATTCTTCGATCAGGAATGGCAATGTGGTCATCGGTCCTCGTGGCCTAAAGAATGATTATTCATTTTCGCTATAAGGTGATCCAATTAGCCAAGCCATTTGATTGTTTAAATTTTTCTATTTAATTCACTAGATTTAGATGCTTGATTTATCATGCATCTTAATGATGTCATTTCATAAAATAATAGATTTCAAGTGTCTTTTATATTTAATTGTTGTCACTTTATTCCATATGTATTTATTATGGTAATTCATTATCCCTTTAAATTTGTGACGTTTCAATTTTCACTTTGTGAGGCAGATGTTCCCAGATCTCCTATAAATAGTAGTATTCCTTTAAACTTTGTTAAAGTGTCAAGAATTCTTATTTCCTTCTTTCTATTTCTGCAACTTCTGAATGGAGTCATCTAAGCCTTCTGAAGCCTTTCAACCTCTTTTTTTCTACCTTTCCTCATTTTACTAAGATGAATGAACTTTATTCCCTTGATGGGCCTTCCCTCATCATGCCATCACCTATTGACAATAAGTGATAGGCTGTTATCTGCATGTGGCCCCCTTTATTTTCTCTATTTTCCTTTCTACCTTCTATTTTCACCACTAGGAACTATGGTTTGTAAATGGAGAATGCTGAGAGTTTGTACTTTCTTCTCCATTTTTGCCTTTGCTTTCAATTTGAACTAAAGATGAAGAGGTCATAACTTTATAAGAGTTGATGAGAAGTGGTTTTGAGGTGTCAAGTTGTAGAGATAGGAATCCATTTCAATGTATATAAAAATTCCAATAAAATTCTAGCTATTGATTTACTTTTGCTGCCTTCTTCTTTTTTCTTCTTTTCTATTTTTTTGTCAATAATAGTTGATCAACTTAAAAGTACAAGTAGATAATAATGCTTAAATGATTTATGAAATTCAATTGTAATATAAAAGATTGATTAATGATTCAATTGAATAATCAAAATATAGAGCATTGAATTAAGAAGATAAAAACCTTTATTCCAATTAGATTGCATGATCGAATTAGGTATCGATTAGAATAATGTTTTTGATTTTCCATCAATCATGTGATTAATTTCATTGATTAGGGGTGCATCCATTGGGAAAGATAATAATTTAATTATTAATCATTTCAAGTGGGATTTAGAGTTTTGGATCAAGAAGAATGTTGTCCTAAATTTGCAAAAAAAATCATTAATCTTTCATCTATAATAATAACTTGTATATTGATCTTTCGATTGGAATTACATTTTTCAATTGGGAAAACTTCAATCGGGTTACAATATTTTATCAAAATTTCAATTGCAATAATACATCAATCTTTTGATTGTGATTAAACACTTCGATCGGGAATACATCAATAAAAAATAGTAAGTTGTGCGTCAATCATTTCGATTAAGAATGCATCATTCGATTAGGATTACATATACATACTAACAACAAATATAGAAAATTATACTATCATTCCAAAGGAATTATAAGGTGTACCTCTTAGGTGTTTCCCTATTGTAAGATCCTTATAGTGTCTTTGCTATACCATTTTTGTGTCACCCAAAAGGGAGTTTTTAAGGTAAAGCCTAGGATATTTTATGATCATCAGGCAAAAAAGATCCTAAGAGCATGAGATCTTCCATCTTTTGCATTTATCTTTGGTTTATATCAATTAGATTCTTTCCTCTTTCATTATCTTTTCAAATAAAATTGTTCCTATAAATGCTCATGACTAACCTCTTAGTGTGCTTGGGGACTTTATCAATAAGATGACCCTAGATGTAAGGTGCAACTCATTTCGTCCTAACTTGGAATGAGTGCACATTTTTTTCATTTTAGCTCGAAATAAGAGTATTTCTTATGCTACACTGTGTTTCCTCCTATTTCATAGAAATAGAAGAGGATGCAGCTTTATGGCCTTCTTTAATGTCCCTTTGGAGTGAAGGAGTATTGGAAGGCTCGTGCACCAGTGCGAAAGAAGTTCCTAATCTTTAGAGGGATGTTACATCTCCTTAAGAAAGGGTTATTCGAGATTTGAAAAGGGATATTTCATCTCCTATTGCACTTTTTTCCCTCCAATTGATTTGCTCATAAGTGGAGAAAAAGGTAGCTCTATTGCCTTTTCTAGTGACTTTCCTAGTAAGGAGTTCTATAAGGCTCGTGCACCAATATGCAATGCCTCAGGTAAATGAAATTTCATCCTCCTATGAGCCTGGCATAAACTCTTTTTTCTTCCTTCAATCTTGGAACTTTTGTCCAATTTGACTTCCTTTGATTGTAATGCCATTTTTAAGGCCTACACCACTTCTTAAGCGGGATTGTAATCGCCACTTAGAACTTCTGCATGTAGTCTTGGAGACTTTTATAGAGTCTTTTGATTTGGCCATTGTAAAGCAATGACTATGGTTGGCAGGGAGTCTCTAAGGCCCATCCCATCCATTAGCAGACTCAAATCCACATTAATCATAGTTGGATTAAGCATTTTAACTCAGCTATAGGCTCTTAATGAAAGCACTAAATGATAAATCCTAAGATTTTAGAAGAGGAAAAGGCTATTATGGTGGTTGAAATAATATTATATCCGAATGAGAGGTGTGAGAGATAGTAGGATCTTATCGGGTTTAGCAATGTCAAAAACCAACAAGAAAGGCTAGCCCAGTCGAATCGGGCATTAACACTCTGATGCTTAAGTTAGCATAGTATTGCAACCTCAGTAAGTGTACTGAATCGATAAGTAATATAGGGGAATAAATTTAAGATCCTAAAATATCGAAACCAATGGATAAAGGGCTGCTAAGTGAGATATCTAAAGTGAGCGGGATTAATTTGAGACAAATTTCCAAGTTTTACATTAAGAACTTCCTAAATCTAATTAAAAAAATAAATAAATAATAAAACTAATTTAACTAAATATTAAAAAATTAATTTAAAAACAATACCAAGGTACTCTACTCATTCCCATACACAATGCATTGAATTAAACAATAAAAAAATCTATGACTTAAATATGGATAACCTATCTAAACCCTTAGTTTTCCATTCTAAAGCCAACTACTCTAACTACCTGATTTTCCATTCTGGAGCCAATCGAATAGCTAGCATAAGCACGAATCCCAAGACATAGGTACGAATTAGCTTCCCATTCTAGAGCCAACTAATCCATTACCCATTTATCATTTAACTATTTTTGAAATTAAGATACATAAGCTATATACCTAAGGCCTATATTCCTAAATCATCCTTCAATTCATAGCTCATACAAAGCTAAAACTGAGCATGCCAATACCCATTCCATTCAAGCATAATAACCATTCACCTAATAAAGTAAAAAGCTCAAATGCTCAATAAAATAAATAAATGAATAAGCCTAATGAAAAATAAAATATTTAGATATATATATATATATATCAAAATAAGTTCAATCCATTAAACAGATATGGGGATTCATAGATCCCATAATAATGAAACTACAAACTAAACATTAATAAAATAAGAGAAAAGAGGAAAAAAGAAACCCACAAGCCCATTGCAGCTGATGAAGTCTTAAGTTGAATCCAAGACTTCTTCACCAACTCTCTAGAAAAATAAAAGCTAAAACTACACCAAAGTAAAGAAATCTAAATCTAATCTAAGAACTTGTATTGAAATAAACTCATCTATGCATTTGCAAAAGAAAAGAAAAGAAAAAGAAACCTTAAAAATGAAAGAAGAAAACCCTAGATCTAAAATGTATGCCTCTTCCCCCTTTTTATCCAAATAAAAACTCAACTTTTATAGCATATGTAGAGGCACACAGCTGAGACAAATGGTCTCAGTCATGTGTAATCATTAAAAAAAAGTACCATAGCATCAGCATATGGCTAAGATATTTTGGTTTCAGTTGTGCACACTCTTTTAGACTGAATAGCTTTGAACTTTGCATTGGACACAGTCGAGAAAAATGGTCTCTCCTGAGTGCTAAAATGAAATGGTACAGATTGAGGATTCTACAATGCACATGGCTGAGACATTTTGGTCTCTCCTGTATGCAAGTAAATTTTATGTACAAAAGTCAAAATTACCCTACTAAATGCATAAAAATTTGATAAATCTCAATATAATATTTTTTGGCATAAAAAGAGAAATTTAACAGATAAAATATAGAAACACATAAAATAAGAGACAAACACAAATGAAAAATATACTTAAAATAAACATAAAATTTAAAGTTATCACATAGGATTTTAGAGAGAGAAAGTAGTGAGATAATCTCTAGAGTGATGTGTATTTGAAATGTAAAATAACTTGATATTTATAGGCAGTTGTCGAGATCCACTTGAATGGTTTATCCAAGTGTCACATGGAGCACACAGTGAATGGGATTGAGGCATATATTAGAGGACTGTTGTTGAGTAATCTTTATCTTATTTGATCGGATAGCCTCATGCCATTGGATCTTATACCTATCTACCTACCCACACATCAAGCTTTAGTGATGCTAGACCCAAGCCAGGTTTGGCTTTTTATGTGGTGATTTTTTAGACCAGGTTTGGTGTAAGCCCAATAATAGATAATGTTGAGCATTATTAGCTAAGAAATTTAAAAACTACATGAGTGGATAATTTTATGTTATACTTGCTACTTTTGCCTATTGGTCACGCATTTTATTACTCTATTTTTTATTCCCTTAGCAATAAAACCATTATATTACTTGCTAAATGATAATTATGAATTAAATGATATTTTTAGTGTGATTTTAGGTAGTTAATTGAGTTAATTCAGTGTTAATTTAGTTGAATTATTATTTAGTTGGTTAAATTTACATTTTAAGGTTTAAATTTAAGTTTTGGTGCTTTTCAGGATCAAATTGGTGAAAAAAGGGGTAAATTGGAAGAAAATAAAAGTTTTAGGCCAACTTGGTAATTTTGGAAAAAAGTAGCAGTTAATCTATAATGATTAGTGCAGAGGCTTTTCACTTGGCTGAGCAAGGAATTCAAGCTGTCGAGTACAAAGAATTTGTAAAATAAAGCTAAAAAGTTGGAAGATTGTTTAAGTACAGAAGGTTGGAACTTATGAGTGCACAACTTGCTTTGATTTTTCACTTGGTCATGCATGTTCGAATTGTTCCTCACTTGACCGTACATCATCAACCTTGTCCCTTCACATGGCCATGCACCTCCTTTCCCTATAACATACACAGTGGTGCAAGGTTTATTTTATATATTTGCTTGGTCGTGCACAAGAAGTAAAGCTTGACGTAACTTCCTATTTAGCTAGAATTTTGTTTCGATTCTGATTGGGAAGCAACCAAAGGCTAAACTTCTTCTTTCGGCAGAAGATTTCAGCTATAAATATACGATCAATGCACCAAAGTAGGGAGAGTCAATTAATTAAGAGATCATTAGATAATTAAGTTCTTAAATTCAGTTTAGTTTTATTTTAATTTTACGGTAAGTTTTTTTAGTTGAAAATAGAAAGCATTCCTTATTTTTTTGTGCTAGTTAATTAAGGGAGCTTCTATAACTCCGTGTTTTTATTCTTCATAATAGTTTTGTTTTAACTTTCATGATGAATAGTGAGTAGTTTTCTTTGCTTTTGCTAAAGGATACTTGAAGCCTTAACTTGTTATTACGACAACTTGAGTTAAGCATTGATTTCAAATATCAGTTGATTATTTCTTAGTTTTAAACATATTCTTATCTTTAATTATGTTAAGACTAATTGATGGTTTATTGATTCAATAACTAAAAAGTGTTTTAGACATAGCTGAGGATTTGCATGCTATTGGATTAACCTTTTACTATATATGCATGATTATTTTCTAATTTTGAGGTACTTATGTGTTGATAATATTGGGTAATACTAAGAGAGGATGAACTAAGAATAAACTGGAGTTGAATTTACTTACAAAAGAGTTCAATGAATGTTTAGAAATTTAAACTGGATTTTTATGCTAAGTATTAAATTGTTCTTAGAAAAGAGATTTGATACTTAAGAAATATATTCTTGATTCAAGGTACCAGGCTTTATTTTATCTATTTTTTCCATAATCACTGGTATTTTTATTAAATTTAAGTCATTACAATATAAGGTTAAGGTGGATAGTTCTTTAATGAAAGTTTTTTTTTAATATTGATTTTCATCTCATTTAATTAATTGCTTCTATTGAAGTCCAGTTTAACTTTTTAAGATTTTTCATTCCTTTAATTTGTTATTTTTAATTTTGTTTTTGATTTAAACATTCATCACTCCAACTCTGGGATTTCTCTTCTTCCTTTTTTACATAATTTTTAATCTGAACTTCAAATCTTTTATACCAACACAAGTTTCCTTTGGGTTTGATATTTAGGGGCTATAATTACATTTCCCTATAATACTAGTCGATCTAGTACACTTGCTAGAAGTTGGTCAAGTTTTTGGCATCGTTGCCGGGAAAACATTGGCTTTTGTTTATTTTGATTTTTAAAGTGAATTTTATTTGTTCTTCTTCTTCTTCCTTAACTCTTTTCTATTTTTTTTACATGTGTCAGTAGTTTATGGTAAGAGGTGATCCAATTTTACCTATTGACCCTGAGATAGAAAGGACATTTCATAGGATTAGGAGACTACGAGAAAACATGAATAATCAAGAGTTTGGTATAGATCCACCTCTCAATATCAATGGCTTATCTCATAATGAACCACCTATAAATGATCCACCACCACCTAGGATAGAGGAGCAAAACGTACCTTATCAATCTTAAGGGAATGGGATTAAACCTAGAACTATCAGAGACTGTGCTATTGACCGGTGTCTAGCAAGTGTACTAGATCGGCTAGTAATACAGGGAAATATAGATTAAGACCCCAAATATCGTACCTAAGGGAACATGGATTGCTAAGGATAATATCTATGTATGAATTAAATCAACCTGAGATTGTTTTCCAAATGTTTTTTTGATTTGAAAGCAAAAATTAAACAAAATAAACAATTAAACAAAATAAAAGGTAAAACATGAATTAAAAACAAAACAATAACTGAAATTCTTTTGCACTTTCATTGTAATGACTTAAATTCAAAGAATAATACCAGTGATTATGGAAAAACTAGTAATAAAGCCAGATATCTTTATTCAAGTCTATCATTCTTAGTATTAAACTCATAGACAAATCTAATACTTAGCATGCAAATCTAGTTTTAACTTCCTAAATATTCATTGAAGCCTTTCTCAAGTGATTCAATTCCAATTCATTCTTGATTCTTCCTCTCTTAGTATTAACCAATAAAATTCATACATAATCATCTCATATTTCGAATAATAATCATGCATAAACATTAAAGAGTTAATCCAAGAACATGCAAATCATTAACTATGTCAAAACCAATTTTTAGTTATTTATTCAATAAACCAACAATCAATCTCAACTCAATCAAGGATAAGAATATGCTTAAAACCAAGAAATAATCAACCGATATTGAAATTAAGCTCAAAATAAAGTCATAACAATGAAAATTCAAGATTTCAAGAATCCATTAGCAAAAGTTAAAGAAAACTACTCAAAAGACATGGTTAAAACTAAAAACAAAAGCTTGAATAAAAACTTGAAAACTAAGAACGTAAAAGAAAAACTTTAAGAAAAACAAAGCTAAACTAAGGATCTGATCTCCCTATCTCTTTCTTCTGTGTTTTGGGGCTCTATTTATAGGCAAAAACGTGGTAGATTTCTTCCAAAATTGCAGAATCAGAATAGGAAAGGAAGTCTACTCAAAACAGGAAGCTCGGGAAATCCTTCGCGCAATTGGAGAATCAAAGCACGTGGCCATGCATCAACTTGTGCCTTCCTACACGTGGTCACGTGTAGATGTTGTCCTTCGTCACACGTGGCCACGTGTGAGTTTTGCCTTGGGTCATACGTGGTCACGTGTCTTGCTTATTTTCTCCCTTGTTTCTTCACTTCTACTTCACTTGGCTACGTTACTCTTCATTTTACTCTTACACGTGGTCACGTGTAAATTCCTTCAATATCTTCACGTGGCCACGGCTCCATCCTCTGAACTAAGAGCTAGTTTTTTCGCTTAAACTTCCAATATTTACGCTTTTGGCCCAAAACTTTGCACTTTTCACACTTTAAGCCCTTTTTCATCATTTTAGCCCTGAAAATCATGCAAAACACAGAATTAACTCTAAAAACACAAAACTAACAAATTAAACTCAAATTAAACCTAATTAACACAAAATTAACTCAATCAAACACATAAAAAATATACTAAAAACATCATATAATTCACCATTATCAGC
The DNA here is from genome assembly GCA_037975025.1 of Excoecaria agallocha. Classification (NCBI taxonomy): domain Eukaryota; kingdom Viridiplantae; phylum Streptophyta; class Magnoliopsida; order Malpighiales; family Euphorbiaceae; genus Excoecaria; species Excoecaria agallocha. The sequence continues at coordinate 12,339,577 of CM075814.1, read as the reverse complement.
TATCTCTAGATGGAATGAAGAATATAGAACTATTTGAATACCTCATCACCAACCTTTTGAAATAAAATCCGCTACCACTACCATGGTACAAAGAAATCAATTTTCAGGTTCAGAGATAGAGGATCGTGCTTAACATTTAGATATGTTCTTAGAAGTTAGTGTTACCGTGCAAATCTTAAATGTCCCAACTGATGCCATTAGACTTAAGTTGTTCCCTTTCACCCTTATCGATAAAGCAAGAGATTGGTTAGAAATGTTGTCAAGTCAATCTATTCACTCATGGCAACAAATGCAAGAAACATTTTTGTATAAATTCTTTCCACCTACCAAAACAACCCTAATTAGGAAAAATATTGATGAATTTTAGCAGTTTTATGGGAAGCCATTCCATGAGGCGTGGGAAAAATTTAGGAGACATTTAAAAAGCTATAAAAGAGTCGATCGCATGTCATCTAGTGGTCATCAATGCATTTTTAATATACGCACTAGATTTTTGTTTTCTTTCCCAAGCCATTTCCTATTACTTGTTCTCCTTTTTTTATTGTTGTGATCACTATTATTACTATGAATAACCCTCTTGTGAGCACACCAAGGCTGGGCAAGCATTATAAGTAAGTCCATAATTCTCTTCCTGTATAAAAAGCCTTTTTTGATCGTAAGTGAAAAATGTCGCAAAAAATATTTATAGTGAAGAAATGGGATATTTTATTAATTAAATCAGACCAATGTCCACATTTTTCCCATGAAATTCGCATTAAAATTTAGCTTTTAATAATGTAATGATTCTTATATATAATAACACAGGACATTTCTTAAACAAAACTTAAACCGATAGTTCTTATCTTCCAAACATCACAATGAAATGCTTCTTCAATAGTCTACATGCGAGGACCAAAGTTCTCAAAAGAAAAAGGTTACAACGAACTACTTAGTTATGGATGTCTTTATTGATTTATTCTATATCATGATTTACTGCTTTTTACGTGATTGAGTGCACCTTTAATTTCTATACTTACTCTAATCTTACATGTAAGAAAAGGGATAACATATGTTGGCCCAATACCACATTTAGATTTTGATGATAATCAAATCTTATATAAACTCTATTGATAAATATGTTCTAAGCATATTTTGCAAGTATCTCTCTATATCTTTCTGATACAATTATCAAAAATGAAGATTGTCAAGAACTTTTGATGATTCAAGTTGAAGAATATCTTAGTATATAAGAAATTAGGTTATTAAAATGTAAGATCAATTTGAGGATCAAATTGTCATTCATGCATGCACCTTCAAAGATTTAAATTGCATAAAAAATGTTTCAATGAGCTAAAAAATTTTTGAGATAAAACTAGTTCTGTTAGAAATTGGTTCAGAATTTCATTATTAGAATTTCATGTTATTGAAAATTGGATTAGAAATCTAGATATATTTCTAATAAAAATCTGCGTTGCATTACAGGATAAAATAATGGCTAGTTAACTACTAGTTAGAGGTAGATTTGTCTTTTGCCTAACGATCATAAACGGCTATTTTTGTGTTTCCACACTTCATACTAAATTTTTAGGTATAAATACATGTTGTAAAACCCATTATAAGTTTAAAGATAACATATTGGAAAGATTTTCTAACTCTTAAGAGAAAGCTTACTTGTTTTAAATCTCACTTTCCATCTTTGCACTTCATCTTTACATATCATCCTCAATTGATTATAGCTTTTGTCGTAATTATTTGTGAGGAATCATTATTGTGAAAGATTGTGAGTTTAGGTTGGCTAGAACCTAAGAAAGAAATTCTAGTAAGTGTTTTAATCTTTTATTTTGGGAAAAAGATTATGGGTAGATATACATAGGTTTGTATATTGGCTTTAACTCTTACCCTTAAAAGAGTTAAGAGTGGAGAGAAATTCTCAAGATTAATTCTTAGGGAATTGATATAGGCAAGAGGCCGAACCATGATAAATTTTGAGTATCTTATCTTTTCTAGTCTCTTCTACTATTCTATTGCTTATTCTGAAAGTCTAAGTTTTTAAACAGTCTGTGAACAGAATTCATATAATTTTTGTTTTTGTTATTGTCTTGCATACTTATATTTTCTATTAGAAAATTTGTCTAAAAATCGGTCTTCATATACTTTTCATTTAGTTTCAAATTGGCCAAAAAATTGTTAAGATACGCAATTCACCACTCCTCTTAAGTGTCTTTTGGAACCTACAACATAATTAATTAAAAGGTCGTTATGTCACATTTATCAAAGGTAACAATAAGGTGGAGTTTCAAACCATCTCTGAGTTTTTAGCCACACGAGATCGGAACATCCTTTTTTTCAATGTTCTATTAGGTGGCAACTCCTTACAATCAGCCTTGTGGTGCCTACCAAATGCCTTCTAAGTGTTCTTGTTAGTGATGAGATAGGGACACCTTAACATGCCATCTCAAGCCTTTTGAGGTTTAAGATTTGGCAAGTCGAGTTGAGGCTCTGTCCTATCGCAAAAGTGACTAGTCAGTCCGAGCAAGGGAACCTTAACTTGGTCGAACCTTAAAAGTGAGGCCGAACCATTATAGATCAAAGGTTTCCTTCATCGAGCTTGATGATCCCTTGGTTTTAGGGGTAAAATCAAGTTTGAAAAAGGAAAAAGAGCGCATGTCACAAGTATATAAAATTAAAGTTTAATAATACTTGTTACATTATGAACTAGTACACACTTTAATCTTTCGTTGTTTCCTATGAATGTCTGCCCCAAGTTTTGTGGGTATGGATAATGAGTACTATGGATACCTATAGGTATCAATCATGTGAATACCCATAGGTATTAATCTCGTGAATGCTGAAGGTATTAAAGTTATAGACCCAATGGGGTTAAGGATGTGGTCCCAAACGAGGACAACTAAGGACCAAAGCAGGATCAAACTATGGTAGCTGCAACTTTATCCCAAAGGCATGCCTATCTATCCACAACCAAGCTCTAAGTGCAAGCCCTAGATCATATTCTTATACATGTCATTCATCATGTTCATGCCTTTGCAATATTTATAAATATGTATACAAATAGCCATAGACAATTGTAATATCATAACTACCATCGATAATTTGTATTCTTAGGAACACGAGTATATATGGACATATACATTATTCAAAGTAAACATCTTGAGATTATATCTATCCATATAGATGTTAACCTATATGTATGTTACATGTATATGCTTGAGTTAGGCTTGTTTGATAATTATGATCCAATGCTTCATCACCATTCATGTGCATTTATAACATGTTATATTCTTATTCTTAGGGTTAAATTACTCTAAAAACATTTAGGTAAGTCTAGTTGATAGTTTGGTGTCAAACGATCAAGTATGAGTCAAAATAGAGGAGGCACACGCCAGAGACTAATTAGTCTCAGCCATATCCACTAGTCTTTCTAGATACAAAGAGGTGCACATAGGGGAGACTAGATAGTCTCTACCATGTACAAAAACTCAACTTTAGTATAAAGGGGTGTAGATGGTGGAGACTGATGAGTTTCTATCGTATACTCTACTTTCTTTTCAGTATATAAGGGTACACATGGCAAAGAATAGATAGTCTCTACCGTGTCCACCATTTTATCTAAGAATTTCTATAGGAAGATTTTTGAACCCAACTTGTACTTCAATTTATACCCAATAAACAGTGTTTTCTAGGAAAGTATCCTTCTAAGAACTTGTTCTACTATACTTATAGTTTCCAAATCATCACAAATAATTTTATTTAGGCTTTTATATTTCAAGATATTAATAAATCAATATAGCATGGTCTTAATGGTAAGATAACAACCATTATTGTATTTCAAGCTCAGTTTTGACCATCTTAGAGGTAGAACTAGTCCTTGACCTCTATTTAAAAAGTAGACATATGAATCTATTTTACCCTCTAATTAGAATTTCTCAACTTGTAGTTCAATAACTTCACTTATAAGCAAGACAATCCTATGGGATCATATGAATCCTAAAACAAACTTTCTTTTTTCATAAGAACAACATACCTATTTTAATTCTTGTTCACTCTTAAGCATTTATTTCATGTTTGTATCTCATTAAACACCTAATTTACTATTCCATTATACACATGCATAATGGTAGAAGTTTCCATACCTTTTTATGCAATCAACACACCCTTTTCAATCCTTCTCACCTTCCTTTCATTTGCCTATGCTTTCTTCTCCTTTTACATAGAACAAGTTCCATATATAAACATTAATCTACTCGCTCAAATTCAATTTTTATCATATGAAATAGTTAGAAGAAAATAAAAAGGTGTTACTACCTTAAGATCACCCAACCATTAAATTCTCTCTCCTCACAAATGTTATATAGTTGGAATTAGAGATTATTTAGGGATAGAATAGCTAAGTTTAGGGAGGAGAATGGCTACCTTGTTCTCTTTAGGGTGGCCAGCCATCCTTCCTTGAGTTCCTTAGCTTTTCTTCCTTACTTAAGGGAAATCTAGGGAGACTAAGTGTCCTCACCTCATTGGCCTACTTGTTGGCCCTAAATAGATTACACTTAGCTCCCCTATTCTCTTAAATTTCTTAGTTCTATCCCAAAATTTTCTCTCTTTTATTTTAATTATACCCCTATATTATGTTTTCTCTTAATCATACACATTTATGGCTTAATTTGAAATGACCATATTGCCCTTTCTCTTTCAAAATAATCACCTATAGATCCTAGCCTACCCTATATTGAATAACCAAACATATATTATTCATATTATCATTTAAACAAACATGCATTCTCTTAGGGCCTAAGTAGGGGCCTCACATTTCATTCCCTTTTAAGATAATTTCTTCATCGAAATTCATACCTAGTTTAGATAGTTATAGATGTTGTACTTTTATAACCAATTTAGGTTTCTAATTTGCTTCTTCCATGCCATAGTGTTGCCATAACACTTTAACTGGAGGAATTTACTTGTTACGTAACTATCTGACTTTTCTAGCCAAGATTTCTTTTGGTTCTTCATCAAATGAGTAGTTAGGTTGAACCTTTATCTTCTACAGAGGCACTATATGAAACTCATCCGATCGATATCTTCAAAGCATGGAAATATGAAAGGCATCATGCAACTTAGATAACTCTGAAGGAAGTGTTAATCTATATGTAATGGGCCCCACTCGTTCCACCACTACATATGGATCGATAAATCTTGGGCTAAGATTTCCCTTTTTCCCAACCCATAATATTTTCCTCCAAAGAGAAAACTTTAATAATACCTTATCACCCATTTGATATTCAATATCTTTCCTCTTCAAATTCGCATATGATTTATATCTGTCACTAGCTACTTTCAACCTTTGCTTAATAATCTGTACTTTTTCTTTAATGTCTTTGATAATATCGAGATAGACTATATTTTTCTTTGTTAATTTAGTCCAGCAGATTATGGTTTCACACTTTTGGCCATATAAAGCTTTATAGGATGCTATACCAATACTAGCTTGATAACTATTATTATACGTGAACTCCATCAAAGCGAGATACCTATCCCAACTCCCTAGGAAATCTATGGCACATCTTCTCAACATATCCGCTAGTATCCGTATAACCCTTTTGAATTGTCCATCTATTTGTGGGTGAAATATTGTACTATAGTGGATTTTTATACCTAAAACCTGCTGCAAACTCCAAAATCTGGATGTAAATATTAGACCTCAATTAGAAATTATCGATTTTAGGATTCCATGAAATCGAACTATTTCATTCACATATAATTTATCCAACTTATCCACCAAATAATCTAGCAAAACTGGTATGAAATGGGCCATCTTGGTCAATCTATCTATAATCACCCACATTGCATCATGCTTCCTTTGTGTTAGGGGCAAACTTGTAATAAAATCCATAGTGATATCATCCCATTTCCACTGAAGAATTGGAATGGGATTTAGTAATCTTGAAGGGAATTGGTGTTCATCTTTCACTTGTTAACAAGTCAAATATTTAAATACTCTACTATATACTTTTTCATTTTGGACCATCAATACAATTGTTTCAAGTCTCAGTAAATCTTGTTACCATTAGGATGCATGGTGAAAACTATGTTATGTGCTTCATGTAACAAATTTTTTTTAACTCTTTATCATCTGGCATATAACCTATTTTGATAATACATACTTCCATCTTCTCCTATTGAATACTATGATGATCCTCCTTCATATGCAAATTGAACTATCTACTATAATTTTTCATCACCTTTTTAAGCATTAATTACTATTTATCTTATATTGGTTTGTGCCCTTAGATGAGCTATCAATGCCCCATCCTACATAAATCTCCATCTGTATTGCTGAACATCAAGATTGCCATCATCTTCTGACTCAAAGCATCGGCTACCATATTAGCCTTGCTCAGGTGGTAGTCAACTATGTAGTCACAATCTTTGAATAATTCCAACCACCTATATTATCCCAGGTTGAGATCTTTTTATGTGAACAAATATGTGAGACTTTTTTGATCCGTATAGACCTTACAGCTCTCTATATATAAGTAATGCCACCATATTTTCAAAGCAAACACTACCACTACCAATTCTAGGTCATGCATAGGGTATTTTTATTCATACAACTTCAATTATCTCAATGTATAGGCTACCACCTTATCATCTTGCATTAATACATAACCCAATTCATTTCTAGAGGCATTACTATATATAAAATACTCTTTAGCCGATGTTAGTTGCGTTAGGACCGGAGATTCTATTAACATCCTTTTTAACTACTTAAAACTCATTTGGCATCTATCAGTCCATTCAAACTTAATACCTTTCTAGAACAACCTATTGAGTGGGGAGGCAATGACTGAAAATCCCTTTACAAAATGATGGTACTAACCGGCCAAACCTAGGAAACTCATTGCCTACTACACATTTCAAGGTAGCTTCTAATTAACAATAGCCTCAATCTTATTATGATTCACTCTAATGCCTTTAAATGACACAATATGCCTAAGGAAATAAACTTCTTTAAGTTAGAAATCACATTTACTCAATTTGGCATATAGCTATTCTCCCATAATATTTGTAGCATAATTTTTAAATGCTCTGCATATTCTAATTTATTCCAAAAATATACCAATATATCATCAATAAACACTACAATAAACTAGTCTAGATAGGATCTAAACACCCTATTCATCAAATTTATAAAAGCTTCTGGTGCATTAATCAACCTAAAAGGCATAACCAAAAATTCATAATGGCCATACTGGGTTATAAAGGTTGTTTTTGGCATATCTTCATCTTTCGCTCAAAGTTGATAATAACCTAATCATAGATCAATCTTCAAAAATACACCCGCACCCTTCAATTGGTCAAAAAAATCTTCTATTCAAGGCAATGGATATGTATTATTCACTGTTACCTTAGTAAACTACCTATATTCTATACATATTCTCAAGGTGCTATCATTCTTTTTGACAAACAAAATTGGTGCACCCCAAGGTGACACTAGGCCTAATAAAGCCTTTATCTAGCAACTTTTACAATTGAACTTTCAATTCTATTAGTTTTGATGGTGTCATTCTATATGGTTCCCTACATATGAAAGCTATACCAGGTAGGGTTTATATGGATAACTCCACTTCTCTTTTAAGTAGCAGGCTAGAAAACTCTTTTAGGAACATATTAGGGAACTTATTAACTATCAATATGTCCTGAAGGTTTACTTTCTCCCTTTTTGAATCAAGCACCAAGGGCAAAAATGCTTCACATGCCTTCCTAAGAAAACATTTGTCTTGTATAGCCGATATAACATTTGTTAGGGGTTTAGATTTAATATCTTGTACTACTATTCTTGTACCATCAGTATCTTTAAGTATCACTATCTTTGCCCTATAATTCACTATTTCTTAATGCTTAGTGAACCAATCTATACCCAATATTACATCAAATTCATGAAATGGCAACTCAATTAAGTTAGCTGAAAATTCTCTCCTTTGTATCATAATAGGACAATTTCTACACACTCGATTTACACAAACACTATAGCCTAAAGGACTCGTTACACATACATCAAAGTCTAGTCGATCCATATATGACATATTCCTACCCATATCCCAAATGCAAATATAAGAATGAGTGGAACTTGGATCAATAAGTGTATGCACATTAGTATTAAAGAGAGAGAAAATAACTACAATCACTTTTGGAGCATCCATATCTTCACAAGCTTTCATTATGTATGCTCGAGCAAGGGTTGCTGAGACAACAAGTCGATCAATTGTTTCAAAAGTATTTATAGATTGAGATCTAAATTGACTTGATCCACCTTGACCTTTTCCACATCCTCTACTTACTGAGGGTCCATTAGAAGCACCCCTACTACTTTGCTATGTAAATCCCTATTCTTGTTTCTATGGGCAGTTGACTATAAAGTGATCAGTGCTACCGCATCTAAAGTAAGCACTTGCTAGCATCTTATAAGTGCCCCAATATCTCCTAGAACAATAAGTACATTCTGGTGGTTGTCCTCTGTCCTGGCCTACTAATGTCTCTCTACCGAATCTAGATGTTGTAGATGATCCATGTCATCTTCTCCTAGTAGTAGGATTATTAACAAATTTAGCTGGTGGATTTTGCTGGGTAACCCTTGGTCTCTTTCCTATTGATGAGCCCCTTCAAGCAAAACTCCTCTTCTATTCTCTTTTTTTCTTAATTAATTCATTCTTTTATACTCGAATAGCTGCTTGTACCATTTGATAAAAATTCATAGGTGGCAATGATGTAGGTCCTATCAATTGCTCCTTAATTCGATCAATTAAACCATCCTCAAACTGTCAACATCTAAAAGCTTTAGTTAACATGGATTCAAAGGCATACTTACTCAGGCTGCTAACTCTTTTTCACACTTTGCTATAGTCATACCCCTTTATTTCAGATTCAAAAACTACTTTAACTTTGCTTTTTTATAGGCTTCGATAACATACTTTCTTTTAAACTCCTCCTTAAAAAACTCTAAAGTAAGGGAATCGAGTAATTAAGGCTACTATAACACCAACTTCCACCAATCATATGCCACTTCTTGAAGTAAGGACATGATATAAGTTACCTTTTTGTTGATTGGACATTAGATTTCATCAAACATTCTCTAACCAGAACTCTGCTTTCTTAGACTCTTCTAAGGTGGTACCCAGAAATTCTTATGCACCATGCTTTCTAATTTCTACAATAAAAGCTTTAGGTGCATCATCCTTTGTAAAATTTATGCCATATCATGAGAAATCTTCAATAATTCTTTAGCTTTCCTATGAATAGTAGTAGGTATATTTCCTCGAGTAAAAGCTAAAGATTCTAGGTTGGAGGGATTTCACCATACTAGCAAGTCACTCTCAGTAGTTTTTCCTATTATCTCCCTAGATCCCTCTATGATCTACTATTTATAAGAAATAGGAACATCTACATTAGGCTAACACAGTAATAATATTCTATACATATGTGTTTTTAAACTCCTATTGGTTAGAATTGACTAAACCATGCTTTGATACCAAAAATATAATGCTTACTCTAATTTTTCTGTTTTCTATTATTGTACGTACTATATCGCATTTAATTTAATATATTATAAACCATTTGCACAAGTATTATAATAACATTGCATTATTCATATATACAACATCACATTCAATAATTTTATTAGGATAAACTCGTATACAATACAAAAGTTATAACCATTATGTTATCTTTACTTTCTAGTTCACTTGATACAAAATGTCATTTATAAAGACAAAAGTAAAAAGATATAAGCTTCATACTTCAACTTTTCCTAATCCTGATGTTGGCCTTGTTGCTGCAGATCTTATCTCTATTGAGGAGTTCTAATCTGAATACCTACATGAATGAACACCCATGCTAAGCTATAAAGCTTAGTGGGGAATAGTCAATATATGAACAACCACTCATAGTGGTCATTCTCAGCATACAAGCAAGCATCAGATGTAGTATTACATCTACATTAATTATAAGACAATTTCACAAATAAAGAAAAAATAATGTTAATAGAGTACATAAAATGCAAGTTTAATAATACTTGTTACATTATGAACTAATACACACTTTAACCTTCCGCTATTTCCTGTGAATGCTTGCCTCAACTTTTATGGGTATGGATAATGAATACTATAGATACCCGTAGGTATCAATCATGTGATTACATAAATGTATTAATCTTATGAATGTTGAAGGTATTAAACCTATATACCCAATGGGGTTAAGGCTATAGTCCCAAATGGGGACAACTATAGACCCAAGATGGGTCAAGTTGTGGTAGCTGCAACTTTATCCTATAGGTATGTCTATCTATCCATAACCAAGCTCTAAATGCAGGCCCTAGATCATATTCTTATGCATTTCATTCATCATGTTCATGCCTTTGCAATATTTATACATATGTATACAAATATCCATAGATAATTGTAATATCATAAATACCATCAATAATGTGTATTCTTAGGAACACATGTATACACATATACATTATTCAATGTAAACATCTTGAGATTATATCCATCCATATAGATGTTAACCTATATGTATGTTACATGCATATGTTTGAGTTAGGCTTGTTTGATAATTATGATCCAATGTTCCATCACCATTCATATGTATTTATAACATGTTATATTCTTATATTTTGGGTCAAATTACTCTAAAAGTATTTAGGTAAGTTTAGTTGATAGTTTGGTGTCAAAAGATCAAGTATGAGTCAAAATAATGGAGGCACACGGTAGAGACTAATTAGTTGCAGCTGTGTCCACTAGTCTTTTTAGATACAAAGGGTTGCATGAGGTGGAGACTGGATAGTATCTGTCGTGTACAATAGCTCAACTTTAGTAAAGAGGGTTGTACATGGTGGAGACCAATGTGTCTCTACTGTGTACTCTACTTTCTTTTTGGTATAAAAGGGTATACAAGGTAGAAACTAGATAGTCTCTACCGTATCCACCATTCTGCCCAAGAGTTTCTATATGCATATATTTGAACCTAACTTGCACTTCAATTTTGACCTAGTAAGTGGTGTTTTATAGGAAAATGTCCTCCTAGAAACTTGTTCCACACTATATTATAGTTTCCAAATCGTCAATAATCATTTTATTTAGGCTTTTATATTTCAAAATATTCATAAAATAATATAACATGGTCTTAATGGTAAGGTAACAATCATTACTGTATTTTAGGCTCAATTCTGACCATCTTAGAGGTAGAACTACTCCTTGACCTCTCTTGAAAAATGTAGACATATATACCTAGTTTACTCTCCAATTAGAATTTCTCAATTTGCAATTCAACAATGTCACTTATAAGCAAGACAATCCCATGGCACTACAAAAAAAAATACTGAATAGCGATGAAAATTCACAACAAAAATAAAATTTATTACTAAATGCACCATATAGTGAAACATTGCTATAAAAAATGAATTTTGTCATAAGTATTGAAAGATTTGGTGGAAAAATAAATATTATAATAATTAATGAGAACATATTCTTGTTATTGCTAATATCAAGCGCCAAAATTTTGGCGCAAATAATTATGATGACAAAAGCATATTTGGCATGAACATTTTTATTGCTAATTAGCGAGAATATTGTTGTAGCTAAATATGCAAGAACAATATTGTCGCTAATTTAGCAAAATATACATGCACCTTAATATCAGTTAAATTGGCGAGAACATTGATGTTTCTAATTAGTGAAAACAGTGTTGTTGCATGTCATCATCCTCTTCGGACGACACAGAAATTGACGTCGTTTTCTTTCGTAATTTGAAAGATTTATTACAGTAGTTTTAATTATGTATCCATGTCTGGTTTATAAATTGTGGTGGTTGTTAATGAATCGTAAAAGTGCTGGTTCAGTGGGTCATTCTTAATCTGCAGATTCTCCGATGCTAATACGTTCTTTGGCGGCTTTCAAATTCGCAGAAGAAAATTTCCTTTTGGCTTTCCATTCGTTTTGGAAGAATGATTGGATCTAACTCTATTTATGATACTCAATTCTTTATTTTTATTTTGGTTAAACAAAAAATTGAAATGTAATTCATTTTTTCTCTATTTGGATACACGTGTATTCAAATGTGCGACAGAAATGGCATAAAAAAATTATAATATACACATCATCAATATAGAGCAAAAAATGAAGGAAAAAAAAGTAAATGGAATCTGTATTGGAAGATTCTAGAAGACAAAAGAATTCATTGAGGACTTGAAAAATTCATGTGGGCAACGAGGATGGGGTGCTTTTTTTTTCCCATGTTCTAGGCAAGGGTGGGGGTAGAGAATCCCCGAATTGCATGGGGCGGGGAGTGGGGACCCCTTCCCTGCCCCCATGCCGCCCTATGAACATCTCTACGTGAGAGTGTTGTTTGGGGCCTTCTAACGGAGTTGATAGGATAACGTTTGTCCCAAATATATGCCCCAAGGCATTTTAGTTTAACTCCCTCAGCCCTTATAATCTCCTTTTTTATTATTATTATTTTGGTTTACTGCTGTGCAATTGTTCCACTATTCGTTTTCATTTTCCGAACATATAAAGTACATTTGAGTTATTCAGTCTTATGTAGACAATATGAAGTCTTGAATTCGATTCGCAGTAAAGGCCTTATGAAATAATAATAATAATAATAATAATAATAATAATAATAATAATAATAATAATAATAATAATAATAATAATAATAATAATAATAATAGATGAAGGACATTATATTTATTAGAGGTTAACTTGAAAGACCAGCCATGCAAATTAGTTCCTCTTTCTTAACGTACATTAGGATGTAGCATTTAGTCCATTTGATCGGTTTGATCTAAAATTGACCACATTGAGCAAGTTAAAGCCGTTATAAAATAAAAAAAAAAAACCGACAGATCATGTTAGGGGAGACCCAATATAACTAACTAAACAACACTTTAGTTGGTTCAGTTAGTTATTTCAATTTTGTAATGTGGGACTTTTTTAAAAATTTTATACTATTTTATATACATTTTGAATAAAAAAAATTAAATAAAATCCAAAATTTTTCAAATAATAAATTATAGAATATTAGTATTTGAATTAAGATATTTTTAAAAAAATGGAATTAATAAGTTGAAAATTCATTATATAACAATTTTAAAATTCTAATGCAACTTTTAAGTCTATGCATAATTATAATTTATAAAAAAGCAACTGTACTTAATTTGTAAAAATTATATATATATATATATATATATATATATATATATATATATATATATATATATATATATATATATATATATATATTCAACATTAAAAATCAAATCAGAAAAATGAAAATAACCAAATTGCTCACAGTAATGTTCAATTTTTGAATTTTTGGTTGGAATTTGCTACGATCACTATTCTAAGCAATGATGCCTAATAAGTCAAGAAAAAAAATCAACTAACATGACAAACAAATAATCTTTTCAAACTAATATGAAAAAAATATGTATCTTTTTTTTTTTCCATTGTTTTGACAAAGCTAATAAAGGGGCGTAGAAATGTGGGCGCTTTCTGGGTTTTTACATCTATAAATAATTAATAAACATTTCTATTTGTTTGTCTTCCTGATTGAGCTTTCTTTTTTTTTTTTCCTAGTGATCGCAATGGGATTGATCGTATAAGAGATTATTATGCCTATGCTCTAACTACATGTAATCCATTACACCTTGATAACAAATCTCCTCCTCTTATTCTCTTCAGCATGCACTCGGACTTTGAAGTTTCAATTAAAATTAGAGATCAGAGAGGAAAAAAAATATTCGAGAAAATAAGTACCCCCATACAATCAGACTTCAAAACTAAAAGCTATTAACATATTTAAATGCCAGATTAGGATCGTTTGAACCTTTCAAAAGATAATCATAATCCTATTGCTAATGGCGCACGCCCACTCACACACGCATACGAGAATTTTAAAAAATCTCTACTCAGAAATCAAAAGATAAAAAGTTGCTTTGTTGGAATAATAACATGTGGCTCACGGTACAATTTTAATACTAATCCTTCCCCGTTATAACTTCATTTACAGCTGACAAATGCAACATCACAAATACATATTATCAGAATCTAATATATAAATGCCTAAGTTAATAGAACATGACCTAATCCAAAATCCAAGTGGTTGCAAACAGTACAACTAGCCATCATATTCAGACTGGTAAAACTTGGTCTCCTGGAAAAACACAGCCACAACTTGATTCCCACCAAACTTCCTCCCATTCATCCCTGCTCGTGCTTTTGAAGCACCTTCAACGTCGGCATACTCCAAGAACACCTGCAAATAAAAAGTTCTGGAGTCAGCCAATGTCCACAACAAATGAAATTAGGCAAGCTAAACCAGGAACCAAAATTTATCTCACCTTCCCAACACCTGGTGAAGCTTCACCATCTGGCCTGGGTCGAGGGATAACAACATTCACCAATGTACCTGCAATAATTGTGTGAAAATATGCAAACCACAAATTTGTTTTAATCATTGTTACGGATATATTTCTTCTGAGAAAATGATGTCAAGTAGAGATATATAAGGGATAATGAAATCCTGTCTGTGTTAGGCCTGATTCTTTATAGCAGAATGTGGCACAACATAAGGCTGTAAAACAGACATATAACAAAGAAAATAAAGAAAATCAATCATCAAGAAGCTTCAGAGTAGAGAAGGATTAAAAAAATAAAATAAAATAAAAAAAAGAAACGTAACAGAATACAGATCAATGCTCAGCTCATAGCTTTTACCAAATTTCTCGCCTTCCATTCTCATGTCTTCCAAAATGTCTTCATACTCCTCATTATCCTTGAGCTCATCCACAGTAACCACTTCAGTTAGGCAAACTACTTTAGTAGGAACAGGTTGTAGCATAAGTCTCTGCTATGAAGAACAAATAGAAAAAGAGAAGCTTCAGTAAAGTGACCTGTAAATAATAACTGGTACTTGTTTGCAGAAAAAACAAAAGAAACAAAAAATTTGCGCAATAAAGGGGGAAATATGTCATTGGTATGGGGAGAACTAACAAGAAATTAAGGTAAAAAATGGACTACAATTTTACCTGTAATGCAATTTGCTGCTGGGCATGCAATAGTACATTCTCTTGCTCAGGCTTAGGTTGGTTGGAACCCTGGTTTGCACGCCTAACAGTGAGAGTTTTATCGCCCATTTTTATTCCATTCAAAGCAGCACAAGCTATGTCTGTAACTGAAATGTCTTGGTATACACAAAATGCATAGCCCTTCGAGTTCCCAGTCTCCCTGTCTTTGACAAGATCAAAACCCCGGAGGGGCCCAAAAGACTCCAACAGCTCTCTGACTTGTGCTTCAGTGAAATAATAGGGTAGGCCACCGACAAAGATGCGGTCCGGACCCTCAAGCCCGGCACTGGCAGAGCCTGGACTCAAGCCAACTGCAGCAAGGTTAAGATTGGGATTGGGCTGGCTTGGACCAAGTGTTGCAGCAAGGGAAGGGTTATAGTCACTAGGTCTTCTAACTTTGACAGGAGCTCCCTGGAGGCCAGGGAAGATGAAGAGGCATTAGTACCCATAAAAGTGAGTAATGCTGATAAAGTTTGATTCCTATGATGATATAATACAATATCTCATTACCTCAAAGATTATTCCATCTAAAGCCATTGCATTACTAGCCTCCTCAACAGACCTCATCTCCACAAATGCAAACTTCTTTTCATGGTTTATATAGACATTCACAACTGCGTCACCTTCAGAAAAACAAACATAAAAAATTAAAAAAAAAAAAAGATTAAAGGACAACAAAATAATGCAGGTTTGTCTAGTTCTATTGAAAGACAGTCTTATTGCATACCTGGGCCAGCAGTATTTCCTCCAATCGCAGCCATAACCTGGCTAAAAAAGGTTGCTACAGACTGCAGGGGAAAGAGAGGATTAGTGTGACTGATAGACTTATCAACTGACTGTGAAAAATGGATAAAGTGCAAAACCTGTTCATTAGCTGTGGGAAGGAGCCCTCCAACATAAACCCGCCGAGCATGCCTAGTAGCCTGCAACGCCAAGACAGAGGGGTGTAAATGCTGAGGCAAAAAATTTTAAAGGACATGCAACAAAGTTGTTCTGAAT
Source organism: Excoecaria agallocha (assembly GCA_037975025.1). Classification (NCBI taxonomy): domain Eukaryota; kingdom Viridiplantae; phylum Streptophyta; class Magnoliopsida; order Malpighiales; family Euphorbiaceae; genus Excoecaria; species Excoecaria agallocha. The sequence goes on along the minus strand of CM075814.1, from coordinate 12,323,460 downwards.
GTTAAAAATAAAATAAAAAAATGAAAATGAAAATCCTATTAATGACCAACCTGCTGTGTCATTGCATGAACTGGCATAGCAGCAAGAGCTCCAAACTGCTTCAGTTAAACAAATGAGACATCTTTTACAAATCAAAGGTTCTAAAAATACATAATATATATATTGCATATGGGGGTAATACCTGACCAGCCCCTAAAATCATGTTAGGAAACATTCCAGGGATTGCAGCATTTGTCACAGGACTTGGTCCTGCAAACATAAATCCAATTTCAGTGAGAACATATTAATAACTCAAAGATTTAAAGTAAAGCCACCAAACTGATTCCCGCATTGTTTAATAGAGCTATTGAGTCCTAACTCTCAGAATGACCTAAAGAAGATGAGATGAAAACAATACATCATTTATTCAAGTTTAGAGGTAATATTGGCAAGACTATGAAAGCAGGCAATAGTTTCCATTTGAGGACGAACAAGAACCATTACCCGTGCATCTGTTCCTCCTTGAACATAAAAGCTACAGAAGTCGGCTCACGCCCATTGTATTTCTCAGCGCAGTGGGGCAAATAGCCCAACATTGCCTTCTTACAACAAAATACATGACACAAAACAAACAAACAACAAATAGAAGGCAAAATATCTCTCAGTTACAAAATTATTTCACTAGGCAATAAAAATACGAAATCCCATTCAGAGACTATAACTTATTAAGAACCTACATGTGCAAATTAAAAGAACAAGATACTACTTACCAAAATGACATCATTAAATTTGATAAGAAGATTCCACACTAGATCGCACAGAAACAAAAACAGAAGTTAAAAAGCACAAAAATTTAACTATGAGAGGGTATCATGTACCTGGAGCTGCAGCTGCAGCTGCATTAAACAACATTGCAGATGGCTGAGGAGCCATATCAAAACCACTGATCCTTTTGCTGTAACTAGATCCAGTTAGCAAACCAAAAGCAACAATACATAATAAGCATGCAGTTAAACATTGAATATAGGAAATGGCCTTCTGTCCAAAATTATATGAGCCACCAACATTTCAAATAACATAGCATACCTACTAGAACGTGAGGGAGACCGTGATTTTGATCTATGTTCAGATCTACTCCTTTTAGGAGATCTTGAATGACGCCTGTGCCTATCTTCCCTGTCTCTATCATAATCCCCACGTCTGTTAATATGATTAACACATAAATTACAAACATGTTATATGAGATCAAGGAAATAAGGAAAAAGGAAAAGTATAATATAGTTTCAAACGGTTAATCATCAAATATTACCTGTCAATAGCATGATCTCGGATGCGATGACGATAATCATCTACTCTATCTCTGCCATGTTCCCTCCTCCCACCTCGATCACGAGCTCGCTCACGATGTCTATCACTGCCCCTATCTCGGTCCCTTTCTCTATCCTTGTCTCTGTTTCTCTCTCTGTCCTTCTCCCTCTCACGATTCCTGTCTTTATCCCTTTCACGATCACGATCCCTCTCTTTATCCCGAGCCTTTTCCCTTCCTTTTGAAGACTCTCTCGCATTGTCAACAGAGCCATGCTGGAGTTGACAAATTGAAGCTTGTTTTCAGAAAATTAATCAGAGAGCAACAGGAAATAAACGCCAAGATAAAGAAAGTACCTAAGGCCAAGAATTAAAATATAACTGGATAGTAAGCGTAACCAATAAATTATTTCAGCACATCACATCTGCCATCTAAAATAGTACATGTTAACAGCAAAACCAAAGAAATCAGTGCATTTTTAACTCCAAATCAACAGCCACAACGTTGACAACAGTTAGCCTATTAATACCAAACAAAATCAAAACCAATTTTACATACATCACCAGAAACTACACATTTTACCCCAAAAAAAGGAGTCTATACCTAACAAGCCTACAGAAAACATTAAGTCCTAAACCCCTTAAGCAATCTCTGCAGGTTCTAATTTACCCCTAGGCATGAAAAAATAGTCAACAAAAAAAGTTGAGGAAAAAAAGGAACCATAGATAATACAAATACAAGTCCTGAACTGCACATTTGCGTGCATCAAGTCTAAATTGGACCAACAAGGTCATTTCTTAAAATTGATTCCAATAGAATTGGTCCATAACGGTTAAAGTATTGAAATCTGACCTCGGTTTTGGAGAGAGTGTGATCGTCGGAAGCACCGCCAGTACGGTAGCTGTCGTTCTCGGAATCGCCGTTAGCTTCGTGGTCGCTCATATTAGGGGTATCTTGTTTCGGTGTGTTTGTAGATTAAAGGAAATGGAAGAAAAAGGTCCGCAATCGCCGACCTGGAAATTATAATTATATGTATACCGACGTAACTATCAGGCTGCGGATTAATTTAGGGTTAGAAAAGTGCCCCATTGCGTAGTTAAAAGGTCAAAATTAAAACTACATACAACTTTTTTATATAATTTCAATATAAAAACAACAATTAGTTTTATAAGTGCATAATTTTTTATTTTTAATTAAAAAAAGTTTTGAATAAAAAATAATATTATAAAATTAATCATTTACAGTCTGACACTTCAATTTTCAAACAAAAAAATTTGAATTTAGTTTTCGGCAAGTAAAAAAATATTTTGCAATTTATTTTTTTCTATTTCATTTTTTAAGTTGAATTTTTATTTTATGAAAAATTGAAAATAAAATTATGAAATAAAGTTATTTTTTATCCTTAAACTTTTTTGGACAAATTTAATTCTGATTTTTTTTTATCATTCCATGCGAGTAAATATTTAAAATGGTGAGAAAATGCTATTTTTTTGAACGATAATCAGTAATAGAATGCCACGCAGTTATCACTTATAGCCTACAAGTTGGCTATATTTTAAAATATACATCGACATAATCATTTTGTTATTCGCACTTAATGGAAAAAATTGAAAAAACAAATTATAATAAAATAGGTCCATTTTAAAAAGTTTAGAGAAAACATTAACTTTATCCCTAAAATTAAAATAAATTTTGTTATATTATTGTAACACCCTTACTATTACAATCCTACGAATTTAAGCGATTAGCCGGAAAAAAAAATTTCTTATCTTACGAAAAATCATACACTTAACCAAATAATTCATTAATTATTAATTCTTATTCATTATTCATGTTAACAAATCCAACTCGTTGTTGATCTATAACTGTCTAATTTTACTATTCATTTTACAAAAATTCGGTAATATAACGGCTATAAACTTGACTAACCTCCTAAAAAATAAATAATTTCACAATCTTTTAGAGGCACAATAGTATATAAACAGAATATATATTCATCTATTCATTCTCAATTCCATTTCAAAACATTATTCAAACCACTTTCTGCCAACATACATATTTACACATACATATACGATACTATTCAAATACAATCACTCTTTACTTTAAATCACGCTAAATAAATATAACATACCAGACTACAAAATATTTCTATTATCTCTTTTCTTCAAAATTGCTCCTAATGTGTACTATTACTCCACACTTTCATCAGTACCTATACGCAATAAATCTTATTTGCTAAGCATTAAATATGTCCAGTGTTGATCAGAAATCATAATATTTTTCAGACAAGCATAATTGCACTTATTATTCAAAATCATCAATTTTTCTTATCAAAACACAATTTTCAATATTTTTAACAATCAATTCAATTCAATACCTATAACACCCTTACTAAACAGTCCTACAGATTTAAGCGATTAAACCGAAAAAATTTTTTGCTTAAACCAATTAATTCCTAGTTACTAATTTTTATTCATAATATATATTCACAAACCAACAGTTACAAACTGAACTAGCTCCCTGAAACACATAATTTCACAGCCCTTTAGGGGCACAATAGTTCATAACCAATATATTCTTTTCATCCATACATTCTCAATTTCATGACAAACATACTCCATCAATCCATTATCTATCAATTACACATTTATATATATACAAATACTGTACCATTACAGAACAATTCTCTTACTTCAACAATTACAAAAATATACATACCAATACAAAAAAAATAAGTTCTAACCATCTCCTGTTTCTGCAAAAAAAAAAAGACTCCTTTGTGTACTATTGCTCCAGCTATTCTTCAGAACCTGCACGCAGTAACAACTACGTGCCAAGCATTAAATATACTCAGTAGTGACTATAAATCAAGATATTTTCCATATAAGTATAATTACATTAATTATGCGAAAATCATCAATTTTTCTTATCAAAATACAATTTTCAATATTTTTAACGGTCATTTTAATTCAATACCAATACTTTGGTAAACTTTTCAATTAAGTCCTTTATTTTTCATTTTATTACAAAATTACGCTTTTTACACTTTAATTATAAATTTGCCATTAGTTCACTTATTTTCACTTCACATTCAATTTATGGCATAAAAATTTATCAATTGGTCCTTATTTTAAATTTTTATGTAAAATTACATTTTAGTCCTTTTACTTCTTAAAAGTTTAATTTTTGGACTGTCTATTCACTAAATGATCATTTTATCCTTTTTATTTATTTCTTTATCACTTTTAATTATTACATACAATATTTAAAAAAATTATCGTTTTACCCCTAAACTTTTTATTTCAGTTCAATTAGGTCCTTTTTTATTATAAACTTCACTTTTAGCTATCTTTTTGTATTTTTAACTTATTTTTATCATTATGCTCCTGGTATAATTCCAAAAAAATACTCAGACTAAATATACGGGATATGGATCCCACAAGACCATAATACAGTTTTAGAAATGATCCAAAAAGTTCATTTCTCACATAACAAAGTATAGAACAGAGCAGGTACTATGCAAAATCAGTGATCTTACCATATTAAAGCAAGTTGTCATAACTTGCGCCACGGTATAGGTATCCATGTGGCTAGCTAATTATATTTTGAGCTAGATTTTGATCGTCTGACTATTACTAGATCGGATCAAAAACTGACTTCAATTGAACTAAAATTTTATGTACAGCCTATTTTTGATATAATAAGAGTGATGAAATTAAATTTGAAATGATTTGAATTTGAAAAGTGCTAGAAATTAATTAGGATTGCTTATTGAGTAATTTGTAGGCTTAGGTTAAATTGGATTAAACCCATTAATTGGTCCAAGCCCAAGCACACTCAAGACTCACTTAAGTGGCAGAAAAATCTGTGGGAGATCGAATTTTTCTACAGTCTTTTTCCCCTTTTTCCTTTGCCAACCCTTCTCCTCCATTTCTCTCTCAAAATTGTCATCTTTTGGATGTCACTCGTACTTTATTAATTAAATTATCTGTTCCATCTAAATGTTGGATTGAAGCTTTGTCTACTGTTGTTTATTTAATTAAAGATTGCCATCTCCTATGTTAAATCTTAACTCACTTTATTATCATCTTTATCATCAATCTCCGAGCTATCATGATTTACATACATTTGGTTGTGTTCGTTTTGTACATCTACCACCTCCTGAACGTACTAAATTATCTATTTAGTCAACTAAATATGCTTTTATGGGTTATAGTACATCTCAAAAGGGATTTATTTGCTATGATCCTGGTTCTAAAAAATTTTCGGTATCAAGACATATGTTGTTTTCTTTGAGAATCAGTATTTCTTTCCCACTTATGTTCAGCCTTCTTTTGTTGCTCCTCTTCTTCTTATTTTTAAGGCTTTGTCATCTTATTCTAGGCAGTTCAAACCTGAAATTATGTATCCACAATGTTGACCAACTTTACTCCTTTTCGAAACTAAATCACCACTTGAGACTGCTTCTCAACGAGAATCTAAAATACCTTTCAATTCTGCTCCGCTATACTGATCTATAAAAGTCTCTAAACCTCCTAATTGGTATGGTTTTTCTTTTAATTTATCTCATATCTCTGTTCCAACATGTTACTCATAAGCCTCCAAGCATAAATGTTGGCAGCAAGTAATGAAAGAAGAAATTCAAGCTCTTAAAGAGAATCACACATGGGATATTGTTTCTTATCCTTCAAATGTTTGACCAATTGGCGGTAAATGTGTTTATTCCATTAAACTACATTCTAATGGTACTTTAGATCGATACAAAGCTCGATTGGTTACCCTTGGTAGTAAACAGGAGTATGGTGTGAACTATGAGGAAACTTTTGCTCCTATCACAAAAATGACTATGGTGAGAACAATTATTGCCATAACTGCTTCGCAAGGCTGGCCTCTTCGCCAAATAGATGTAAAAAATTATTTCCTTCATGGTGATCTCAAAGAGGATATTTATATAAAGCCTCCACCTGGTTTTTTCTCTTCTTTTACTTCAAATGTATGCAAGTTAAAGCAGTCTTTGTATGGATTAAAGCAAGCTCCTAGAGCTTGGTTTGAAAAGTTTTGATCCACTTTGCAAAATTTCTCTTTTGTGCAAAGCAAATTTGACTCTTATTTGTTTATTTGTAAAACATCTGCTGGTTGTGTTCTTCTTTTGGTGTATATCGATGACATTGTTATCACAAAAACTAAATCTCTATTAATCACTCACCTCCAGCAACATCTCAAGGATTTTTTTCATATGAAAGATCTTGGTTCTCTTACATACTTCTTGGGATTATAGATGTATTATGAAGCTTCATATGTGTTCTTATGTCAACACAAATATACTCAAGATTTGATTGCTTCAACAGGTCTTAAACGGTTGCTAAATATTGCTAAATATAAAACTTTCCATGTTAAAGAATTTTTTTATTTAATTTTTTTAGAAGTTTAGGATGGAATGGCTACAAAAATAGTACCATTGCAAAAATTTCATCCCTGGATATTTGTGCGAAACATTAGTCAAAAAGTTAAATACATTGGATATTTGAGCAACTAAAATTTCATCCCTGGATATTTGAGCAAAACATTAATCAGAAAGTTAAAATACATTGGATGATTCACAAACTCAAATATGCATATGAAGATTTATGATTATTCTATTTCCAAGATTGCCTCTAACTCTCTATGAACCTATCTTCCATGAAATGTTTCTTTCATTTTTCCAGGATTTGCAAAGCTAAATGGATTAGGAGGCACTGATAAATTTTCTCCTCCCCATTCCAACATCTGAACAATAGTTTTCATAAAGGGCTGACCTACTGGGTTCCATGTCTAACAATTGCAAGTTTCTTTGTAATTTTAGCATCTTCCTCTTCTTTAATTTCTAACCTTAAATGTTCTCCTTCCTTCAAAATAATATAAATCCACTCTGGGAAGTATATTTGCTCATCTTCTCCTTCTTTAACATCAATAATCTTCCTTCCTCCAACCATTTCCAACACCAACATTCCAAAACTATAAACATTCGACTTGTACAACACATTCCCAAGTTCCTGGAGAACACTTCAGGTGCAATGTAGCCTATAATCTCCCCTAGTTGTTGTCATTAACATTGCACTTTATCCTTAGCACATAACCTAGCCAGCCCAAAGTCTGAGACTTTGGGATTGAAGTTGTGATCAAAAAGGATATTAAGTGGTTTTATGTCAAAATGTAGGATTATTTGGTCGTATCTTTGATGGAGAAATTCATACCCTTTAACTACTCCAACAGCAATACCTTGCAGGCTTTTCCAGCTAAGAAAATTATTGTTGGCATCTGCTGAAGATATATATTTCTCTTAGGAGCCATTATGTAAGTATTCTACCCTAGAGCTCGTCTGAATCCATTAGAACAAAAGCCAATCAAATGAACCACATTGACATGGTGGATTTTACCTATGGTTCCCATTTCATTTATAAATTCCTCTCCATTTCCATTTGCATTGTCGAGTAGCTTAACAGCAACCAGAATTTCATCAGAGAGCTTTCCTTTGAATACAGTTCCATAAGCTCCTCTATCCAATTTCTCTCTGAATTGGTTTGTCATCCTTTTGATATCAGCATAAAAATATCTTGTAGGCTTCAATGCTTTGTAATCATCCAGAAAATTGTCAAGCCTGGATTGATATTCCTTTTTAATTTTATCTACGGTATAGTGATAGAGGGCAGCTGACACTATTGCTAGAACAACGAGGCCAATGCTTATAACTGCAGACGGAACTTTCACAATAAATTATAAACTCACTTCCAAGATAACCATTAGGCTTTAAATTTTTCATTTAAAGATGGTAATTTATTTTTAGAGCAGACTACTAACCTGTGGTCAGAACTTTTGCCAACCACCTTGCCGAAGATATTCATTCATATTATTGATCATTTCCAGAATAGACTAAGTATGTGGAAGTTTTGCTAATCTAGAATAGATATATTTATAAAATCTTAAATATGTTTCATGGCTTATGTTGCAAAATCTCCCAGTTATGTCAAAAATATAGGTAAATGTGGTCTAACATGTATTCAAATTACACAATTAACATAGAAAAAAATGAAATAAAAGTAAGAATATGAAGCGAAAACATACACTTAAATCATTTGAGATTGCCGTAACATTCAGTTTCTTCACTGCTTTTTGGCTTATTAAGCCTGCAATATTGGTTTTGTGGTGCACAATGTCCACATAATAGAATGGACCAGTTTAAATGAAGAATATCATGTCCAAGAATCAAATCAAGTGGGAATGAAGAAACTTCATACATTTTGGTGTTGTATAATAGGGTAAGGTTATATAGTGGAGTGTCAGCAATAATGAGGTTAAGTTGATAGTTAGAAGAAGTAATGCAATGCAGGGGTCAGATTGGATTTGTTCTCCATGAATAGTTGTATAATGACCAAACTATTTTAATGTCCTCGTACAAAAATCGGAAGGGAGAAGCTGAGAGATTGAAGTTTAGAAGCCGAGTAGGAAAGTAACCTTGTGGATCAATTGTATGAATGATTTGAGATTCATAATTAATATTTTTAACAAATAGTTTGACTAAACTTGGGATCTCAAGCACTGTGTCATTCTTCTATGAGCAATAGAGATCAAACCTAGGATGAGGATATGCACAGTGCTTAGGTTTTAGATCTTTGATTCAAAAAGGGAATTGGATGGCTGGAGCATCTCTTCTACATCTTGATTCTTTACACTCGTCTTCATTTGAACATGATCCATGCCCTAAAACTACAAGCAAGACTGCAATAAACAAGAATAAGCACAGAAAAGGTATATTATTAATCTTCATTACTTGTGATTACTTCAGCTCTCGAATTAGTACTTGGCAGCATTACTGCTTTGATTAAACTAAGACCATGTGGATTTCACTACTTTGGTTTATTTCCAATTCCTTAATCCTTGCTTTAATTACATTTTTTTAAAAAAATAAAATATAAGAATAATGAATGTTTAATTCCAAGAACTCACACATGTAAAGCATAGAGCCAATTGAATATCATAACAGATGATGAAACTTTGTTGTTATTTTATCGTTTTCATTTCTGGTTTATATTGTCAATGCAAACTCTTCCGCTGGATATAAGATGTTTTATCAAATTAAAAGTAAGGATTATCTTAAAAATGAAAAATATTTGTTGTTAATTGAGAATCACAAAGGTATATACTGATTCTTCGACGTTTTATGTTTATTTTTTTTGTAGGGTCACTTCCAACTGTGCTTGTTCCCCTTGGTAAGCGTTTACTTATGAAAAATACTTTTCTATTTTCTATTTTCTTAGAAAATTAAAGTATTTATTTTTTACAAAAAAATTAGAAAACGCGTTAATTTATCAACAAATGAAAAATTTGAGTATTTATTTTCAGTATATATGTATATATGTATGTATATACATATGTACGTATGTATATAAGCATACACATACGTGTGTATGCGCGCTCGCACGCGCGTGAGTATATATGTATGTGTATATATATACATACATATATATATACATGTATATGTATGTGTATGTATATACATACATACATACATATATATATATATATATATATATGTATGTATGTATTTATGTGCATGTATATATATATGTATATGTATATGCATACATACATATGTATATGTACATATGCACATACATACACATATATGTACACATACATATACATGTATATGTATTACATATGTACATGTAGGTGTGTGCATATTTATACATATCCATATATATGTGTGTGTGTGTGTGTGTGTGCGTATATAAGCATATACATACACATACATATGTATGTATGTATGTATGTACGTATGTATGTATGTATGCATGCACATGCAGATACATGTATATGTATATGTATGTGTATGTATATGCATATATGTGTATGTATGTATCTATGTGCATATATATATATGTGTGTGTGTGTGTGTGTGTGTGTACATATACATATATGTGTATATATACATATACATGTGTGTGTGTGTGTGTGTGTGTGTGTGTACATATATATATATATATATATATATATATATATATATATACACACATATATATACATGTGTGTGTGTGTGTATACACATGTACGTATGTATGCATGTACTACATATACATACACATGCATAGACTTATGTATGTATGCACGCACACAAGCATATACACGCACACACATACACATATATATGTGTGTGTGTGTTAAAATTATTCAGAAAATTTGAAAAATATTTTTTATTAGTTTTTTAATTTCTTTTTTATTTTGGTAAACTTAAAAATTCATTTATGTTTTCTATTTTAGAAAACTAACCAAAATAAACATAATCTTTATTTTCTGTTTTCTGTGAAAATTTTTTCTGGAATACTGGAGTAGTTTTCTGTAAGTAAACAGACCCTTATTATCTCTTCTTTTTCAAAGTATTGAAATCTTGAAATGTAGTTTATTCATAGAGATTATAAAAATTATGTGGAAAATACTAAGAAGAGTAACGTTGGACCTATTCTCCATCAAAATGTATTGTTGATTGTTATTTTATTATCAGTTCCTCCATAATTTTCAATATGAATGATCTTGGTTGCAACTTATTTTCTATCTTCTCAACATGTTTTGCCCACACAGCACTGTTCCACTCTATCAAAGTTCTCTTAGGGACACCATTGGTGCATGGATTTTTGGCCTATAATGTTGGAAAATTGATTCAAAATCATTAATTTTATGTAGTAACTAAATAATTCAATTTAATTTTAACATGTTTATATTATTTTTGTTAATTGTTATTTAGTTAGTGGAGTGAACGATGTTAGTAGAGTTAGTGGATTAGTGGGGTTATAAGTTAATTGTTTAGTGAAATTAGTGGGTTACTGGTCTAAATTTATAGTTGAAATATAAGTCTATAAATAGGCATATGTAATTTATTTTTATGAAAAATTGGGAAATGAAATTTATTTTTTCATCCTAAGAATTTTTCCAACAGTAGTATCAGAGCCATTCTTGATTATGGATCTATAGGAAAAATAGCATAGTAAAAAATAAGTGAGATTCCTCCTCACATATTCAATGAAAAAAATTATCAATTATGGACATATGAAGCAAGATTTAAAGTTTGCAAATGATAAAACAAATTTGGCACAAGAGAAGGCATCTCTTTTTTTATAATTGGAGACAAATGCTCTAAAAGAAAAAAAATTAATGGCAGAAAATTGATGAGAAGCTACATCAATAATTGAAGTTTGATGAGAGAGTGTATTAAGAATTTAATATTGATGAGATAGTGCATCAAAAATTAAAGTTTGATGAGAGAGTACATCAAAGATTGAAGATTGATGAGAGAGTGCATCAAGAATTGAAGAAAAAGTGGTTCAAGAAAAAAATTGAAATGAAATGTGCATTGGAGAGAAGTGCTCCAATCAAAAAGTAAATGTGTATGATTTTAAATCAAGGAAGCATGTTGGAGAATTGATTCAAAATCATTAATTTTATGTAGTAACTAAATAAGTCAATTGTATTTTAACATGTTTATATTATTTTTATTCATTGTTATTTAGTTAGTGGAGTTAATAGTGTTAGTGGAGTTAATAGTGTTAGTGGAGTTAGTGGATTAGTGGGGTTATAAGTTAATTTTTTACTGGAATTAGTGGGTTAGCAGCCTAAGTTTATAGTTGAAATATAAGCCTATAAATAGGCACGTGTTATTTATTTTTACGGGAAAATGGAAAACGAAAGTTATATTATTGATCCTAAAAATTTTCCCAACATATAAATGGCGAAGGAGACATTTATCAGGAGATTATAGAGTTGAAGGATTCCTAGGAAACCAAAATAATCTAATGCTAATAATGTATTCTTACTTAACATTAGGAAAATGACTGAAGGCATCAAGGAAAAGTTGGGTGAAGGAGGTTTTGGTTCTGTTTACAAAGGAAAGCTTCGCAGCGGCAGAGTAGCAGCAATAAAGATGTTAGGCAAGTCTAAAACTAATAATGGACAAGATTTTATGAATGAAGTTGCTACCATTGGAAGGATTCACCACACTAATGTAGTTCAATTGATTGGTTTTCATGTTGAGGGATCAAAACATGCTCTTATATATGACTTTATGCCCAATGGATCTCTTAATAACTATGTATTTTCTACAGAAAAATTTGCCCCCATAAGTTGGGAAAAGTTTCTTGAAATTTCTCTTAAGAGTTGCTCGTGGCATTGAATATCTACACACAGGTTGTGACATGCAAATTTTGCATTTCGATATAAAGCCTCACAATATTCTTCTTGATGAAAACTTCAAAGATTTCTGATTATGGCCTGGCTAAATTATATGAAACTAATAACACCATCAAGTCTGTCACAGCAGCCAGGGGAACCATAGGATACACGGTACCTGAGCTATTCTATAGAAACATAGGGCATCTCTTACAAGGCCAATGTCTACAGTTATGGAATGTTGCTACTAGAAATGGCTAGCAAAAGGAAGAAGCTTAATGAATTGGTGAAAAATTCAAGTGAAACTTATTATCCTATCTGGGTTTATGATGAAAAGACCATAACAACTACAGATGGGAATGTGAAGGAAAGTAGAATAGCTAAGAAGATGATTGGAGTGGGACTATGGGGCATACAGATAAAACCTTCTTATCACCCTTTAATGAGAAATGTCATTGAGATGCTTGAAGGCGACTTGGAAACCCTGCAATTGCCTCCCAAGCCTATGTTGTATGCAGAAAAAACAATTATCATCTATAATTGATGTTACAAAATCAAGCAGTTTGACCAAACATGCACATTGAGGCCTTGTTTGGTTCATGCTATGATATAATTCATTAATGTATTGCTCTCTTAAGTACAATGTTTGGAAGCATAATTCTTCTCATGGTATTGTACTCCATGATTTTGGTCCATGATTCTTAAATCATGGTTTTGTCTAATTTTAATAATCACCAATTTGATGATTCTCCATTCTCATTATTTACTTTTACTATTCTTACCTTATTACTTTTACTTTTTACTATAATTAATTTTATAACTATTTATCTACCTATAATAAATCACCATTACTCAATTGTCTAATTACTTTTATTAATGTTTAAATATTATGGACCTAATATTTATTATAATATTTAGATTTATTTATATTATAATGTATTTAAATTATTTATTAAATTTTTACGTTAATATTTATTAAATAAATATTAAATTCATTATTTTAGAAATATTAATATTATTTTTGATAATATTAAAATTATTATTTAAAAAATTAATAATTATGAAAATATTTACATTTTTTAAAATTGGAGGGTAATTACGTCATTTTTATAATAAAATTGTACAATACCATACAGCTGAAACAAATATAAAATATTATAAAATCACATATTATTATACAGTCTTTCCAAATATCGTATCGTTAAAATCATACGGTACAATACTGTACTATACTATACAGTACATTAATGAATCACATATTACTACCAACCAAACAGGGCCTGAATAAAATGTTAAATAAGAGCAAACAGGGCCTGAATAAAATGTTAAATAATATGCTCTTGTGCGATGGATAAGCTAATAGCTCGTTGGTGCAATTAACTGCTTTGTACTCCCCCTATTCAAACTTTTCTTTGCAATTTTAGCACCCGACTCTTCTTCCATCTCTAACCTCAAATCTTTCTCCTTCCTCCAAAATTAGGATTATAGATCCATGTTATCAGTTCTAACTATTCAGAGCTTTTATATTTTGGGGATAAATGAAATCCATACTATTTTCTAAGACATCATTTAAAAATCAAGACTTGATTTAAACGATAATTTTTCTTTGAATTAGTAACATTTGGATCACAATTCTATAGGATTTGCTAATTATGATTGCAAGGGAATTTTTCAATCAAATCATTGCTTTATTTAATTAACTGAAACATGCTCTAAACAAAAGTTGCAAAATATGTTCCAATAACTATGATCTTTTTCATTGAATCACCTGTATTTTTTTTTCTTTTTTTGCATGTTGTTGCCCTTAGAAAGAGTTAATTTTATTCTTCAATCTTTTTGGTCCAATCGCAACGAATAACATTGTTCTCATTCTCTATGTTTATAACGTCATAGAAAAACTAGTGAAAAGATGTGATCTTACACCATCTCTTACATGTGTAGGAGAGAGAATTACTAAAAACAACTACTTTTTAATTTTTTTTTTTTAATACCAGAGAAAGAGGAACAGAGACTTCATGAATTCATATCTAAAGGATCTCTTGATACCTGTACTTTTTTTTCAAAAGAAGGAAGCACTGTCCATCAACTAAGCATAGTAATATAATTTCACAAGGTTAATCAAACTTCTTTTCTATGATTTGGCTTTTCATTAGCAAGTGGCAGAAAACCAGGCAGAGTCCATTAATGGTGATTGCTAAATGAGCAAAAAGGGCTATATATGTACTCTGCCCACATTCTCCAATTTGGAAAATGATATACAAACTCCATTCATTTCTCTGACTTAACTATATGCCTCCTTTCCCTAACTTGACGCCATAAGGTGGTTACTGCAGTTCGCAAGTTGGAGGGTCGGCAAAAATGTGAGAGAAGTCTTGAACAGTACCCAGTGAAGAAAGTTTTGTTCTCAGATAAATCAGTACTTGACTGCAAATGAGAATTTAAACAAGTTATATAAGAACTCATGCTCCGAATAAACTATCTTAGAGGTGTATGTAACACTATGTTGCGCTGATATTTTAAATAATTGAGCTATAGTAAGAAGAATTCATTTGAAGATGACAAGGCTTTCTCTCACTTACAGATTCCACTAGCATATTTTTCACATTAGTCTGATGGGAGTTCTGAACTTTACGGCTGCTTCTTTCATTTACAAGAACAATTGCACATTTGCAAGTGAAGAATACAAGAATTATTCCAAGAGAAAGCACCACCAGAAATTCAATGATCACAACTGAACCAAGGGCTGCGCCCACAGAGTGAAATTTATCTTAGTTTTCATTTATTAAACAGGACATTCAATATTCAGTTAGTTCACTGCTTATGACAATAATAGGTAACAAAGTTACAAAACAAAAGCTTCGAAGACATTTAAAAGAAATATCTAATAAAAGTTGTATGATGCAATTAACTTTTACTTACTGTGAGCTGCCAATGAATTCATCGGCCTTCTTGGTATGAGATGTACAGTAGCTTCAGCATGCAAAGGCATTGATATCTTTTCAGAACAATCTAAATAACAACCATAGTGTCCCATATCATTCAACTTTATTGTTAAGACTGCACCATATTCTCCTCCCTACAAGATATGGAAAAGGGGAATCAATCCTATAGACAATTCTGCGTGTAGTTATGTAATATATTATATCAGAATTTCCAAAGCAGCTTTTTCCATCTTATAGAACCGGATTGCTCTTTTGACATCATTTCAAATCGTCAAAAATTGGGTTTAATGTAACTATTAAGCAGATTTCACTTGAAAGTAAATGAGCTTACTAACATGATACAACAGTTGGTGCATGACAAGGTTGCAGTCGTTAATTGTCCCCCGAAATCTGATCCCATTAGCTCTGACTACAAAATGTTTTGAGATAGAAACATATGTCTGAAGCGGTTGCCACTGATTACTATTCATTAGCTTAAGCTCAGTTGTATCTATGAGCTCAGCTGGTAGAGTAGTTGCCAGAAATCCATCATCAACCTCCACAGAAAATGTGACAATGAAGTGAGACTCTTTGCCTGCAAGATAGCCCACAAGTAGCAAATGAAATCCCCTGGAGACATTACAAGTATATCTGCCACAACTTCAAGCACTAAAAGCACTAAAAGATGGCCCACTAGTAGAGATTTGCATAATTTTCATATGGTGAGAATACAAGCCTATGCCATTACTGATTAAAAAAATTTTCTTTGCACTCCACCACTTGCAGTTAACATGAAAATATAAGAAATTTTCAAGATACTTACCGGGAAAGTTAAGAATATCTGGATCTCCAACACCAAACTCAAACTCGTCCTTATATTTTTCAAAGATAAGTGACTCATCGTCATTTCCTTTCAATATAATGAACTTGGGGACATTAATATATGGAGGATCGTTAATAGGTTCCACCAAAGCTGGAACTTCGAGAACATTCTTCCCATTCATGTTGCTGAGAAAAACTTGGAGAGTATCATCACCGCTGAAATTCTCCTTTCTGAATAAGGTGGGATAAACATCCAAATAGACAATAGTATATGAAGTTAAGTGAAAGAATCACATTGTAAGAACATAAAATCATTAATGACGGAAAGGATAAGTAGACAGTACCCAAGATAATGAATTGACTGAAGGGCCACATTGAGCACTTCTACACACCCCTCTAAGACCAAACTTTTGGTTTCATTATCCTCTTTCTTTACAGAAAATTCCCCCCATATTGGCTGCCAATATTGGACCAGCATGGGAGACAAAAAGAGAATCCCAGAGTCAGCACTCAGAGTGACAGAAATGTTCTCCATTGGATCAGAATATCTTATCTCAAAACTGGATAAGCCAATTCTATGAACAAGAAAATGTCATCCAGTGAGGAAAGCATCAGCCAAATCTGAAAGCTTGACAATGTTGAGCACATAATTGAAGGTTTAATTGGAACAACGGTAATGTACCTGGATATGGGGCTTATCATGTCCTCAGTTGCTTGCAATTGATTTGGGAACGATACAAACTGGGGTGGGATATTCAGAATTAAGATGTTAACAACAGCAGAGGCAACATTTCCATTTTCATCCAGAATTGTATACATAAAAGAGTCGTTCCCATAATAATCTTGATAAGGAGTGTATCTAAATAAACGTCCATACTGTAAAAGGGAACCCCGGTCTGGCTGAAAAAGTTACAATTAAAAGCAGCAAATGAAACTTCCATTCAAGCTCTTCAAAAGAATAAATCTTCAATTCATACCGATGGATGGTGCCTATTTAAAAAGTTACTGTCAATTTTAAGTTCTTTATTGCTGGATCATCATTCACAAATATATTTATACTTTCATGAGACTTTGCTTAGATGCAATATGTATGCTGCACATAGACACACCTTAAAAAAATAAAAAAATAAAAAAAGAAGAAGAAAGAATTAAAAGAAAGCTGCACTGATTTAGGTCTTACTTTGGTATATTCAATGATACTTGCATTATCAGCAAAGAAGTCATTTGCTAAAACATCAAAAGCAACAGACTCATCCTCCCACACAGAGATTTCATCATCATAGGCTTTAGGAAAATATTCACCTGAAAAGCATGGAAAGCAACCATCTCATCAGAAGTATATTATATGAAAAGGTTCTGTAGTATCACACTAAAGTGATAACAAACAGTGTTAAAATATGGAGGGATTAAAAAAAATACCATTTTGCTGCAGATAAAGAAGAATATAAAGAAGACATAAAATGAAGAAGTGCTTCAGCTTAAAACATAAGATAACTTTCTTTTCCACAAGAAAGAGAAGGAGAAGAGGTACATCCAAAAAATCTTGGTTATATTCTCACTTGTTGCTAAATATATGACCAGTGTAAAGTTGAACTGCCAACTTCTATAGCCACCATCTTAGCTGATTCTTAGTGACATCTCATTTTCCCAAAAATGATAAACAGTTGTTTTTGAGCACATGATGATTATAGTTCCCACCAAATAATTAGCAAATAGAGATCATTTAACCTGCTGTGGAGTTAGGAGCAACAACAACAGTATATATTTGTTACAGATACTACATAGCTGTTAGATTTTGTATAGCTGTTGATTTGCTTACCTTGTATAGCTAACGTAATCATAGGAGCAGAATCATAGGCTTAGTTTCGTTAGTTAACTATTTCATACTTGTATAAGTACCTGTACTTCTTAAACACGCATATCAGAAAATCATTCTATATTTTGTGTGTTTCCTTGCAATATTTAACTAATATGGCTTGAAATACTTAAATTTCTCTAGTTACACCTGATATACACAGTGATTCTCTGTTTTCAACTTAATATATCATTCAGTTTTAAATCCATAGAGACTTCAGTCATTGTGTCAGTGTTCCATTACACCCAAAGAACAAAAATGGAAAAAGAAAGGTTAAATTAACATCCAATTAAAGACTGTGGCACTTTGGTATAGTCGGGGGGACATCAAATCAATAATTATAAGTCCAAATGGTAGTTTTCAGTAAAAGAAAACTATATCATGTGCAATGTTGCTGTTATAACTTACTGCCGTACACATTTACCCCGAAGGGGCAAGGTGTGAAACGTTTGCCATTAAATGAAACACACATTTCATAGGTTCCAACATCCTTAGCCAGATATTGACAAGAATATGATCCATCATTGTTATCCACAAACATTCCACTTGAAAAGCCAGAACTGTTAACTGAAGCAATCTCTAGTTTCAGCTGTGATTGTTGAGATAGGACAGGATTAGAAAATGAGTCCCTCAGTTGCGCCACTATTTCATTGTTAATCAGCTTAGGTACCTTTGGATCGGATTTCACAACTTTTGAGACTGACACGTCAACCTCGCCTATGCAAAGAGAGAGAAAATTTGGTTGAAGATCAAAGATATCCTAATAGTTTGCAAATACATGAGAATCACACCAATATAATTCAAGCAATCAAAAAATTAAATCATTATGAAAGTATTCTATATAATACAGGTAATTAAAACTATAAAGGATTCCTTAAAATAAAATCAAGTTACAGTCACTTATTCAACTGGATTTCCTGGTTTTTCATCTCACAAATTAACAAGATTTCAGAACACGAATTCAATTGTCTTTGAGAAATTTGAAATAAAAAGAACAAGTACAATTTGACCTTTCAAACCATAATGCAGCAGACATTTTCAAGGAAGAGTTACAATTACAAACACTTGAAAATCATTATATCATTCCAATCAATTTTCCGCTTACCTAAATACAATGACTAAAGCATTAAAACTCGGGAATGTTCGAGTACTTGTAAAATTTAGACAGTAATATCTTTGCATGCAACTGCTGAACTGAAACAACTATCCCCATTATTAGTCATTCAAAACACTTGTTTCCATCCTCTGAAAACTCTCAACCAATTGCATGTTATCTTTTTGCCTGGAAAATCACTTACTATTGACATTTTGCACTCAGCATGTAGTATTGACAGATGACAGGGGACCTAAAAATGAGAACTAACTGCAGCAAAATCAGAATGACCAACTGACAATACCTGCTTTCACTTCCTTTCTGAACGAGTGACCACCAGCCAGCAAAATATTTCCACAAAACACATATATTTCATATATACCACTCTTTTCAGGCTTATAACTTACAGTGAAGGCACTTGCCAAAACTTTTGGGTGCTGAGCAGACTGAATCAAAGGGAAGAAGAAAAGGAGAAAATTAGAACCTGAACAATGACTTGAAGAATATGAACATATATGGACAACTTACACTGTTTCTCAGAACAGCAGAAGGTGTCGGAGACATTTCTTCTTGGCTGATTGCACCAAAGCTCAGCTCTTGAAAGAGTTCACTCCCTATACCAGAGATTGTCCATCTTTGTAAACTACTACAAGAATTGCTCTTCAAAAGAGAAACAACTAATTTTTGCTAAATTGCAGGTACCATTTACAATTGGATGGATGCTTGGCTGAACATGATAGGACTCATTTTCTTTCACTATCTGCACTTGAATGCTTTCTACTTCAACAAAAGCAGGGTATTGAAAACTGTCGACCAAATAGAGTGCAAACTGTGCAACTTCACCAGCAACTGAATCATTTAAACCAGAACCATTGATAATACTGGCTGATCCATCACAGTAACCTATCCAATTTAAAGTACAATTACAAATGCTTCAGAGAAAAATTACAATGTTTATGCATTGCAATCAGAGTATATTCAAAATCCTCTCATCAACAACCAAGAACCTAAGAACTGAGAAAAAAAAATCTCATTTGTTGTTCATTATGCATGACGTATTGGGGAAACCCATGTCTGCCATCATTTGACAATGCCGTATTCAATTCTTGGCAACTAACATACTTACCTATAAAAACAGTATAAGCAAATGGCATATTGGAGATGCTTTCATTATGCTTCACATCAGATATAGTGAGCAAGAAATTTCCTGGTTCCAACAGACTGAAAGAGAACAACTGGATCCCTGGGAAAACTTCTTCAAAATGCAAATCTGCAACAGGTATAGAGAGATTTGTCTCTTTCTCAATGACATTGGCATCAAATTCATATAATCCCGACACAAGGTTCCCATATTGATCTTGTTGGTGAATAAAAATTTCCATCTTTGAATAAATCTGCCAAATGTTAGTCTCAAATTTCCAATTAGGGAGGCAGTTGGAGACATCTAGAGCCCCTGAAGAATACCAGTCGAGGTGATCACCAAAATATAAAACAAAATAAATAATTTTAAATACACAAAAGGTAAAAAGTATCATCACCTGGACTCACATTAAATGGGAGAGGAGAGCCATTTAATGTTTGATTTCCACCTTTCACCTCCAAAAGAAGGTTTCCAGCTTTTGTTGCAGCAAATTCAATGGTGATAAAGCCAAATTTGTTCCATCCTATGTGAGAGATGTTTGGCACACTAGCTAGGGATCCATTTCCATAAAGTGCAGACAAAGTAAAATTAAGAGTACGTAATTCCTCTCTTGTCGAAGAAACATTATTCCCAAATGCATCTCTAGGAACAATGAAAACTGTAGCTATCGAACCTGCTTCAAACTGATTCAAGCCTCCCATCCATGAAGCGACGCAGACAGATTGGTATATTTGCCCTTCAATCCAACAATACCAGCAAGAGTCAGCATGTAATATCATTAAAGGTACTTTATTTATTCATTTATTTTGGTTCAAGATCTTAAAGAATACTTGATTGCATTACATCCCTGAACAACATAAATCGATATGTAATATCAATTTGCTAAATGCTGAGCACTAAAATAAGAAAAAAGCACAAGTTAATAACTAGCTTTCCATCAATATACGTTGTCCAATTTGCCTGCAACAAATAGAGCTTTCCTCAATCAGAAACAAAACTAAAACACGCATGGAGCAAAAAGTAAAACAGTTTAAACAATGATTAGAATCAAGAGAAAAAACAAAAAGCTTTTGCAAGGAGACAAAACTCAAACTAACTTCCTTCCAATTACTGTTAAAAAATAAAGCACCCTACCTAAATGGACTGAAAAAATCTAAACGAAGCATTATCTCAAACATGTAAAGGGCGAAACAGAAATTCAAATCAAAACCTGGCACAACATTGAAATGGAGAGAAGAATCAAACACTTTGAAAAGATCATCGTTGATAAATACATTGAAAACTCCAACCCGAATCGGGGTGAAAATAATTTTCCAGGTGCTGGTATCCCCTTTAGTGTCAAGGAAAACCCCAGACACAAAAGAACTGTTCCCTTTTTTATCATTCACTGTAAGTGTAGGATTGAAAGCCTTTTTATCAAGTGAAGCATTTCCTTTACTGTCAAATTCTCCAAGTACTATAATCTTAATGGCTGCAGTATCACCAGCACGAAAAGTATTGTTGTCATTTAACCAACTGAAAGCGAAATTGGGAATTTTTGCTTTATCTGCAGAAAAGAAGAAAAAAAATTGTCAGCTTCTTCATTTATTTTTTTTGGCAGAAGATCGAAGGTAAAGGGGAAGTTGTTGTGTGGGTACCTGAAGTAATTGAGAGTTCAAAGGAGGAGAATAAGAGGGAAAGCGAAAACAGAAGGAGAATAAGAGTGCATAAGTGAATTTGGATTGCCATGATCGAACTGGGAAAGAGAGTGTGAAATAGAAGTACATTTTTGGAGCAAAGATTGAAAATATGAAAACTGGTGATGTTGGAGCGGTTATTGGACGGTTACAAGCGGTTGTTCATAATGATTGGACTAATTTTTAGACTAATTTTTTTTTTGTGTAATCTTGTCTATAAAATTGTGTCTAAGCTTTTAGCAAATAGACTAAAGGTTATCTTATCTAGAATTATTTTAGAGTATCAGTCTGTTTTTGTTCTAGAAAGATTAATTACTGATAATATTCTAGTAACTTTTGAGTTGATCCACGCTATATATATATATATATATATAGAAAGAGCCAAACTTGGGGTAATAACAAATGGTTTGCTTTGAAAGTAGATATTAGTAAAGCCGATAATTGTGTTGATTGAGCGTTTTTCCGGTCAACGATGGTGAAATTAGGGCTTTGATGATAAGTGGGTTAATTTGATTATGTTATGGGTGAAAAACCTGAAGTATATTGTTCTTGTTAATAATGAGGAAGTAGGACCAATTATTTTAGGTAGGGGGCTTAGACAAGGTGATCCATTGTCACCTTAATTATATTTTTATTTTATGTACTGAACACTATAAAAAAAATGGCAAAATTACAATAACAATTTCCCTAAGTACCAAATTTCGTTATTATTCACCAAAAAAATTTACTTTTTGTAGGCAAATAATATATTTTGAGACAGACAAAGACTCCGTAATCTTGTGTCATAAAATATAAAGGTAAAT
The DNA here is from genome assembly GCA_037975025.1 of Excoecaria agallocha. NCBI lineage: Eukaryota > Viridiplantae > Streptophyta > Magnoliopsida > Malpighiales > Euphorbiaceae > Excoecaria > Excoecaria agallocha. Next base: position 12,300,665 of record CM075814.1, on the reverse strand, counting down.
TTTACTGGCAAACTATGCCTATGAAATTTAGCGACCGACTAGTGAAATTAGTCGTAAAATATCAATGGTAAAATAAGGTGCCAATGGTTGCCGGCAAAAATTTCAATGAAATTTTCCGGCAAGGAGAAATAGCTGTAGAAAATTTATTGACAGTACCAGACAATTCCATAGGAAATGTTTGAAAGTAGAAATATTCCCTACATAGTTAGTTTTTACCGTAGAAAAATACTAAATTTACCGAGGTTGTAGAAAATTCCATAAGAAATTGTCCAAAGGTAAAAATATTTTTGACAGAATTAGTTTTTATCATTGAAAAATGTTGAATTTCTTAATGGTATTAGACAATTTCATAGGAAATTTTTTTAAGTAAAATTTTTCCCTACAGATCGTCTAGATATACATATTTCTCGACGGAAATAACTAAATCCATAGGAAATGATGAAAAAATAAAAAAAAATCCCCTAAATCTAAAAATCCTAAGCGCCTGTTTATTTATATAAAACTACTCTAATATTTCAGAAAATTTTTTTTTAGAAAATAGAAAATAAAGATCATATTTATTTTAGTCAATTTTCTAAAATAGAAAATAAGAAAATAATTTTTTTAGTTTTCTAAAATAAAAAAAAAAGATTAGGAAACTAATATATATATATACACACACACACACACATGTATGTGTATGTATATGTACATACATACATAGACATACATATGTATATAAATGTATGTACATATAGATACACACACACACACTATAATGGTCCCAACGCCGAGTTAACAGTGAATAGTACTTTTCAATAATGAATAGTATTTTTGGGCTGAAAATACCTCTGAAAGCGAAAAATATTTGATTTGACTATCGAGAAGTATTAATCACGAGTGGTCCGGGATTGAAATTTGAAGTGAATTTGATGTCAAATAGGTCTCCAAAAGTTAAAAGCACGAAAAACGGAGCAATTAGGGTTTTAGGATAACCGTTTGATCAAAATTTGTTCGGACTGTTAAAAATAGCAAATGAAGTATAAAAATTATCAAAAATTACATATATGCTTAAAATAATGTGTAGAATATTTTGGTAATAAAAAGTAAATTTTTCAGTAACACCAATAATTTTGAATCAGACCAATTTAGTTGAATCAGATCATAAATGAACTCTGATTAGGCTAAAATCTTAGATACAATCTATTTTTAATGTGATAAGAATGATGGAATTAAATTTGAAGTTGGAAAGGGAAAGAATTTAATTAGGACCATTTATCAGGTAATTATTGGATTTAAACTAAAAATAGCTTAAGCCCATATAAAAGTCCAACCCATAGCCCATTAAGAGGGCATATAAAAGGCAGAAACATCACAGAAATCCAGCAGCTTCCACATCTCCTTCTCCCCTTCTCATGGCCGAACCATTTCCACCATAGTTTCTCTCTCATCTCTTCCATTTTTCTCCTAAATCACCTTAAATCAAAGTATAAGATAGTATTTTCTGCCTCTCTAGACCACCCTAGCAACCTTTGATCTTTGATTAGAGGAAAGAAATCAAGAGATCAAGTTTAGGTGTCAATTTAAGGTAAGTTTAAATTCTTGGTTTTAATTTGATTTTTAGGTGCCTACTACTAGATTTGGGCCCTAGAGTTTATTTTTGCTATCATTTTAAACATTTGAGATCAAAATCATAGGGTTTATATTGATATTATATTCAATCAATGAAGGATTTCAAGAGGAAGAACACATTTTTAATGTCAAAGGCAAAGAAAATGAAGCCTAGGTAAGGAAAAGCACAAAAAAAACTATTAGTGGCTAAATAATTCTTTTATTTTCCTATTAATTGTATGATGTTCCTTTTGGTTTGTCACACCCTTCACGGAACAGTCTTTTCCGATATGAAACTTAATCGAAAACGGTAAATTTTTTTTTCCATCACCGGTCAATTCGATATACCTTAAATACCTTTACATCAAATTTCTAATCAATCGATAACCTTATAAACAATTAAAACATACATTAAATAAATTCATGCCAAAAACTTATACCAAACAATTATACAATTTCACAGCATTTAGTCATTAGCTGCAAACTAGAAAAAATTAAGAAGCTATAATTTATAATCAACATGACCTCACCTCAATTGGTGTCATCAACTCAAAAGGCTTTTCCCAGCTAGATTGTCTGGTCGATTTGTTATAATAATACCTGTGCATCATAAAAAAGAGCAGAACATTACATCAAAAGAGTTGTAATCATCAATCCACTACCAGACATGCATTAGTAGTGAGAAAAATTAAGAGAAACAAGAATCGCTAAAATGGCATATGCATCTTCCTCTTGATCAAGAGTAGATGTTGCTTAGTGAACAAATATTGATCAGTACCAAACAATACTAAATGAACTAATATTGACCAAGAGTTGCAGTAAGTGCTGAATGAACAAACATAAAAGGCCAAATGGTTCGAGAAAGATGACTATTCACATGGGAAACTTTTTCATTTAGATGAACAAGCAGCAAAACAAAAAGTAACTGAAGAAATGCCTGCACATCTCATAATGCCTTTGGATGAAATTTAAGCAAACAGTTAGCATAACACATTTTTTGTTTCAGTCCATTAACAGTCTGGTGACAAGTTCAATTTTCTCGTAAGATAAGGTTCACTACATCAAATAAGAAATCAATGCAACACTAAATCAATTAATTTTTACAGCATCCAGGTCCTCACAAAATGCCTTATGTACCATTAGAAATAGTTCCACCACATACTGCAACACATAGCTGTCAGGGGAATTTAGGAGCAGAACCTCTTCAGCTGTAATAATGCACCGAATCTGCTCCAAATTTACAACTATAGCCTTCTCTCTGCCAAGAATTGTTGACGGGTACACAAACAGAGGATCAAGCAAGCGTAAATCACGAGCAGGCAGATCACAACGCCGCATCATAGTGAACTTATCAACCTCAATAACCTGGGAGTTTCCAGACAAATCAACACGAATCCAAGAACATAGCCCTTGGCCACGCTTCTTCAAACCCAAAACATCCACTCCTTGAAAAGGTTGGCGCCCAGATGCAGATGCCCTATAAGAAGCATCTCTAAGATTTATAGCTGATGCTGGTTTTGGTGGAAGCAGGCGCTCTTTGAGATCGGCCATAAATAACAAGCTCAAAATGCTGGTAAAAATGAAGCAAACGAAAATATGAGCACACTTATTTACGGTATTTCCTTTCATTTGCATTTTTAACCATTGATCACAAATTAAAGAATCCAACCATCAAGGCCCTCCTATTTAAACGCATGTCCTAATACGAAGAAATAACACAATCTAATAATTTGGAAGCCATGAAGCATAGACTCTGCTTATCCAACTATAACATTATTAGAATACAGAGTGATACAAAACCAAATTAGTGCCAAAAACCAAAACCAAATGACACCAAATGCATACATTAAAAAGCTTCATGATTTTACACCAAGCAACAAAAAAACCTCCAATTGCAGCAACGATCTAATCAGGTGTGTGCCCTCCCTATGCGAAAAAGGAAAGCGGGAATTGAAAAACATCAGAAGCCAGTGGGTAACAGTGATATTTTCAAAGTGATTAACCAAAAATTAATAGTCAAAGCGGAAATTAAAATAAAAACCCTAGATTCGTGAGAATCGTGATAGCTACCTGAGTTTGATTCCGACAGATACAAAGAGAGGAGAAGAAGAGAATTTATGGGCAGAATTGTTCAAGTCATTGGGTTAAAGAAGAAAGTATTAATGAAGAAACAACCTTACGCCTTACGTCGACTGCTTCGTTAATAATATAGAGAGAGGAAAGGCGGTGTGAGGAAAAAGATGAAAACCTAGGGTTTTCGCAATTTATAGTTCTAACAAAGGTAAAATTACTTAAATGCCCCTAATTTAGCAACGGAATCATAATTTCATTGCTATTTTTGCAACTGAATTAAATTCGATTGCTATTTAGCAACGAAATCCTAATTTCGTTGCTATTTTAGCAACCGAAATAAATTTCCGTTGCTAAATAGCAACCGAATTTAATTCGGTTGCTATTTTTCGTTGAAAGTGAAATTTAGCAACGGAATTTAAATTCCGTTGCTATTTTAGCAACCGAATATGAATTCCGTTGCTATTTAGCAACGGATTTCGTTTCGGTTGCTAAATTAGCAACGGAATTTAAATTTCGTTGCTATTTTCCGTCCCAAATTTTATCCGCCATTTTTTGCCGCCTTAATTAGCAACGGAATTCAAATTCCGTTGCTAATTTTCGTTGCTAAATAATGGCACCATAAATTCCCTCCACTTTTAGCAACGGAAGCTAACCAAATTTTTTCGGTTGCTAATTTTATAAAAATCAATCAATTTTAGCAACGAAAAATATATTCCGTTGCTAAATAGCAACGGAATTTTTTTTTCGTTGCTAAATTAGCAATGGAATCAATTCCGTTGCTATTTTTTCGTTGCTATTTCAAGAATTTCTTGTAGTGTATTGTTCTTTGGTTTTCAATCTTTCAACATTACTTTACACTATCTTCTTAGGTGAATCGATATCAGATTTACTTTTAGCTTTACGTTATTCTTTACTATAACTTTTACTTTTACTTAACTTTTGTCTTATCTTTTTAGTCACAGCGATATAATTATCATTTCATTTAACAGTGTGTATTGGTACTCCTGTGTTTAATGGTATCAAATCTATAGACTATTTTATTTCTCGATTTATTATTCAGTTATCCAGTATGTGCTATAATTACACTTCTTGCTATTTATTCTTTTATTTTACTTTAACATTTAACTAATAAACACATTACTATTTAAAGATTTTTAAACTTTATTGCAAAGTGATACAGCTATTTCGGAGCACTTTGCATTCAAATCTCTGTTTCCTTCTTTATATATTTACCCATGTTCAAATACTTGTTTAGAACTTATATCTTTTACATTTTTTCAATTGAACAATTATATGTCTTTTTATCGTTTTACTTTTCGTTTGATTTTTCTTTCAGAAATACCTTACTTAAGCATAAGATTTCACTTAATGTCATTGTAATCACTTTTTAACTTTATATAGAAAATTAATATTATTTTTTAAATTTGTTACTTTTCAAGGTAACAATTGGTATATGAAATACCAACTAATTTAATTTATCTTTTTCATTTAAAAATACATTTTAAATCTTTTTTCTTTAGAAAAACTTAACGTAATCTTCATTTATTATTTTATTCTTATAAAATATTTCTTTTTCTTTTACTTATTAATCACACTTTTTGGAAAACTTTACAATTTTATTCCGGCTTTTTATTTTCTTCCAAACGAATCATTTTTCGTTTATAACTTTTTATATTCAATTCATTTAAACCATACTGATTTATTCATTACAATACGCCCCTAATGCAATATAACAGGATTCTCAAAAAGGATACAAGAGACTGAACCCAAAGGTCCCACTGAAAAAGAAATGATCTCCAAGGAACCATTTTTCGAAAACATTTCACTTTCATTTTCACTGAGAACACTGAAGCTATGGAGATCAAAGATCCTACCCATAGCAAAGCAAGTCGTCATGACTTACACCGCGGTATAGGGTGTTCCTATAGCTAGCCAATTATATCCTAAACAAGAATATCATTACCTATTTATCGCTAAGGGCAAAACAATCAATTATATTTGTAATAATTTTTAAACATTTAAAAATCTTTAATTTCTTTCTTTTAGTTCTTGATACAATACATTTCTGATCAATCGCACTCTTTTAGTACTTTTGACTATTCAATAACTTTTTTCCTTTCTTTTCTTTTCTTTCACTTTATCTTTTCAAATCACTTTTGTGAATTATTTTTCAATAATTCACTTAGACACTTGAGACTTTTCGGTCTTTTATACACTTTATAAATTATAGCATTATAATTCGCAATTTTCTTTTATTCTTTTTGTGTAATTATTTGTGCAATAATTCACTCAAACACTTGAGGTTTTTCAGTCTTTTATACACTTTATGAATTATAGCATTATAATTCGCAATTTTCTTTTATTCTTTTTGCGTAATTATTTGTGAATTATTTTCTAATAATTCAATAATTGACTTTTTACGATTTTTTTCTATTCTTTTTCTGTTTAAACTGTAATTATTCAGTATGCCAACCTTTATTCGATGGTTGAATTATTTATAATAATTCACTCTTTTAATACTTTTTATTGACTAATTTATCAATATTGATTAATTTATTTTGATAAATTAGTCAAACATTTATTTTACAACTTTTGGAACATGTAGGAATTATATTGATATAATTTATTGCTTGATTTTTCAAAAATGCATAAATTGACTTTTTCATTTCTTTTTATACTGAAATAATTTACTTCACGTTCGTTTATCATCACGTACTTATTTGTTGAATTGTTTCTTACTAATTCAATATTTTAGTTAAACATAATCAATAATTTATTTCAAAAATATTCTAATAAAGCATATAAATTCCTCAAAAATTCGTGTACACATTATTTTACACTTTTCATCATTTTTACTCATTTTAATTCATTATTTTGTTACTTTCATAGCTTACTAATTATTCCGAAAAATTCATCAGTTGACTTTTTTTCTTTTTCATTAACCGTGAATTAATTTCATATTAATTTACTTTCTTTTACATTTTTATTCAATTATTCACATCCACTTCAATACTTTCTTCTATACATATTCACATTTATTCACCAATAAAATTCTAATAATTTCAATAAAATTTATTTATGCATTATTTATTATTTAATATCATTTTTCACTAAAATAATCAATTATTTCAAACTATTTCACAACTTTTACTATATACATAATTGTTACATAATCTTTAAAATTCCAAAATAATTTCCAATAATTCAATAAAAATTCATGGATACTACATATGACATTTATAATTAATTTAGGCTATTAATTACTAAAAATCACTATTTTTGCCTTAGTGTAAATTTCGGCCATCACTTTAACATAACCCTAAAAATTATATTTCTTTATTCTAATCATTCACATAGCATCAAATATGTTCAAATTTCATTTTCCCCATCTTAATTTCAATATTTAAGCAATTTAGAAATTTTTTTCCTAATTACATCATTGAAATTAATTCACAATAAAAGGAAATCAAAGGATTTTGTAGTCACTTACAATTTTCTCTTGATTCAGGAAGCCTAAGCTTCCTTTCCTTTGCCTTTATCCTTGGAAGCTTGAAGATCTTCTTTGTTTCTTACCATGGATGAAAATTCCACCATGAGAAACCTTATTTTTTGACTTCATTTGCTCAAAATAACTACATAAATGAATTCTAAACACCCTAATATACCTTTAGATGCCTTAATACCAAATTAAAACCAAGATTTTCACATACCTCAAATTTACACCTCAATCTTTCTCCTTGAAAAATTCTTGCTTTAATCCTTCAAATCAGAAGTTTGAGGCTGAATTACTCATCTAGAGAGATAAAACTAGGGTTAAGATGCTTGAATTCCAAGATAAATTAAGTAAGATTTGAAGAAATTTGAGAGATAGGGAGAGGGAGAGTGTCTCGGTCAAGAAGGAGATGAAGAAGGAGCTGAAATATGCTAAAAATCTACAGACTCCTCTCCCTTTTATACTTCTTCAATTGGGCCAAAGGTTGGGCCTAAATCCAATAGGCCTAACCTAATTACTTAAGGCCCGATAACCACTTTTCAAAAGTTTCACAAGAAATCTCCCACTTTCTTACTCCAAATCACTTCAATTTTGATTCTATCATTCTTAAAACATCAAAAATAGGTAGTACATAAATTTTTGACTCAATCGGAGTCCATTATTGATCCGATTCAAATTTATCAGTCCGATTAGACAACTGTCAGTGTCACCAAAAAATTTAATTCTTATCACCAAAATATTCTCCATAAAAATTCATGTAGGCATGCAAAAAATGATAATTTTCGGAGTTCGTTTACTATTTTTTATTATTTATGCAAACTCAAATCTCCTTTTCTAGCAGGGAAATTGATTCGCTACCTTTTTCGTATTTTTGATATTTAGAGGCCCATTTGACCTCAATTTCACTTCAAATTTCAATTTCGGACTCACCATGACCAATACTTTTCAATGGTCAAATAAAATATTTTTGACTTTTGGATGTCCTTTCAGGCCTGAAAAATACTATTCACTGTTAGAAAGTATTGTTCACGACTGACCCGTTGTTGAGGCCATTACATGGTTTATTAAGGAAAATTTAATATAATTGGGTATAATTGAAATTGATGTTATAATAGTGTAATTAGACATTAATTATGCCTATTAGGAAGTTTAAATAAATTTAAAAACATATGTATAGTATACTTTATGTTATGGCCAAATGGTAATCCAAGGGAGAACAATTTTTAAGTTATTTTGATGAATTTAAGCCTTATAATGATAATAGGAATGAAAATTTATGTCCATGAATTTTTGTAGGATTTATAAAAATTTCATGAATATTTTTGAGATAAATTTTAGTTAGGTATAAAAGTAAAAATGTGAAATTAATATGAATTAATGCATAATTTAATGATAAAGTGTTGAATTATTATGAAATAATTCACATACTATGTAAAAGAGACTGAAAAGAATGGCTAGAGATTTAATGTATTGAAAAATTATTGAAAAGTATTGAAAAGAGTGAAAAATTGAATAATAAATTGAAATTAAGTGATTTTGTGCCCTTGTAAATTGCAGATAGTCAAATAATAAAATCTAGCTCAGGATATAATTGGCTGGTCATAGGGATATCTATATCGCGGTGTAAGTCACGGTGACTTACTTTGCTATTGTAGGATCTTTAATCTCCATAGTATCTGTCATACGTATTGTTATATATTCTGTGAGGAATGATCTTTTGGAATTATTTCTCAATCTGCTATGGTTCTATGGGGTCCACATTCCGTATATCCGGTTTGAGAGTTTCTGCAGAGTCTATACTAGGAGCATAATTATAAGAAAATGTTAAAAGTGTAAAAAGAAAGCTAAAGTTGAAAATAAAAGTGAAAAATGACCAAAATGAAAAGAAATAAAAAGTTTAAGGGCAAAATGATAATTTTTCCAAATGATAGATTTAATAAGTAAAAATTATAAGAAAATGATTAATAAGGGTAACATGGTAATTTGATCAACCAACGGTCTAAAAGGTCAACTTTTGAAAAATTAAGGGACTCAAATGTAATTTTACATGAAAAAGTAAAAATAAGGTTTAAATGGTAAATTGTAAGCCTATTAATAGAATAAAAGGAGAAACTAAGAAAAGAAATGGCATTTTAGTAAATAACGAATGAAAATGGTATTTTTGTAATAAATTGAAAGTTTAAGAACTAAATTGAAAAGTTATGTAAAGTTTTGATATTAAATGAAAAAATATGTTTATAGTAGTGTAACATGCTTTTGAATGAGAAAAATTGATAAATTTAGCCTAATTAGAAAATTATGCATGTTAGAGAAATATTATGATTGTTAGTCATCACTGAACATGTTTAATGCTCAGCACGTAGGATTGATTGCGTGCAGGTACTGAAGATTTGGAGCAATAAAGTACACAATAATGAAGGATATCAGAAGGAAATATAATTGCTAGTTTTGTATGTGGCATGTATATTATTCATGGTTATGTTAAGAATTGATTTGTAAAAAAAAGTTTTGTATATGAGAGAGAAAAGTGGACTGTATATGCTTATATAGAAAATATGTATTCTGTTGTGCTAGAGAATATATGGGTGAATTTTGTATTTTGTTATGCCTCTAAGATGCTGTGTATATTGTCTGCTTTTCAGGAGGTTAGTAAAAAATATAGCCATTATATTACCGAAATTTCGAAAAATGCATAGTAAAATTGGACAATTATAGATCAGCAGCAATAGAAATTTTGATTCTAAATGTTGAGTTAGTAACCTTACGTAGAGAAATATGATAATTGTGATAAAAAAAATTTCAATCAAATTACATAAGTCAGTAAGACTGTTACAGAAAGAGTATTACATACACACATACTATATATATATATATATATATAGCTCCTGTACTTATTAATAAAAATCATTTGGGTACCTAAACTTCATCGGTGACCATATAAGCGCCTGGACAAGTAAAATATTATACAAGTAAACACAAAATGTGACGTTGCAAATTGAGTGCACTGCATGCCCCTAGCAGAGCGTTAACTACTGATATTCAACCTTCTTCTCCCCCAACAGTGAACAAATTGCAGAATCCCTAAAAACCTTCTTCTCCCCCAAATTCTCTTCTTCTCGTCCTCCTCCATCAATAATCAACACAGTCATCCTCTTCTTCTCGTCCTCCTCCACCAATAACCAACACAGTCATCCTCTTCTCAATAAATCTCTCGATGTCTCAATCTCGCCCTTTCTCTTTTGGTCTCACTCTCAATCTAGCTCTCTCTCTCTATCTCACTCTCACTCGCTGCCTAAAAATTCTTTGTGGTAATTTTTGATCACGGACTCGAATTTGGTGGCTAGGGTTTTGATGATGCCACCGAAAGACCATGTTTGATTAGCGATGGTATGGGAGTTATGGGTTTCGGAGTCGAAGCTTGGGCTATTGGGTGAGGAGTTGGGTGAATCGGGTGGGGTGGGTTCTTTTGTGAAAACGGATTTGAAGAAATTCATTGGAGAAAGGTAAAGGGGATTAGAATTTGGGCAAAAAGGTTGGGTTTTTGATAATCAGTGGCAATATGGTTTTCGAGAAAAGAATGAAGAAGAAGAAGAAGAAGAATATGGAATGAAGTTCTGTCAATGGAAGCAATCTCAAGTAAGTTTCATCCTAAAGACTTTAATTGCAATTTATAGTTTATTGTTATTTGCTTGTGAAATAGGAACCAATATCACAGCCAAGCATAGAATCTGAAACCACTACATTATGCTCTTTATTAGACTATTGCATTCAACTGAAAACCATTCACAGTAGCAAATGCTACATCTCTTTTAGGACTTTTGATTTAAGTGTTGCAATTCTGGAGTCATCATAAATCAAGATCAATATAATGAGGTATTTCTTAAAGAGTTCAATTTGCTAGATATAAACAAACTAGACAGGATCTGTTGTATTTTAGTTTGTAATAGACTCTATTTTTTGGGATAATGTTGCAGCAATTTGCTGGGTTATGCAAGTTAGATAGGATCTTCAATTTTGTTATGCCCCCAGGTCTATTGGTTTTGAGACTTGTGGTTGATATGTTTGTGTCAAATTTGTTTTATTTGTGGCATTTGGTTTTTTGCTTTGTAAAACAGGGCAATCAATTCGTTCCTTTCTAAAGAATCCAATGGCTCCAAACCTTCCAAAAAATGGATCAATGAATTGCTAAACTTTAGATGTTTTGAGACTGTATGTTAGCTTCTGCTTATAGATTAAAGAACTAAATGTTCCTCATCAGTTTGTCGAAGGGTTTCATGATCAAACAATTCCCACTCTTAAAGATGCTTTGAAGGTAATCTCAAAAGACTTAAGTCTCTCTTACTTTGAACATTTTACTTTTCATAGAGATGCTTCGATAATATTTCTCTACCACATTTGGTGTGATGTTTTCTAACATTGCTCAAATCAAATGTTATGCCTTGTAATAGTATTTGTTTATGCATTCTTGTTTACTATATACTGCCCAACTACAGAGATAGAGTTTTTAATTGATTGTTCATGCATTCTTTCAATTGATTTCAAGTTCAGTGCGGCAGGTTATCTTAGATGCGAAGGTTGGGCCTCTATCCTATGAAAAGGATCTTGCAAAGGATATCCTTTCGACTATTAGTTTTCTTCTCTTTTTCTCTTTATTGGAGTTCTTATTGTTTACTCCTTTAAAAAAAAAAAAAGATTCAAATATACAATTTAGATGTGAATAAATGCATGATATCCATTAATTTATGAAATAGCAACCCATAAGTAACGGGATATGTTTTTATTAATAAAATTTACCGACCGAAAATTGACGGAATTTTCCATCGGTAAATTTAAAAACAACACCAGCTCACACGTGTTACCATAATATAGGGTCATTTGCCACATTAGATGCATTTGTAGGGCACGTGCTACTCCGATTTTGGTTTACTGCGATTTTGTGTTTATTTGTATCATATTTTACATGTTCATGTAGTTATATGATAACCAATGGAATTTAGGTACCCAAAAAATTTTTATTAACAAGTATGGGGGGCAATTTATGGATTTACCATATATATATATAAGTATAAAATGGGTGAAAATTTTTTTCAACTAAATTAACCCTTTATTATTTGTTACACTTAAATAACTTTTATCATCATCAAATCAAATACTTATAAAAATTATAATAAAATAAATAGAGTTTAAATTATATAAATATAATATCTTTTTTTCCTTTTTTATACATAATATTTCACTGCATATTAAAATAAAAAATAGTATGTGTTTTTAATTTTTATTAAAGCTTCTTTAACTAATCTAATTGTTATTTTTTAATTTTATTTCTAATATTATGTTTTTAATGTTTATATAATTTTATTACATTTAAAGCCAATTAAATTTGATGTAGACAAATAATGTGCATGTCTTCTTCTTATTATTATTATTATAAAAAAGGGCCTCATGTAAGGACTACACTAAATCCTTCTATTACCTGTCATCTTATATACTCTTTTACATATGATAGGCTATTTATACAATCGCTACGTTGGTTCATATTATTTGTACATATGCATACATCAACATATTGTAACGTCCTGAAATTTGCAGCTGACGTGCTCGATATATTTTAGAGCATGAAAAGTAGCCACAAGAAAGTTTTCGAAGTAATCGGAGTTGTATAGAACGAAAAAATTCGAAAAAGTATAAAGGTTAAACGTGCTCAAGCTAGGAAAATTGATGATGGGTGACCAGGTGGAAAGTTGGGTTAGCTCCAGATTATAAAAATAGGTTTTAAATGGAATCCGAATGTATAATTTGAGACGAAATTGAGTTTAAATGGGCCCTTAAATCAGACAGCAAAAATTTTACTTGGTACCGTAAAAAGGGTTAACTGAAAGTTTAACCAAATTCAGAATTATTGTACCAACCTCTAAAAATTATTCTGATTGCATAAATATGTTAATAATAACCTAAATGACTTAATAGAAGTGAAAAATAAATGTTCTGACAGTTTTGAGGTTTGAATTTCGGATCGGCTACCCAAATCATCAAAGCCAAAAGTATATCGAAATGATATCATAATTGATCAAAATTTTAATCATATGTTCCTGAGCATGTTAGTGCACTTGGGGTAAATTTTTGAAGTATTCTGAAATCGGAAGCACTGATTTTAGAAAAATGGTCAGAAAGTGAGGAAAGGGGCTTATCAAGGTTTCAATGGAAATTGAAAAATAGTAAATGATCTCTAAAAAATAACAAAATTTCCAGATCCACCTAAAATATTATGTGGAATATTTTGATGTAAAAAAATAAATTTGTTGACAGTTTTGGACTTTGGGGTTTTAGACCAGCTGACTAGGCTGTCAAAGTCAAAATTATGCCAAAACGATATCGGAATGGATTAAAATTTTAACCATGTGTTCTTGAATATACTAGTGCACACAGAGAAAAATTTCGAGACATTCTGAAATGTGAAATGAAAATCTCAGAAAATTAGTGTAAGCCGAGACTGAATTAATTAATGGGCTTAATTTGTGTATTTTAATTAATTGAGGATATGGAGGTCATTAGAATAAAGGTATAATCAAATGTGTGCGAGCCTGTGATAAGTGGATGTGTAGGGATGAAGAAAATGGTGCCAAGTGACTTAACTTTAAGCCATTAGATCAAATAGTTAGATATCTAATCTTGGCCCTCCCTTTTACACACTAAAAGACAAAATAGAATAGTGAAGAAGACACCCTAAAAATCTGTAATTCTTGTTCTCCTCCTTCAAATCCGAACTTTCCCATTTTGTGAGCTTCCCACAATTTTTCTTTCATCTTTCCTTTTTCCCACCAAATATCAAGCCCATATTTCACCCATATACATAAAAAGATATCTATTTTAACCTAGAAATAGAATGGAAGCAAGAAGGAGCTTGGAAACTATGAATTTTTAGTGATAATTTGTAACACTAATAAGGTAAATTCTTGAGTTTTGTTGGTTTTAATTGGGAAAATTGTTATAAACTTGTAAGGAATCATGAGTAGAATTATTTGGTACTAATTAGGTGTTTGAATTCCTAGCTAAAGCCCATAAATTGTCCCCCACAAATTTGACCAAACGGGAAACTTATAGGAAAGGGAAAATCAAGGAAGTGGAAGGCAAGAGAGAGGAAGATTAGATGAATTCAAGCTCAAATAAGGTTAGTAGATACATTCTCTACACTTAATTTCATTTGATTGTTGAATTTTCTATAGAAATTAGCTTATGTAACTTTGAAATTTTAAGAAATAGTGATAAATAAATTGAGACAACTTAATAAAATGATGAATTGAAAGGAAATAAGTATGGAATTATGGAGAAATCAAACATTAAGTGAGAAAATGAATTAAGGCCGAATTACACTTAATAAAGAATAAATTGATCAAATGGTGTTAATTAATAATTTAATCATAAAGTGTGTCATATTAATTAATAATTCTACCAAGTGGCCGAATGGTGTGGCTATGGTGAATGGCATGAAACATATATGTGAGAAATTAATGATTAATAATGTTATATGAATGCAAATAAAAGCATAATGCAATTAGTAGAATATAATTAAATTAATCAACAATGTAAAAATATATTAGAATATGAAATGTGATACTACCTTTAGCATTCAGTGGATAATCTAGGATTTTAGGATAGTATGGCTAGCCATAGGGGTACTTATCATGAGGTATTCTGTATATTATACTGTTACTATACTATTATTGTACTGAAGAGTGTGAATATACTGTTAGCCGGCATATGTTACTGATATACTGCGAAGTAGCATCATACCCTAGTGATATGGTCATTCACACATACTATATTTTCTTATCCGGGTTATGGTTTTCCTACTGTCGATAACTAGGGAAAAATGATAATTTTTCATGAAAACTGTGTAAAAAGAGTAATTACGGCTTTAATAGTGTTAAAAATAAGAATAAAAATGAGTTATGGTGAAAAATGAGATATATATGTTCAAAAAGGGCAAAAATATAATTACATGATTAACTGAGAGTAAAATGGTCATTTAATATTAATGACATAGTAAAAAGGGGCAAAATAGTCAATTTAACCAAAAAGGGTAAAATCATAAATAAAATAAAATTCAGGGATCAAACTATAATTTGTCATCCTAAGAAAAATTTTAAGGGATCAAAATATAATTTATACACTTAAATTAAATTAAAAATCAAATTGGTCAAAATTGAGGTCAATTTGATCAAAATAGAGTAAAAGTCAAACTTCAAGGACTTAACTGAAATTTTTCATCTAATTTGGGAAATAAGTGAAATTTAGCAAGAAAATTAATTATTAAAGTAATTAGAAGAAAATTTTGATATTCAAAATAGTGATTTGTGAAATTAATTTGATTTAATATGTCAAAAAGGGTAAAATCGTAAATACAGAGAATTATGAGGACCAAAATGTGATATCCTATCTTAAGAACATGTAAGAGGATCAAAATATAAATTTACCAACTTATGGGAATTAGAAGTCAAAAGAAATTAAAATAGTCAAAATTAGAGTTAAGTAAGTTAAAGTAAAGTGAAAAGAAATTATAAGGATCAAATTATAATTTCTCCACTTGAGCAAAGAGACATGCAGAATTAAGTATGAGAAAGATATATTAAGAAAATTAGAAACAATGAAAGTTAAATGGGTCAAAAGGAAAGATATTTGAAGTCAAACGTATCAAATTAAAAATTTAGGGGTTAAAGCATAATTTTACATTCAAGTAGAAATTTTTGAAAAAAAATTGGTAAGAAAAGATTCAATATAAAAGTAAGTAAAGAAAAAGGGGCAAAATTTTAAATTAAATTCAGGTGAGTATGAAGAAACTAAAAGTTCAGGGGTTGAATTGTAGTTATAGGAAAATTTATAAAAAAAAATAAGTAGTTAAAGGGGTCAAATAGTAAAATTTAAGAAATAAAAGTTATACAAAGGAATAAAGTGGTAAATTATATTATATAAAGGTATTGTAAAAATTTAATTGTAAATCTAAATGGTAAAAATGAAATAAAAGGGTACTACAAAGTAATTAAGGATAAAATGGTCAATAAGAAAGTAAGATTTCAGCAAAAAGAGATCAAAAAGGAAAATTTGAATAAATTTAGTATAAATAAGTTAAAAATGTACTTTAATCAAAAAGTTGAGAAATTAAGGAGAAAATTGTAAATTTTGTAAAAAAAAATGAATATGAGGACTAAAATGAAAAGTAATGAAATTTCATGATAAGAATTGCTAAAAAGGAAGAACAAGAAGGAAAATAGTAATTATAAGAAAAGAGAAGAAGTAGAGAAAAAAAAAAGAACAATTAGACCGAAATAGGAACTTAAATGATAATTTAGTGAAATATAAAAATTTAAGTGTTATATGATAGGAAACCGAATTGAATTTAACAACACAGAGAACGAAGGAGTTATAAGAAATTAAGAAATTAGATACAATGAAATATTAAGCAGTCAATGAATAAAGGAATTTCATGTGGATTCTGAAGTTAAATTACATAATCACGAATACGCAGTAAGGTGAATTTATAAACTACGATAGGAAGACAAGTAAATAAAATAGTTATGTTAATTAGTAAATAAGAATTAGCAAAATGTTGAGTAAAAACATATATATGCGTATGAATGTACTAAATGTGGAATTTTGATAGTAAAAAAGATTAGACAACAGAAGATGAAAAAGTATGGATACACAAGTAATACAGATTAAGTAGTATCATGAATAACATGATTATATATTTATATACACCGTGAGTTAAGTCAAAGAATAATTACAGCAAAAATACAAATAAAAATAAATAAATTTATTTCAATGAAATTCTGTGTAGTTGTATCCACCACTAAGCAACAATGTTGCTTAGCGTTGTTAGAATAAGCCCTAGCCCCAATACATTGTAATAAAACACTTTAGTTAATAAATGAGGCATTTGTTTTATCTATTGCATTCCTGTGCATATCAATTGATAGAACTATCCAAGAATGTTGTTTTTGTTTAAGTTATCATGTGTGAGGCACATGGTTGTAAGACCTTGAAACAAATAAGACTTCATTCTAAATATCCATAGTCAGTCATTGTTATGAAAATAACAATGAATCAAGACTAGTATGCTCTCTCTGATATTATGAGTTATGTCTTATGGATCATTAGGACAAGAGTGTCAATCAGAGATCATAGATACATGTTAAAGAACATGGTATCTGGATTCAATCCGTTCATGAGAATACTACATGGTACAAGTCATAAGTATTTCTCATATGCAAGTTTTGTATCGGAGTTCTTAGACCTAAAATCTCTATGAAACTCTTTATAAATTACTGTGTACTTTAACATACACCTAACATGCTCGTAACAGAGTGACAAGTACGGGTATGCTTGGGTATGCATTGATTCATGTTAGAGAGCATGAGAGAAGTGAAGGGATTACCCATCTCAATAAGAGAGAAAATTATCATCAGCCACTTGATCAGTGAACTGAGAAGTGTATGGCCATACCGAGATGAAATAATGAGTAATCATTAGTTATTTGAGAGTTCAGTGTCACTAGAACATCAAGAAAGGAATTAATATATATAAGGATGACTAGTTCCATGCCTTATATTAATTTTGATATTTATGGGTAAGGGACTATGCAAAATTGCATTAGGTCACTAAATGCCATATGCATTTTCATTTAATTTGGAATGCTATAATATCTTGCTAGAGAATATATATAGCCTTTGAATTAATTTATTAATTCATTGCCAACATTAAATGGACCTATAGGATCGCACACTAAGCATTGGGCTTAAAATACTTAAATTAAGTATTGGGCATTAATTTGGGCTTTTAATTAAAGTCATATTCCATCAGTGGTATCAGAGCCTAAACATGCTTATTTTAGTGCTTTAGATGCATGAAAAAATTAATTAAAAATCGTTATTTTGAAAACATGCAATGCTGAAATTTTCTGTTTTGAGTTTTTTGCATTGTTTTGGTGTAAAAACGATTTTAATTGATTAGATAGGTGTTATAATTAATATGACATGTTAATATATTGTCCTAAGATGTTCTAGGAGCTGTTAATGGTTAGATTTAATTAATAATACATGATGGTACATGTTAATATTAAAACTAGGTACTAGTTGGCGTGTTAATTGTTAGTTTAACAACTAGTTTTAAATATTAAATGTAAAAACGATTTTGGCATGTTTGTAAGTGATTTTTAAAGATTAAATATCAGGTCTGGACATATTTTAAATTTGGTTTTAATTCTGGTCCATGACAATTTAATTGATTAATTTTAAAATCACTTAAAATTATGACTAATTTGTGTTTGTTATATGTTTAATCAACATTGTTTGTTTTGTTTTGATTAAAATGGTAAAAACACATTTAGATCAGATTGGTACAAAATATTAAATCAATATTTATGACCTTATTTAAATTATTAAATGACTCATAAAATTGATTTAAGTATTTGTGCATTTTTGTGGCATCATATAAGCATTAAACAACTAGTTTTGTTGTTTGTTTGTTTTTATATGCATGCCGTGTATCATATTTATGTTCTTCGTGATTTTGTATTTTAATTCATGTTGGTACATATTATATGTATTTTTAATATTTATGGATTGTATGACATAAAATTAAAAATGGCAAAATTGGAAATTATACTAGAGTTGATTTATAGCACAAATCTAACTAGTTTGTGTTTTGGGCTTTTAAGAGAACTTATTCAATAAAAGGATTTAGTCCATTGAGCTTCAGCCCAGACCCATCACGGGATCATCTCTTAAAGGTTCAAGTACACAATTTCCATTAATGGGTTTGGCTAAATTAATTAAAATTGGACTTTGTTTGATCCATGAATGTTATGTATATTTATTTATTTATTTGGTGTGATGAATGGATATGCATGGTGCATTCATGGGCCATGGGTTTTGTAATTAAATATGGCCTACGAGCCATTATGTTTTACTGTAAAAGTTTCATTTATTTCTTAGAATAGAATATACTTGAAGACTTTGTAAATCAAGACGAAGCCCACCGGAGTGGAGAAGCCCAACTCGAAGATTCTTATGTAATAGTATAGAATCTTAGTTGTAGGTTTTTGGGCCCATGTTTGTCATGCTTTACTTTATGCAATTATTTATATATGCATGCTATGAATGGATGACAAAGCGTATGCCATATAAGGCGTAATAAAATGAATCCCTAAAAATAATAAGTCACAAAGTTGCCTTCCTAATTCGAAACATGTCAAGGCATCGATCATCGGTCACGTAGACTAGGAGTCCTAGATGCGCCTGATTATCTTTATAAGGCATGGGTTGTGAATGTAGGTTGGACTTAACATGAAAAGGGATGCCCGGACCTAGGCAACTAATAAATGGGTTTGTGCTATAACATCTTAAGATGTTAGCCCGTTTGATCCAAGAGTCATGTACGAGACATGATTGGAGTTTTTCCTACCTAAGTAACTTAACTTGTTAGGTGTACAAGCTCAACTTGACTAATAAGTTGTTGTGAAAAGTGGATCTTGGCCCATATTAAATCACTAACGCGAATTATTTAAAGGGATATTAATTCGGTTTGTGGGATTATAAATAAAACCTCATTTAATCTTGCTAAATTTTATTGTAGATTGAAAATGGCATCTTCAAACAATAATTTCTCATTGCGATCGGTCCTTGAAAATGACAAATTGAATGGCACCAATTTCTTAGACTGGTCTCGAAACTTAAGAATAGTTCTTAAGCAAGAGAAAAATCCGTATGTTTTGGATGCACCCTTGCCTAAAGAACCTACTAGGAACGCCTCTGCGGTTCAAAAGAAAACTTTTGAGACCAAAAAGAGCGACTCCAATGATGTGACCAGTCTGATGCCAGCCACTATGGTGCCTGACTTGCAAAAGCAATTTATGGACCAAGAGGCTTATGCGATCATGGTGCACCTCAAGAAGATGTTCCAAGAGCAAGCTCGTCACGAGAGGTTCGTGACAACAAAGGCCTTGATTTCTTGTAAGATGGTTCGGGTACTCCTGTTAGTACCCATGTACTCAAGATGAAAGGGTATCTTGATGCTCTTGAGAAGCTTGAGGTACAAGTGCCAAAGGAATTGACCACTGACTTGATCTTAGGATCATTGACTGATGATTATGATCCATTTATTATGAATTATTACATGCATGCAATGAACAAGTCAGTCACTGAGCTCCATGGGATGCTTAAGAATGCTGAAGAGAACATTCGAAAGACCAATCCCCGTATTGATGGTTCAAGGAGGCATTAAAAAGGAACCCGCTAAGGGAAAGGGAAAGGGAAAGGCAAAACCTAAGAATGACCTGGCTCGGTTCAAGTCAAGTGGGAGTGCACCTCAGGCCCAATCCAAGCCCAAGACGCAGAAGCTCAAAGAGAGTGAGAGCACTTGCTTCCATTGCAACAAGATAGGGCATTGGAGGAAGAATTTGTTAGTGTAAGCCCTAGCCCCAATGCATTGTAACGAAACACTTGAAATTAATAAAATGAGGCATTAGTTTTATCTTTTGTATTCCTGTGCATATCAATTGATAAAACTATCCAAGAATGTCGTTTCGGTTTAAGTTATCATGTGTGAGGCACATGGTTGTAAGACCTAGAAACAAATGAGACATCATTCTAAATATCCCTAGTCAGTCATTGTTATGGGAATAACAATGAATTAAGACTAGTATGCTCTCTTTGATATTATGAGTTTTGTCTTACGGATCATTAGGACAAGGGTGTCAATCAGAGATCATAGATACATGTTAAAGTACATGGTATCTGGATACGATCCGCTCATGAGAACACTGCATGGTACAAGTCATAAGTGTTTCTCATATGCAAGTTTTGTATCGCAGTTCTTAGACCTAAAATCTCTATGAAACTCTTTATGAATTACTGTGTACTTTGACATACACCTAACGTGCTCGTAACAGAGTGACAAGTACGGGTATGATTGGGTATGCATTAATTCATGTTAGAGAGCATGAGAGAAGTGAAGGGATTACCCCTCTCAATAAGAGACAAAATATCATCGGCCACTTGATCAGTGAACTGAGAAGTGTATGGCCATACCGAGATGAAATAATGAGTAATCATTATTTATCTGAGAGTTCAGTGTCACTGGAACATCAAGAAAGGAATTAATATATATAAGGATGACTAGTTCCATGCCTTATATTAATTCTGATATTTATGGGTAAGGGACTATGCAAAATTGCATTAGGTCACTAAATGCCATATGCATTTTCATTTAATTTGGAATGCTATAATATCTTGCTAGAGAATATATATAGCCTTTGAATTAATTTATTAATTCATTGCCAACATTAAATGGACCTATAGGATCATACACAAAGCATTGGGCTTAAAATATTTAAATTGTGTATTGAAAATTAATTTGGACTTTTATTTAAAGTCAAATTAATGCATAAAATGGGTAAACAGATTTTTGCCTAAAACAGCTAACTGTTTTAGGCAAATCTATAAAAACAGTTTTCTGTTTTAGGCAAAACTGTCAAGGTGCGATTTTGCCTAAAACAGAAATCTATTAAGCCACGATTTTGCCTAAAACAACTAGCTGTTTTAGGCAAATCTGTGAAACGAGTTTTTTGCGTAAAACAGCTAGCTGTTTTACGCAGCTGTTTTAGGCAAATATGTTGGTCACGAGAGAAATTTGTTGGCATGTGCTAGGTTTAATTTCAATTGATTAATTATCTATGTATAATTAAGTTAATTGAGTATTAAATCCTAATTTGTATTTAATCAAAATATAATACTTTTGAGGAAATTAAAGTAGCCAAAATTCAAACTAAAATACTAGTTGAATTCGGCAACTTATTTTACCTTAAATAAGTAAGTTTGTTTTGATTAAATGACTAATGCCATTTGAATTTAAATTCTAATGGAATTTAAATTAGGATATATCTCTTAATTAGGAAGTGATGGAGGCTGAAATTAACACTTACTTTTCGGCACTCACACTTGACCTAAATTGAGTGATATATATTAATGAATTAAATGAATAAAAGGTATGCCATTTTTTGCTATTTTTCTCTCTTGGCCGAAATACTCAAGGGGAAAGAAATCTTTCTTGTTCTCTTGTGTTCTCGGGCTGAAACAGTAACCTAAAGGAAGAACAAGATCAGATCTTGTGGCTTCAAATCATTCCCATTGTCGAATACACAATCATAGAGCTAGCACTCTTGATTTTAAGCCATCTTTGCAAGTGTGTGTGTGAGAATAGAGGGAGTGGCGTAAAGGCTGTTCCTTGGCATTGGTGGTGAAGATCTAAGGTGGACATATCCTTCTTGGTTGCTGATCATCATCAAAATCAAGTTTTAAAGGCATCTAAAGTTGTAAGTTTAAAACCCTAAAATTGCATGTTTCGATTCTAGCTTTGGATATGTATGGTATGTATGATAAAAAAAATTTTTGTTTTCCGCTGTGCCATCATAATTTTCATACCATGTCATATTCCATCAGTGGTATCAGAGCCTAAACATGCTTATTTTAGTGCTTTAGATGCATGAAAAAATTAATTAAAAATCGTCATTATGAAAACATGCAAATCTGAAATTTTCTGTTTTGAGTTTTTTGCATTGTTTTGGTGTAAACACGATTTTAATTGATTAGATAGGTATTATAATTAATATGACATGTTAATATACTGTCCTAATATGTTATTGGGGCTGGTAATGGTCGGATTTAATTATTTATACCTGATGGTACATGTTAATTATGAAACTAGGTGCTAGTTGGCATGTAAATTGCTAGTTTAACAACTAGTTTTCAAAATTAAATGTAAAAACGTTTTTGGGATGTTTGTAAGTGATTTTTGAAGATTAATTATCAGGTCTGGACATATTTTAAATTTGGTTTTAATTCTGGTCCATGACAATTTAATTGATTAATTTTAAAATCACTTAAAACTATGTCTAGTTTGTGTTTGTTACATGTTTAATCAAGATTGTTTGTTTTGTTTTGATTAAAATGGTAAAAACACATTTAGATTAAAATGGTACAGAATATTAAATCAATGTTTATGGACTTATTTAGATTATTAAATGACTCATAAAATTGATTTAAATGTTTGTGCATTTTATGGCATTACATAAGCATTAAACAACTAGTTTTTGTTGTTTGTTTGTTTTTGCATGAATGCCGTGTACTTTATATGTGTTCTTCGTGATTTTATTTTTAATTCATGTTAGCACATATTATATGCATTTTTAATGTTTATGGGCTGTATTACATAAAATTAAAAATGGCATAATTGGAAATTATACTAGAGTTGATTTATAACACAAATCTAACTAGTTAGTGTTTTGGGCTTTTAAGAGAACTTATTCAATAAGAGGATTTAGTCCATTTGGGCTTTGGCCCAGGCCCATCATGGGGTCTTCTCTTAAAGGTTCAAGTACACAATTTCCATTAATGGGCCTGGCTAAATTAATTAAAATTGGACTTTGTTTTATCCATGAATGCTATGTATATTTATTTGCTAATTTGGTGTGATGAATGGATATGCATGGTGCATTCATGGGCCCTGAGTTTTGTAATTAAATATGGCCTGCGAGCCATTATATTTTATTGTAAAAGTTTTTCATTTATTTCTTAGAATAGAATATATTTGAAGACTTTGTAAATCAAGACGAAGCCCACCGGAGTGGAGAAGCCGAACTTGAAGATTCTTATGTAATAGTATAGAATCTTAGTTGTAGGTTTTTGGGCCCATGTTTGTCACGCTTTACTTTATGCAATTATATATATATGCATGCTATGTATGGATGACAAAGCGTATTCCATGTAAGCCGTAATAAAATGAATCCCTAAAATAGTAAGTCACAAAGTTGCCTTCCTAATTCGAAACATGTCAAGGCATCGATCATCGGTCACGTAGACTAGGAGTCCTAGATGCGCCCGTTTATCTTTGTGAGGCATGGGTTGTGAATGTAGGTTGGACTTAACATGGAAAGGGATGCCCGGACCTAGGCAACTAATAAATGGGTTGTGCTATAACATCTTAAGATGTTAGCCCATTTGATCCAAGAGTCATGTACGAGACATGATTGGAGTTTTCCTACCTAAGTAACTTAACTTGTTAGGTGTACAAGCTCAGCTTGACTAATAAGTTGTTGTGAAAAGTGGATCTTGGCCCACATTAAATCACTAACGCGAATTATTTAAAGGGATATTAATTCGGTTTGTGGGATCATAAATAAGACCTCATTTAATCTTGCTAAATTTTATTGTAGATTGAAAATGGCATCTTCAAACAATAATTTCTCATTGCGATCGGTCCTTGAAAATGACAAATTGAATGGCGCCAATTTCATAGACTGGTCTCGAAACTTAAGAATAGTTCTTAAACAAGAGAAGAAGTCGTATGTTTTGGATGCACCCTTACCTGAGGAACCTGCTAGGAATGCTTCTGTGGTTTAAAAGGAAACTTTTGAGACCAAGAAAAGTGACTCTAATGATGTGACCTGTTTGATGCTAGCCACTATGGTGCCTGAATTGCAAAAGCAATTTATGGACCAAGAGGCCTATGCGATCATGGTGCACCTCAAGGAGATGTTCCAAGAGCAAGCTCGTCACGAGAGGTTCGTGACAACAAAGGCCTTAATTTCTTGCAAGATGGCTGAGGGTACTCCTGTTAGTACCCATGTACTCAAGATGAAAGGGTATCTTGATACTCTTGAGAAGCTTGAGGTACTAGTGCCAAAGGAATTAGCCACTAACTTGATCTTAGGATCATTGTCTGCTGCTTATGATCCATTTGTGATGAATTATAACATGCATGCAATGAACAAGTCAGTCACTGAGCTTCATGGGATGCTTAAGAATGTTGAAGAAACATTCGAAAGACCAATCCCGTACTAATGGTTCAAAAGGGAATTAAGAAGGGACCTGCTAAGGGAAAGGGAAAGGGAAAGGGAAAACCCAAGTCAGTTGGGAGTGCACCTCAGGCCCAATCCAAGCCCAAGGCGTCAAAACTCAAAGAGAGTGAGAGCACTTGCTTCCATTGCAACAAGATAGGGCATTGGAGGACGAATTGCGCTCTCTTTAAGGAAGAACAAAAGAAGAATGGAGCCAAGGCATCCAGTTCTAGTATTTTTGTTGTTGAAATTAAGCTTTCTATTTCTACCACTTGGGTATTGGATACCGGTTGTGGTTCTCACATTTGTTCAAATGTGCAGGGGTTAAGAAATAGGTGGTTACTTGGGAAGAATGAAGTGGACCCCTCCGTGTGGGGAATGGAGCACGAGTTGCTGCCATGGAGATAGGCGACTATCACCTCACTTTGCCTTCCGGACTTTGTATTGTTTTGAATAATTGTTATTATGTGCCTGCTATGAGCAGAAACATTATTTCGGTTTCATGTTTGGATAATGATGAATTTGATTTTGTTATTAAAAATGGCAATGCTCATATTCGTCGCCAAGGCATTTCTTATGGCAATGCCATGTTGCAAAATGGCCTTTATATCCTTGATTTACAAAACAAAGAGTCCATATACAACATTAATACAAAGAGGGTTAAATCAAATGAATTGAACCCTACTTACTTCTGGCATTGTCGCTTAGGACATGCAAACGAAAAACGCATTTCAAGACTCCACAAAACTGGAGTGCTTGGGTCATTCAACTTAGAGTCTTATGATACATGCGAGCCATGTTTGCATGGAAAAATGACAAAGAGTCCTTTTAATAAAAAAGGCGAGAGGACTAATGGCTTATTGGAACTAATACATACCGATATATGTGGACCTTTAAGTACACATGCTAGAGGTGGTTTTAGCTACTTCGTGACATTCACAGATGACTTCAGTAGATATGGCTATGTCTATCTAATAAAGTACAAGTCTGAAACTTTTGAGAAATTCAAAGAGTTTAAGAATGAAGTAGAAAACCAACTTGGCAAAAGTATAAAAGCCATTCGATCAGATCGAGGTGGCGAATACTTAAGCCAAGAGTTTGACAGTCATCTAAAGGAGTGTGGTATTATTTCACAGCTCACTCCTCTTGGAACACCTCAATGGAATGGTGTGTCCGAAAGGAGAAATCGAACTCTGTTGGACATGGTTCGATCTATGATGAGTCAAGCTAATCTTCCTATCTCTTTTTGGGGTTATGCATTAGAAACTGTTGCGTTTCTATTGAACCGTACTCCAACTAAAGCAGTTGAGAAGACACCATACGAGGTATGGACTGGGAAAGAACCCAATATGTCTTTTCTCAGGATTTGGGGCTGTAAAGCACATTTTAAGAAATTAACATCCGAAAAACTAGAGTCCAAATCCACTGTCTGCTTGTTTGTGGGTTATCCTAAAGAAACAAAGGGATACTACTTTTACTCACAAGCCGAGAACAAAGTATTTGTTGCTCGCAAGGCTGTTTTCTTGGAAAAGGAGTTCCTTCTCAAGAAAGGCAGTGGGAGTAAAGTAGAACTTGGAGAAATTCAAGCACCACAAACTCCTATAGAGGATGGTTTGGAAATGGGATCAAGTTTACAACCAGTTGTGGAACAAGAACCTAGAAGGTCCGGTAGGGTACGTCAGGAGATTGAGAGATATGGATTTCTAATCACTGACAGTGACACTATTGAGTTAGTAGATCGTGAGGATCCTACTACCTACCGAGAAGCTATTGAGAGCCCAGACTCGAAAAATTGGCTTGAAGCCATGAAATCCGAGATGCAATCAATGTACGATAACCAGGTTTGGACCTTGGTTGATCCACCGGAAGGTGCTAAGGTAATTGAATGCAAGTGGCTATTCAAACTCAAAGCTGATAAGACCTACAAAGGTAGACTAGTAGCAAAAGGTTTTCGACAAACTCATGGTGTAGACTATGACGAGACCTTTTCGCCTGTAGTCATGCTCAAATCCATTAGGATCTTGCTTGCCATAGCTGCATATCATGATTATGAGATATGGCAAATGGATGTCAAAACTGCTTTCCTTAACGGAAATTTACTTGAGGATGTGTATATGACACAGCCTGAAGGTTTTGTCAATCCCAAGCATCCTAAGAAGGTTTGCAAGCTTCAAAAATCCATTTATGGATTAAAGCAAGCATCCCGAAGTTGGAATCTTCATTTTGATGAGGCAGTCAAAGAATTTGACTTCATCAAGAATGAAGATGAGCCTTGTGTGTACAAGAAGGTTAGTGGGAGTATAGTAGTATTTCTAGTCCTATATGTGGACGACATCCTTCTCATTGGGAATGACATTCCAACATTGCAAAAGGTTAAGCAATGGTTGGGAAAATGTTTCTCAATGAAAGACTTAGGTGAAGCCGAGACAATACTTGGTATTCGAATCTATAGAGATAGATCGAATCGGCTCTTGGGACTAAGTCAAGAAAAGTACATAGACAAAGTACTAAAGCATTTTAGTATGGGAGACTCAAAGAAAGGGTACATACCTTTGGCTTTGGGAGTTCCTTTGACTAAAGAACAGTGCCCTAAAACCAAAGAGGAAAGGGACAACATGAGTAGAATCCCATATGCATCTGCTATTGGATCTATCATGTACGCTATGTTATGTACTAGATTGGATGTTGCTCATGCACTGAGTATAACTAGTAGGTTTCAGCAAGACCCTGGTGAGAAGCACTGGTCAGCTGTAAAAGGGATTCTGAAGTACCTGCGAAGGACTAAGGATCACTTCTTGGTGTATGGTGGTCAAGAAGAGCTCGTCATACAAGGTTATGCCGATGCTGCTTTTCAGACCAGCACTCAGGATTCTAGATCGCAATCTGGGTTTGTTTTTGTTTTGAACGGTGGTGCTGTCAGCTAGAGAAGCTCGAAGCAAGAAACCGTTGCCGACTAAACTATAGAATCTGAGTATATTGCAGCAAGTGAGGCTGCAAAAGAGGCTGTTTGGATTAAAAATTTCATTACTGGATTAGGAGTGGTCCCAAGCATCCTAGATCCATTAGAAATTTTCTGTGACAACAACGGGGCCATAGCACAGGCCAAGGAGCCCCGGTCACACCAAAAATCCAAACACATACTCAGGAGGTACCACTTGATCAGAGAAATCATTGATCGTGGGGACGTCAAGGTTAGCAAGATAGCAAGTGAAGACAATGTAGCAGATCCTTTGATGAAACAGTTACGTCCAAATCTGGACGAAGCTCATTTGAGAGCGTTCGGTCTTAGGGCTATGTCAAATTGGGACTAGTGCTAGTGGGAGATTGTTAGTGTAAGCCCTAGTCCCAATACATTATAATAAAACACTTTAGTTAATAAATGAGGCATTTGTTTTATCTATTGTATTCCTGTGCATATCAATTGATAAAACTATCCAAGAATGTCATTTCGGTTTAAGTTATCATGTGTGAGGCACATGCTTGTAAGACCTTGAAACAAATGAGACTTCATTCTAAATATCCCTAGTCAGTCATTGTTATGGGAATAACAATGAATTAAGACTAGTATGCTCTCTCTGATATTATGAGTTTTGTCTTACGGATCATTAGGACAAGGGTGTCAATCAGAGATCATAGATACATGTTAAAGTACATGGTATCTGGATACGATCCGCTCATGAGAACACTACATGGTACAAGTCATAAGTGTTTTTCATATGCAAGTTTTGTATCGGAGTTCTTAGACCTAAAATCTCTATGAAACTCTTTATGAATTACTGTGTACTTTGACATACACCTAACGTGCTCGTAACAGAGTGACAAGTACGGGTATGATTGGGTATGCATTAATTCATGTTAGAGAGTATGAGAGAAGTGAAGGGATTACCCCTCTCAATAAGAGACAAAATATCATCGGCCACTTGATCAATGAATTGAGAAGTGTATGGCCATACCGAGATGAAATAATGAGTAATCATTATTTATCTGAGAGTTCAGTATCACTGGAATATCAAGAAAGGAATTAATATATATAAGGATGACTAGTTCTATGCCTTATATTAATTCTGATATTTATGGGTAAGGGACTATGCAAAATTGCATTAGGTCACTAAATGCCATATGCATTTTCATTTAATTTGGAATGCTATAATATCTTGCTAGAGAATATATATAGCCTTTGAATTAATTTATTAATTCATTACCAACATTAAATTGACCTATAGGATCGCACACAAAGCATTGGGCTTAAAATATTTAAATTGTGTATTGGGAATTAATTTGGACTTTTATTTAAAGTCAAATTAATGCATAAAATGGGTAAACAGATTTTTGCCTAAAACAGCTAGCTGTTTTAGGCAAATCTGTAAAAACAGTTTTTTGCGTAAAACAGCTAGCTGTTTTAGGCAAATATGTTGGTCACGAGAGAAATTTGTTGGCATGTGCTAGGTTTAATTTCAATTGATTAATTATCTATGTATAATTAAGTTAATTGAGTATTAAATCCTAATTTGTATTTAATCAAAATATAATACTTAAGAGGGAATTAAAGTAGCCAAAATTCAAACTAAAATACTAGTTGAATTCGGCAACTTATTTTACCTTAAATAAGTAAGTTTGTTTTGATTAAATGACTAATGCCATTTGAATTTAAATTCTAATGGAATTTAAATTAGGATATATCTCTTAATTAGGAAGTGATGGAGGCTGAAATTAACACTTAATTTTCGGCACTCACACTTGACCTAAATTGAGTGATATATATTAATGAATTAAATGAATAAAAGGTATGCCATTTTTTTCTATTTTTCTCTCTTGGCCGAAATACTCAAGGGGAAAGAAATCTTTCTTGTTCTCTTGTGTTCTCGAGCTGAAACAGTAACCTAAAGGAAGAACAAGATCAGATCTTGTGGCTTCAAATCATTCTCATTGCCGAATACACAATCATAGAGCTAGCACTCTTGATTTTAAGCCATCTTTGCAAGTGTGTGTGTGAGAATAGAGGGAGTGGCGTAAAGGCTGTTCCTTGGCATTGGTGGTGAAGATCTAAGGTGGACATATCCTTCTTGGTTGCTGATCATCATCAAAATCAAGTTTTAAAGGCATCTAAAGTTGTAAGTTTAAAACCCTAAAATTGCATGTTTCGATTCTAGCTTTGGATATGTATGGTATGTATGATAAAAAAAATTTTTGTTTTCTGCTGTGCCATCATAATTTTCATACCATGTCATATTCCATCAGAATTGCGCTCTCTTCAAGGAATAATAAAAGAAGAATGGAGCCAAGGCATCCAGTTTTGGTATTTTTATTGTTGAGATTAACCTTTCTATTTCTACCACTTGGGTATTTGATACTGGTTGTGGTTCTCACATTTGTTCAAATATGCAGGGGCTAAGAAATAGGCGGTTACTTAGGAAGAATGAAGTGGACCTCCGTGTGGGGAATAGAGCACGAGTTGCTTCCATGGAGATAGGCGACTATCAACTCACTTTACCTTTTGGACTTTGTTTAGTTTTGAAAAATTGTTATTATGTGCCTGCTATGAGCAGAAACATTATTTCAGTTTCATGTTTGGATTTGGATGAATTTCATTTTGTTATTAAAAATGGCAATGCTCATATTCGTCGCCAAGGCATTTTTTATGGCAATGCCATGTTGCAAAATGGCCTTTATATCCTTGATTTACAAAACAAAGAGTCCATATACAAAATTAATACAAAGAGGGTTAAATCAAACGAATTGAACCCTACTTACTTCTGGCATTGTCGTTTAGGACATGCAAACAAAAAATACATTTCAAGACTCCACATAACTGGAGTGCTTGGGTCATTCGACTTAGAGTCTTATGATACATGCGAGCCATGTTTGCATGGAAAAATGACAAAGAGTCCTTTTAACAAGAAAGGTGAAAGGACTAGTGGCTTATTGGAACTAATACATACCGATGTATGTGGACCAATAAGTACACAAGCTAGAGGTGGTTTTAGCTACTTCGTGATGTTCACAGATGACTTCAGTAGATATGGCTATGTCTATCTAATGAAGTACAAATTTGAAACTTTTGAGAAATTCAAAGAGTTTAAGAACGAAGTAGAAAAATAACTTGGCAAAAGTATAAAAGCCATTCGATCATATCGAGGCGGCGAATACTTAAGCCAAGAGTTTGACAGTCATCTAAAAGAGTGTGGTATTATTTCACAGTTCACTCCTTCTAGAACACCACAATGGAATGCTGTGTTCGAAAGGAGAAATTGAACTCTGTCGAACATGATTCGATCTATGATAAGTCAAGAAAATCTTTCTATCTCTTTTTTGGGGTTATTCATTAGAAACTGCTGCATTTCTACTAAACCGTACTCCAACTAAAGCAGTTTAGAAGACACCATACGAGGTATGGACTGGAAAAAATCCAATATGTCGTTTCTCAGGATTTGGGGCTGTGAAGCATATGTTAAGAAATTAACATCTGACAAACTAGAGTCCAAATCCACTGTCTGCTTGTTTGTGGGTTATCCCAAAGAAACAAAGGGATACTACTTTTACTCACAAGTCGAGAACAAAGTATTTGTTGCTCACAAAGCTTTTTTATTGGAAAAGAAGTTCCTTCTCAAGAAAGACAGTGGGAGTAAAGTAGAATTTGGAGAAATTCAAGCGCCACAAACTCCTATAGAGGATGAGTTGGAAATGGGATCAAATTCACAACCAGTTGTGGAACAAGAACCCATTACACAAGAACCTAGAAGGTCTGGTAGAGTACGTCAGGAGATTGAGAGATATGGATTTCTAATAACTGACAGTGACACTATTGAGTTAGTAGATCGTGAGGATCCTACTACCTACCGAGAAGCTATTGAGAGTCCAGACTCGGAAAATTGGCTTGAAGCCATGAAATTCGAGATGCAATCAATGTACGATAACCAAGTTTGGACCTTGGTTGATCCACCAGAAGGTGCTAAGGTAATTGAATGCAAGTGGCTATTCAAACTCAAAGCTGATAAGACCTACAAAGGTAGACTAGTAGCAAAAGGTTTTCGACAAACGCATGGTATAGACTATGACGAGACCTTTTCGCCTGTAGTCATGCTCAAGTCCATTAGGATCTTGCTTGCCATAGCTGCATATCATGATTATGAGATATGGCAAATGGATGTCAAAACTGCTTTCCTCAATGAAAATTTACTTGAGGATGTGTATATGACACAGCCTGAGGGTTTTGTTAATCCCAAGCATTCTAAAAAGGTTTGCAAGTTTCAAAAATCCATTTATGAATTAAAGCAAGCATCTCAAAGTTGGAATCTTCATTTTTATGAGGCAGTCAAAGAATTTGACTTCATCAAGAACGAAGATGACCCTTGTGTGTACAAGAAAGTTAGTGGGAACATAGTAGTATTTCTAGTCCTATATGTGGACGACATCCTTCTCATTGGGAATGACATTCCAACATTGCAAAAGGTTAAGCAATGGTTGGGAAAATATTTCTCAATGAAAGACTAAGGTGAAGCCGAGACAATACTTGGTATTCGAATCTATAGAGATAGATCGAATTGGCTTTTGGGACTAAGTCAAGAAAAGTACATAGACAAAGTACTAAAGCATTTTAGTATAGGAGACACAAAGAAAGGGTATATACCTTTGGCTTTGGGAGTTTCTTTGACTAAAGAACAGTGCCCTAAAACCAAAGAGGAAAGGGACAACATGAGTAGAATCCCATATGCATCTGCTATTGGATCTATCATGTATGCTATGTTATGTATTAGGTTGGATGTTGCTCATACACTAAGTATAACTAGTAGGTTTCAGCAAGACCCTGGTGAGAAGCACTGGTCTGCTGTAAAAGGGATTCTGAAGTACCTGCGAAGGACTAAGGATCACTTCTTGGTGTATGGTGGTCAAGAAGAGCTCGTCATACAA
The DNA here is from genome assembly GCA_037975025.1 of Excoecaria agallocha. Classification (NCBI taxonomy): domain Eukaryota; kingdom Viridiplantae; phylum Streptophyta; class Magnoliopsida; order Malpighiales; family Euphorbiaceae; genus Excoecaria; species Excoecaria agallocha. Next base: position 12,267,711 of record CM075814.1, on the reverse strand, counting down.
GGTTATGTCGATGCTGCTTTTCAGACCAGCACTCAGGATTCTAGATCGCAATTTGGGTTTGTTTTGTTTTAAACGGTGGTGCTGTCAGCTAGAAAAGCTCGAAGCAAGAGACCGTTGCCGACTCAACTACTGAATCTGAGTATATTGTAGCGAGTGAGGCTGCAAAAGAGGCTATTTGGATTAAAAATTTCATTTCTGGATTAGGAGTGGTCCAAAGCATCCTAGATCCATTAGAAATTTTCTGTGACAACAACGGGACTATCGTACAAGCTAAGGAGCCCCGGTCACACTAAAAATCCAAACACATACTCAGAAGGTACCACCTGATCAGAGAGATCATTGATCGTGGGGACGTCAAGGTTAGCAAGATAGCGAGTGAAAACAAATGTAGCAGATCCTTTGATGAAACAGTTACGTCCAAATCTGTACGAAGCTCATTTGAGAGCGTTCGGTCTTAGGGCTATGCCCAATTGGGACTAGTGCTAGTGGGAGATTGTTAGAGTAAGCCCTAGTCCCAATACATTATAATAAAACACTTTAGTTAATAAATGAGGCATTTGTTTTATCTATTGTATTCCTGTGCATATCAATTGATAGAACTATCCAAGAATGTTGTTTCGGTTTAAGTTATCATGTGTAAGGCACATGGTTGTAAGACCTTGAAAACAAATGAGACTTCATTCTAAATATCCCTAGTCAGTCATTGTTATGGGAATAACAATAAATTAAGACTAGTATGCTCTCTCTGATATTATGAGTTATGTCTTACGGATCATTAGGACAAGAGTATCAATCAGAGATCATAGATACATGTTAAAGAACATGGTATCTAGATTCGATCCGTTCATGAGAACACTACATGGTATAAGTCATAAGTGTTTTTCATATGCAAGTTTTGTATTGGAGTTCTTAGACCTAAAATCTCTATGAAACTCTTTATGAATTACTGTGTACTTTGACATACACCTAACGTGCTCGTAACAGAGTGACAAGTACGGGTATGCTTGGGTATACATTGATTCATGTTAAAGAGCATGAGAGAAGTGAAGGGATTACCCCTATCAATAAGAGAGAAAAATATCATCGACCACTTGATCAATGAACTGAGAAGTGTATGGCCATACCGAGATGAAATAATGAGTAATCATTATTTTATCTCAGAGTTTAGTATCACTGGAACATCAAGAAATGAATTAATATATATAAGGATGACTAGTTCTATGCCTTATATTAATTATGATATTTATGGGTAAGGGACTATGCAAAATTTCATTAGGTCATTAAATGTCATATGCATTTTTATTTAATTTGGAATGCTATAATATCTTGCTAGAGAATATATATAGCCTTTGAATTAATCTATTAATTTATTTTCAATATTAAATGGACCTATAGGATCGCACACAAAGCATTGGGCTTAAAATATTTAAATAAAGTATTGGGCATTAATTTGGGCTTTTAATTAAAGTCAAATTAATATATGTAATGGGCATTATAAATGCTATTGGACCTTGGCCCATGAGAGAGAGAAATTTAGCCCACATGGTTTAATTCAATTAATTAATTATCTTGTATTAATTAAATTAATTGAGTATTAAATCCTAATGATATTTAAATCAAATTATAACACTTAATTAAGGGATGTCTTAGCTGAAATTCCAAGATAAATATTGAAAGAATTTCGGCACATGTGAATTTCTTTATTAAGTGATATTATTTAATTAAATGTCTTATGTATTTATCTTGGATTAAATCAAAAGAATTTAAATCAATATATATCACTTATTTTAAAGAAGTGATAAAGGCTAAAATTAATTATCTTTAAGTGGTGGATTTTAGATTTATCACTTAAAAATAAAATGATATATATTGATAGAAAAAAAAACATGAAAACCCTAGCTTTTCTTTGATTTTGGCGTGAACTTCTCTCTCTCTCTCTCACAAAATTCTTTTGGCCAATTTTCACAAGGAGAAAGGATTGTTCCTCATTCTCTTGTGTTCTTGGGTAGTAATAGCAACTTAAGAGAAGTACAAAATCAAATTTTGTAGCTTCAAACCATTGCCATTACACAATACTTTAAAGAGAGCTAGCAATCTCGATTTTAAGCCGTCGGTACAATTGTGTGTGTGAACATAGAGAGGAGTGGCGTAAAAGTTGTTCCTTGGCATTGGTGGTGAAGGTCTAAGGCTAAGATATCCTCCTTGGTTGCTGGTCATCATCAAAATCAAGTTTTAAAGACATCTAAAGTTGTAAGTTTTAAAACCCTAAAATTGCATGTTTCGATTCTTGTCATGGAATTGTATGGCATGTATGATCAAATTTTTATTGTTTTCCGCTGCGTGATCTTTATGTGCATACCATGTCATATTCCATCAAGCGTGCGGTTTATTGATTGCACGCAGGAATAGGAATTTGAAATATGAAGAAGGAAGATCGATAGGACATGTACATAAAAACTGTAGGAATCGCATAAGCTGAGGTGGCTTGGACTATATTCAGTGTCTAGCATGTAATAATATGTTATTATCTATATTTTGATTCTATAGAATATATGAAATTATATATGTGTAAGGACCACACTAGTCTATCCAGATTACTGTTACTTATCTTAATACATTAATAAACAATACATATATTAGTAGCGATATGTTTTTATGTCACATAATTAGTTACTCTTTAACTATATAATTCATACATTAGAACAAGTTATATAAACATATATTTTGTTACATCGTAAACATGTTTTAAGTTAATAGTTACAGAACATGTTCATTACATTATTTTATAAAATTTACACAATTCCAAAAAGAAAACAGTACAGTTTAAACATTCTAACTTCTCTTCCTAGCTGGTGTTGGCCTTGTCCCTGATGCAACAACATATCTTGAACCTACACGGATAAACACCCGTGCTAAGCTATAAAGCTTAGTGGGGAACAATACATATATGAACAACCATTCACAGTGATTGTTCTCAAGCACAAAATAAACAGTAATAATATCAAGATAATTTAATCAACATGCAAGAGGTATAATATAACTCACAAAACATTATTAATCATATAATCTTACTGTATAAAAATGGATCATCAATCACTAATCAAGTGTTCATCAATATTACATATATTGTTTAGTTCATACTGTAAAATGGCTTGCTAAAGCCCTATGGGTGTGGATAACGGGTGTTGTAGATACTCGTAGGTATCAAATGTATAAATACCCGAAGGTATTAAACTTGTGAACCCCAAAGGGTCAAGTCTGTAGTCCCAACAGGAACAAATATAGATCCAACGGGGTCAAACCTGTAGCAGCTGCGACTATAACCCTATAGACATGCCTATCTATCCACAATCAAGTTCTATTTATAGGCAAATAATCATATTTCTTGTGTCATTAGCTCATATTATAGCATTTCACTATAGAGTAGAATCATTCCAAATAATATGATATACTATACAACAATCACTACCGCATAATGGTATTGTATCTATAATTCACATTCGAATAACAAATATAAGCATCACATATTATTTCAAAAACATTGCTTTTCATTTCATTTCAATATATAAATTATATATATGTAAATTGAATGTTGTACATTCTCGTGTTTATCATTCATGTAAACTCGTATTCTAAGGTCTATTAGGTCTGATTATAGTAACAACACATGGGGAATAGCCTATTATAGTAGAAAAATGAGAAAAATAGGCAAATATAAGGGACAAGAGTGTGTTTTCGCGCTCGCGGCAGAGGGCGACGGCCCAAACAACAATTACTCTACTCCCAAAATCTTGTAGACTAGTTAACAATATCAACTTGTACCTCAATTTAGGCATACCAAACAAATTTTTCTAACAAATTTGTCTTCTAAAACGTTTTAGCCCTATGTTTCTAGTTTTTAAAACATCAAAAATCATCTCAATCAGAGTTTATAAATCTCAAGATATCTCATAAAAACCGCTGACTGCTCCCAGTGACAGGGCAGCAGTCAAGACCCAAATTTAAGAAAATTTTTCTCTATCCTACAGTTTGATTCAGATTTTGAGTTCTTCATATGAAATGAAGATCTGAGAGTCTAGTTTCATATTCAACTAAAATTTCTCAATTTGAGTCACTGAAACTCAAGATATCAAAAATTTTGTCTAGACTGGTCATGTGAACCCTAAGATGATTTTTCCCTTAGTTTCAACCAAACTTCCTATTTCAGTTTTCATTCAAGTCTAACCTTTATTTTTCATGATATTCACTTAATATAACATCAAAATATTACTAATATCACATCATATGCATATTAAACACACACAAACAAGGTTAAGTTCCCATGCCTCTTAAAAGACTCCACCAACTCTCTCTTCCTTATCTTCTTGCTATCTTTCCCTTCTCCCTCTCTTGATCTTCATCCTAAGCTGCTGTAAAACTCTTATCTTTACCATCTATAGCTTTTCCTTCTTAGAGGCATTATAAAATGATGAAGAATAGAGAAAACACAAAAGATGAAAGAAAAGAAAATAAAAGAATCCATTTTTGTGTCTTTTGGCCAAGTATGGTCGGCCACCCATGCAAAAGAAGACCAAGGTTGCCTCTTTCTCTCATAGCCATCCACTTGTACAATTTCTATGGTTTCTAAATAAAAATCTTGAAAAAGTTTCATTTGGGTCCCTCTTTATATTTATGATTCTTACTTTTATCTCTCATCTTCCTTTATTTCTAGTTTTACCACAATTCTTTTACTTTGTCTTTTCAATCAAGTCCCTAATTTGAAATTTTTCCTTAATTAGTCACATAATTAACTTTTATCTCAAGCAAAATAATCATCTATCTCTCTTAGGGTACCATTAAGGGTATTACAATATGAATGTAGGGTGTTACACATATAGTGAAAACTATATGGATAGAACTATTAGATACATTGCATTGCCATTTACATTATGTCTTACTTAGTAAGATACGATAATTACAATGATAAAACAAAATATAACTTCATACTTTAACTCCTTCTATATCTAGTGTTGGTCTTGTAGTAGCAGATTTAATCCCTTCAGAATGAATTCTAGCTCCTTGCCCCACAAGGATAAACACTAATGCTAACACTACAAAAAACTACAAATTAGCTACGGACAATTCTGTCACTAATTACCTGTTTTCCGTCGCTAATGTAAATTAGCGACGCCATGATGAACTGTCGCTAAAAGGCCAGTCGCTAATATATTAGCGACGGATTTCAAAATTAGTCGCTAATTAGCGACGAAACTTTCATCGCTAATTTTTTTCGTCGCTAATTTATATTCCTAATTAGTCGCGGAATTATAATAATCATACTTAGCGACTACATTTTCCGCCGCTAATTCCGTCGCTAAATAAATTCTTAAATTAGTCGAGCAAATATAATAATAATTTTTTAGCGACAAAATTTCCGTCACTAAACCGTCGCTAATAAATATTCATAAAATGCAAATAAATTGAAAATTAACTACGCAAAATAACATCGCGACTAATGTAAATTTCATCGCAATTCATTTATAATATTTTATTATTATTATTATAACATTCAGAATTTAATTTATATAAATAAAATTTCTCAAACATTATTAATTTAAAAAATATATCATAAAAGTAAATTAAATTGTGCAATACTTTACAAATAATTAGAAAAAAATTCAAACTAAATAATACTACTAACAAATTTTTATACAATATGCTACAAAAAAAAAGAAAAAACTTCGCAGTCCTTCCAGTGTTCACTATATTCCTCACAGTCCTTATCAAATGCAAAACTAATACACAAAACAAAGAAGTTAGCGAAAAATATAGCAGAGGTGTGTGCTCATAAATGCAATAAACAATGATAGACTTCATTACACGCCAATCGCTAAATGCAATAGAGAGTAATTAATCCATGCATTACATCCATAATGGGCACGCAGATTGTATTTGAGAAGTACATTCTTTTTGATTTTCAAAGCCTGATAATTCTTGTTCCATAAAAGTTATAGATAAGGACAATTCTTTGAATGCACAAACCAAAAACATGGTGACACAGGATAGCTATTCATTTGACAGCCCAGACTGTTTCAAAAACAAAACTGCAGATAGTTGAAAAATCTTTGTGCAGCTATAAAAGCACTAACTAAATCTGACAACATCATCACAAACCAGATTTTGATATTACTGTAAGATAAAGATCAGCGGTTCAAAATGATATATTTCATAAGCACAGTTTATTAAGCATAACAGAGCAAAATAGGTCATAATTGTTGCACATGCATAGTCTGAATGCCTAATAAATGCAACAGCATAACAATAATTCACTAGCATATTAAAAACCCACATGTGGATGAATAGGAAGGAAAAATTGTACCTATCCATGGCAGACTGACTGAGGTAAATAGCTGTTGGGTCAATATCATTTGTAGGACTAAAAGGCTGCACAGCGCGTACATCATCAAGACCAAGGACTGCATCAGCATGTTCGTGAGTTAAAATAATTTGCAATTCATAGAAAAGTTAGTTCTAATACTTCAACAAAGATGGGACCTTGTTATGAAGTAAAATAGAAATAATATTATGTTCAACATCACAAGAATACACCATAAATCCAGCTTCAAACTGAATTTTATGAATATTATGTTACGGCTAATAATATTATGTTAGAATAATTGTCATTGTTATCAAGAAGACATTCACCAAATTTCTATATTCCCATGCACTGAAGGGCATATTAAAATGCCAGAATGAGAAGGAAATTGAAAATTTGCTTTTGCTTTAAAATGTCTATACCATGTGTGCAAATGCATGTGTAAGCATTTTAATGGCCCTTCAAGAAGCAATTTGTTATTATGATAAGAGAGATAAAGCATTTAAATTGAATGCTAAAAATACAATCCATTCAGGCCAAAAGCCTATAAGTTTGCTCAATATGGCCATGTGGACACACAAATAAAAAATGTAATTACAATGTATAAAAAGAAAACAAGTTAAGGTGGCACAATTAAAGAGCATAGCTGATAAGTAAAGGAACAGTCTTTTCAAGCATGAGATCTTACATAATCAATGGGGCATGAACCATATAGAGGGTTGTCAGCCTTCAGACGGGTAACTGCATAACAAATAGCATATTCAAGTTGCAATACAATCACCACGGAGACAAGAGGCAGGAGTAAGCAGATGGGATACAATAGACTTACCATATCGAGCAATAGCATTGCTCTCGAATACAGGACCATCAGGAGTCTCCAACACGGAGCTAAATATTTAATCAAATCATTGTTTCAAATCCACAAAAAATAAAAATAAAAAAAACTAATGCATTTTTGTTTGTCTTTCCTGAGTGCAGTACCTGTAAAGTAAGCCAAAAGAGACAAGAATGATAAGCAAAGAGCATGCTAATAATGCCTATTTAAATTAAGCAACTATGTCACAAATCCTCAATTGATTTCTAAATATCAATCAGGCATGAGGAATTAAATAAAAAATATAGTATCACAAACTACAAATAAGAATCAAGAAGGTGAATTATATATGGAATTGCTTATAGAATTTTCAACAGAGTAAGAACATTCAAACTCACCATAGCCATCGCTTCAAGGAAAAAAGTGTAGCTCCAATTTCAGATCTGAAACATAAACACAACCAATTTAAATCAAAATTTTAATTCAATGACAATATTGATCTGTTATTCTGCATCTGCCATAATTATTCTGCATCTCCTTTTGGACCATTAGCAACAGTTAGACCCTTCTGTTTAACTTTCTGCCATACATACTAACATAATTAATTACCCGTATCAAACTTTAAAAAAACTCTAATTCAATATACAGTTTCCAAGACTCATTCAACTTTATACATCAAAAAATCGATGTGCAATTATACCATGTTCTTTGCAGGCTTAGAGCTAAGCATGCTTTTCATTTTCATACAAATATACATTGTGCATGCCAAACGCAAAAGGTTGCAGCAATAATAATTGAAAATTCTTTGAGACAATTTGTCCTACCTTTTCCAGAAGCTGTGGATTCAAGGTATTTTCCACAACCCATGAAATACAACCCAGAATATGTTCAGACTGTAGTGCCTCAACCCATGTATTACATTCATCACCTTGAAGAGCTAATACCAACTTAAGGGCTCTATACTTTAAAGTTAATTATGTCTAAGTAATGATAAAGAAAAGAACCTTAATAAGAAGAGGAACCAAATCAGGATCACTCATGCTAAGGTCAATCCGCTCATCCATTATCAGCTTACCTCCATTAAAACCAAAAAGCCTATAGCACAAGACATGAATAGAGATGAGGTGAGCTATGAGAACAGTTCCAAATCTTTTACATTGCAAGGAGTACAGCTTCGTCAAATATAATATATGCAAATAGCACTTTCACTCTAAAAGAAAATACAGAAACAGAGAGAGGCATAGAACTATCAGTGTCAATAATCACCTCACTGTTACAACCTTGAGAAAGATAAAATATACGAGTAAAAAAAATGCAAGATTACCTTCCAGGTCGATTTCGAATTCCTAGTCCTTGTTGATCCTGTAACGTCCCCGGATGGCCGCTTGCTGATATTGTCCGCTTTGGGCCTTGGCCCTCACGGTTTTGTTTTTCTCATTGGAAAAGGCCTCGACAAGGGAGAGGTATCCATAACCTTATAAGGACTACTTCGTTCTCCTCTCCAACCGATGTGGGATACTTTGACTGAATCCACCTGTATGTGGGAGCCTTTGACTGACTCTACCCCCCCTAAGGAGGCTCAGCGCCCTCGCTGACACATCAGGCCCGGCCCCATGGCCAACACACCGATCCGGCATCGGCTCTGATACCAACTGTAACGTCCCCGGATGGTCGCTTGCCGATATTGTCCTCTTTGGGCCTTGGCCCTCACGGTTTTGTTTTTCTCATTAGAAAAGGCCTTGACAAGGGAGAGGTATCCATAGCCTTATAAGGACTACTTCGTTCTCCTCTCCAACCGATGTGGGATACTTTGACTAAATCCACCTGTATGTGGGAGCCTTTGACTGACTCTTAATTGTAACGGCCTCAACACCGGGTTAGCCGTGAACAGTATTTTCCGACAGTGAATAGTATTTTTCGGGCCAAAAAGTGCATCCGAAAGTGAAAAATATTTTATTGGACCATCAGAAAATATTGATCATAGTGAGTTCGAGGTTGAAATTTGAAGTAAAATCGAGGTTAATTGGATCACGAAAAGTCAAAAATATGAAAAAGGTAGCGAGTCAATTTTTATTATCAGGAAATTGACTCAATATTGTATAAATATTTAAAAATTGTAAACGAACTCCAAAAATTACAAAAAATTGCAGTTAAGCCTAAAATAATATATAGATTATTTTGGCTGCAAAAAGTAAATTTTTCTATAACATCGATATTTTTGGATTGGACTAATAAATTTAAATCGGATCGATAATGGGCTCCGATTGAGTTAAAAATTTATGTCCCACCTATTTTTGATGTGATAAAAATTATGGAATCGATTTTAATGTGAATAGGAGCTTTGAAAGTAATAGAAAAAGTTTTAGGGACCAAAATAGTAAAATTTTGGATAAATATATATATATATATGTAAAAGAAAAAAAAGAAGAAATAAAAACAAATAGGGGGGTCGGCAATTGATTGTGGCCACTGGCCACAATCTTATAAAAGAAAGGAAAAAAAAGAAATAAGTGACGAAAAAAAAAAGAAAGAAAAAAAGAGAAATAAGGGAACCAGTGGTCGCCGACCACCAGGAAGAAAAAAGAAAGAAAAAGAGAAAGAAAAAGAAGAGAAGAAGAGAGGGACACCGCCGGCCATCCCTCATGCCGACCACCACCATGACGGCGACGAGCGGCATGCCCTCTCCCTCTCACCGGCGTCCGGCCTCCGTTGTGGTGGTCCGATCGTCGAGTTTTTCTAGTTTTAGTTTAAATGGATTTTTTGTTCGTTCCGGCGAATCAAGGCATCGGATGAGGACACCGCCACCACCGATCAACTCCCAGCGACGAGGCGAGTCTTCCGGTATATTCCATCGCTCCTCAAACGCCGGCGATCGGTAGATCGAAAATGGGTTTGGCGGGTTATTTAAGTGAAGATTCCGGCCAACCAAGGAATAATTTGGACGTGTGACCACCGAAAAAATGAAAGAGGGGATTTCGATCTACAAGGTGGCAGTGTCGAATTGTCACCGGCGAGATTCCGGCGAGCCTCCGGCGAGTCTCCGGCAAGCAAATTATTAAGCAAATTGAAACGAATTCGACCGTTATGGTATGTGACTACGAAATCTTTTAATTTTTCTTAATTTGTTGAATTTTTCCTTTAAATTTATTAAGGAAAAATATTGAATTATTGATTAATATTGAAATTAATGTTATTATTGTTCAATTAAATTTTAATTAAGCCTAATATAATGTATAAATTGGGTTAAGGAAATTTATTAAGAAATTTCCTTTGTGAATCAAAAATTTTCTTGTTAAAGAAATGAATTATTGTGTTGTAAATTAATGAAATTAAGTCGTAATTGATAGAAGATGAAATAATATATATCCATAAATTGTTATGGAATTTATAGAAATTTATATGATTATTTTGGAATATGTATTGAATAATGTAATTGATCAAGTAGAGAATTTTTGTTGATTATGTTATATAATGATAATAAGCATAAAATAAATTGCTTATAAATTTTTAATGAAATTTACAGAAATTTAGAGAATTGTTAAGTATATGGTATATGATGAATTATGTTAAAATAATTCATGAAATAAGAAAATATGACAATAATTGAAAAACAATGTTCACATAAATTTTTACGAAATTTATGTGATATATAGATTAATTTAGAAATAAATATGGAATATACGTAATTGAAATATTGAATTATTGAAAAATAATTCTATAAACAATTAAAAGCTGATAATTTAATGTACATTTTGTTTAAGGAAAAGGAAGAAATTAAATGATAAATTTTCAGAAAATAAAAAGTATAGTAAATAAATTAACCATAGTAATCGTATGAGTGAATAGTAACTGTATAAGTGAATAGTAACCGTATAAATGAACAGTACTCAAAGGAAAAATCGGATTATAAAATAATTCATAATTCAAATAAAATGGTGAATTATTATAAATAATTCACAACCCGTATTAAGTATTGCAATTTTCAAATAATTGCAAATTCATACTGAAAGAGCAAGAGATTGACTAAGAGACAAAAAGTAAATAAAATTACTGTAAATTGTAAAGGACACAGAGATACCTTGACTGGGTTGTCTTGATGAAAAATGCTATTGAGCAACTTGATAAAAAGTTGAAGTTGTTTAAGATGCTCTATATACCTGTCAGTGATTCCTTTATAGATGTGGGAATTTGATTGTACATGACATAGTATCGGGATGGGTTGTAACATCTGCATTATATGAGAATATGTGACAGTATTCTATTGCATACATGGAATCATACATTCATTGCATAGCATTTCATCTTGTTTGACAGCATCTGATCTGCATCATACTGTGTGTATAGGCCCCACTTGATAGGATGAAACTGACAAGGGATATGATGAGCATAGGGACGACCTAAGAATGAGACGAGAACTAGTGTACTCAAGATTATTTTTTTGTATCTGATGTAGCCCTTATAAGTTATTGGTCATGTCAGTTAGATTTGCTAACGTATCAACCACCTTTGTGAATTGATAGGAAAGAGTGTTTCACCTTTACTTAGATCCATTTTAGTGGATTTGAGTAATCACCATCTGATATGTCCTGAGATACAAAAAGAATATGATAAGTATTTGAGAATTGTTCTGCAAGTATTGAAAGAAAAGCAACTATCTGCTCAGTTTAGTGAATGTAACCTATGGTTAAATGTGAAATTCCTGGATTTAGCTGGGTACTGTAGAAAAGGTAACGAAGTGGCTGGAACCCTCAGCAAAAGAATCCGTATGTGATAAGGTGAATGCATTTAAATGAGTCTGTATGATTGAATAAGGGTAAGAATGATTAATGATAATATTTTCGATTTTTCGAGTTGTGATTAGTTAAATGATAAGTGAAATCGATAGTGTATAACGAGTAGGAAAAGGAATTCAGAAAGAGAATATTTGTATAATAGTAAATGTCAGTAAATTGAAAGATTCTTATTGAAATCCACTGAGATGGTAATACTTTGCATCCTGAAAATTATCAGATTTACCAAGATTACAAGCTTAGTGTTGAAACTCAGGTTGAAAGTGTGATGTGACTGGTATTGTGAGTGAATGTTTGATGTGTCAGCAAATGAAAGCGAAGCATTAGATGCCTTCGGGAATTGTTTCGACTTATAATGATATCTGACTAGAAATGGGACAATGTCATCAGAGATTCTGTTATCGGATTGTCTGTGCTTTAAAGAGAAAGGATGCTAGATAAGAGATTAGCGATAATCTCAATATTAGTATAGTGATCCACCCTTGTACTGATGGTCAGTCGGAGTGAAAAATTTAGATAATAAAAGAATGATTGTGAAAAGTACTTGCCCTTAGTAGAGACTATATGTGACAAGAATATCAAGTTCAAGAAAAATCTGACTCTTAGTGAGGCATTGTCGAAAAGAAAATATTGAATCCTTTATGTTTGACTTAATTAAATGTAAGGAAGTCAGCAAAAGTTAATTTCATTTGAAATATGAAAGAAATTTGCACACAAGGTTATATGACATGTGGAAAGAGACTGATAAAGATTTTTGATATTGAGATTGATTAGCTTAAAAATAAACGGGTTTCATTAGCAAAGATGTTTCGGAACTATTGAATGTTAAAGAAGTTTCGATAAGATAACTGTATAATATCCTCTACTCTTCGATATAAGTAAATTTCGAGGACGAAATTTCTTTTAGTAGGGGAGAATTGTAACGGCCTCAACACCGGGTTAGCCGTGAATAGTATTTTCCGACAGTGAATAGTATTTTTCGGGCCGAAAAGTGCATCCGAAAGTGAAAAATATTTTATTGGACCATCAGAAAATATTGATCATAGTGAGTTCGAGGTTGAAATTTGAAGTGAAACCGAGGTTAATTGGATCACGAAAAGTCAAAAATATGAAAAAGGTAGCGAGTCAATTTTTATTATCAGGAAATTGACTCAATATTGTATAAATATTTAAAAATTGTAAACGAACTCCAAAAATTACAAAAAATTGCAGTTAAGCCTAAAATAATATATAGATTATTTTGGCTGCAAAAAGTAAATTTTTCTATAACATCGATATTTTTGGATTGGACTAATAAATTTAAATCGGATCGATAATGGGCTCCGATTGAGTTAAAAATTTATGTCCCACCTATTTTTGATGTGATAAAAATTATGAAATCGATTTTAATGTGAATAGGAGCTTTGAAAGTAATAGAAAAAGTTTTAGGGACCAAAATAGTAAAATTTTGGATAAATATATATATATATAAATAAATATATATATATGTAAAAGAAAAAAAAAGAAGAAATAAAAACAAATAGGGGGGGTCGGCAATTGATTGTGGTCACTGGCCACAATCTTATAAAAGAAAGGAAAAAAAGAAACAAGTGACGAAAAAAAAAGAAAGAAAAAAAGAGAAATAAGGGAACCAGTGGTCGCCGACCACCAGGAAGAAAAAAGAAAGAAAAAGAGAAAGAAAAAGAAGAGAAGAAGAGAGGGACACCACCGGCCATCCCTCACGCCGACCACCACCGCGACGGCGACGAGCGGCGTGCCCTCTCCCTCTCACCGGCGTCCGGCCTCCGTTGTGGTGGTCCGATCGTCGAGTTTTTCTAGTTTTAGTTTAAATGGATTTTTTGTTCGTTCCGGCGAATCAAGGCATCGGATGAGGACACCGCCACCACCGATCAACTCCCGGCGACGAGGCGAGTCTTTCGGTATATTCCATCGCTCCTCAAACGCCGGCGATCGGTAGATCGGAAATGGGTTTAGCGGGTTATTTAAGTGAAGATTCCGGCCAACCAAGGAATAATTGGACGTGTGACCACCGAAAAAATGAAAGAGGGGATTCCGATCTACAAGGTGGCAGTGTCGGATTGTCACCGGCGAGATTCCGGCGAGCCTCCGGCGACGCTCCGGCAAGCAAATTATTAAGCAAATTGAAACGAATTCGACCGTTATAGTATGTGACTACGAAATCTTTTAATTTTCCTTAATTTGTTGAATTTTTCCTTTAAATTTATTAAGGAAAAATATTGAATTATTGATTAATATTGAAATTAATGTTATTATTGTTCAATTAAATTTTAATTAAGCCTAATATAGTGTATAAATTGGGTTAAGGAAATTTATTAAGAAATTTCCTTTGTGAATCAAAAATTTCCTTGTTAAAGAAATGAATTATTGTGTTGTAAATTAATGAAATTAAGTCGTAATTGATAGAAGATGAAATAATATATATCCATAAATTGTTATGGAATTTATAGAAATTTATATGATTATTTTGGAATATGTATTGAATAATGTAATTGATCAAGTAGAGAATTTTTGTTGATTATGTTATATAATGATAATAAGCATAAAATAAATTGCTTATAAATTTTTAATGAAATTTACGGAAATTTAGATAATTGTTAAGTATATGGTATATGATGAATTATGTTAAAATAATTCATGAAATAAGAAAATATGACAATAATTGAAAAACAATGTTCACATAAATTTTTACGAAATTTATGTGATATATAGATTAATTTAGAAATAAATATGGAATATACGTAATTGAAATATTGAATTATTGAAAAATAATTCTATAAACAATTAAAAGCTGATAATTTAATGTACATTTTGTTTAAGGAAAAGGAAGAAATTAAATGATAAATTTTCAGAAAATAAAAAGTATAGTAAATAAATTAACCATAGTAATCGTATGAGTGAATAGTAACTGTATAAGTGAATAGTAACCGTATAAATGAACAGTACTCAAAATAAAAATCGGATTATAAAATAATTCATAATTCAAATAAAATGGTGAATTATTATAAATAATTCACAACCCGTATTAAGTATTGCAATTTTCAAATAATTGCAAATTCATACTGAAAGAGCAAGAGATTGACTAAGAGACAAAAAGTAAATAAAATTACTGTAAAAGTATATTTTTGAATTATCAAGCAATAATTCAATAAGTGTCAAGAAAGTAAAGAGTGAATTATCCTGACATAATTCACAAAATATGAGAAAAAAATATATATCGAGAAAATAATTAATTAAATAATTTATAGTGAATTAATGACAAATAATTCATGCAAAAGTGATTGGAAAACAAAAACGAAAAGAAAAAGTTATTGCATAGTCGATAGCACTAAAAAGAGTGCGATTGACAAAATGCACTGTTTTAAGCAAAATAAAAGAAATTAAAATTATTGATGTTTGAAAATCATTCAGAAAGGTCTTGACTGTTTTTGCCCTTAGCAATAGTCAGGTAGTGATATTCTTATTCAGGATATAATTGGCTAGCCATAGGGACACCTCTGTACCGCGATGCAAGTCATGGCGACTTGCTTAGCTATGGGTGGGATCTTTGATCTCCATAGCTTCAGTGTAAAGTGAAAGTGAAAGTGCATCTGTTTTCTGCTCTGTGAGATTTGATCTTTCGAGATCATTTCTCTATCTGTTTAGTGGGACCTTTGGGTCAATGTTCCGTATATCCTTTTTGAGAGTCCTGTCATATTGCATTAGGGGCATATTGAAAGGAATAAATCGAAAGTGTAAAAGTAATTGAATGTAAATGTTATAAATGACAAAGAGCTTGATTGAAAGAAAATGAAATCTTTGGGATAAAACCGAAATTGTTCCCAAAGATTGTAATTAATAAGCAATAATGATAAGAAAATGGTTATAGAAATAAAATGTTTATGAAAAGACCCATGAGATTGAATTTGTAATTTGTGTACCAATTATTATTTTAAGAAAATGAAGAGTTCGAAAAATGGTGCTAATTATGTACTAAAGGTTAAAGTGAATTAAAAGAATAGATAATTGAAATCGTATTTGAATTATCTAATGGAACTAGGAACAGGAAACTGCCATTAAAGACATGAGTATTCATGTAATTCGTTAAACGAAATGATAACTACGTCAAGTGTTGCAAAAGTATAAGACAAAAGATAAGTAAAAGTAGAAGTAAGAAACGAAAAAGGAAAAGTCAATTTGTAATCGAATCACAAAGAAAGTAATGTAAAATAAATTGAAAAGTATACGAACAAAGTAAAATGGTTACAAAAAAATATTGGTAAACAATGAAAATAGTGTGAAAGAAATTAAAAGTAAATTTCTGATAAATAAGAATAGAAGTTTGTACAATTTATGTAATTATGTTGAAATTGAAAAATTCTAGGATTAGTAGTCACCACTGAGCATTTCTAGTGCTCAGCACGTAGTGTTTACTGCGTGCAGGTTTTGAAGTATTGATGGAGCTTGATACACGGAGAAGCAGAATGCGAAGATGAAGAAAATTAGTTGTACTTTTATTTTTTTAGTATTTGTGGCATGTATATACTTAGACAGTGAGAGTATAGAATTGAAATGTATTAAAGGTACTTTTTGTTAAATAATAAATATTGTTGCTGTTCTGATAATGTCAGTTAAAGAGTTGTAAATGACTATCATTGATATATGATTTGTTGTGCCTCTGAGAGGCTGTGTGGATTGTTTGAATTTTTCAGGAGGCTAGTAAGTTCTAGCCATTGTGCTGTCGAAATTTCGTAAATTGAATGAAATATTAAATTGTATCAAAGTTGTTTGGCCATGATGGAAAGTTTGAAAAAAATTTTACCGTTTACCGCTAAGTTTTGCATCGAAAAATACTGTTCTGATAAGGATGTTACAGATCCAAGCATTTCAAGCAACAAACCTGAATACAACAGTTCACAAAATAGGGCTCGTATACTTTCCGCCAATAATTAGCGACTGTTTATTAATTCCGTCGCTATTTCATCGCAAAAATATAAAATATCCTTCTCACGACGGAATTATAAAACAGTCGAGATTCCGTCGCAAAATTAGCGACGAAAATTGTGCCGTCGCTAATTGGCATTTTTTTTTGTAGTGTAAGCTTGCTAGTTTAGTGGGGAACCAAGAATAATTATGTAGATGACCTCTCACTGAATTCATTGATAATATGAACACATATGAGCATATAATAGGATAGTATCCATAACAAATGGTATGCTTATAACATTGCAAAGTATTATGCAACTTTCCTTAGCATGCTCGGTTCTTATATTCTTATTAAGATTTTAGCCCATTTAATTATCACATGTTTATTCTATTAAATTGCCTAGCAAAGCAATTGTTTAAGTACATAAAATTATATAGGCTAAGCTACATGCATATTGGTTGAGCTCACAAATTTCCTCAGCATTGGCATAAATAGTGCTCATATTCAATTTTATCATTATTTACTAACTTGCTAAGTCATTTGACTCCTTATTGCCTTTGTGTTCCCTCATGTAACTTTTACTTGTATAGGTATATCCATTTATTTTACTTGGCTCCCGTTAAGATTTCTAGTTAGTCTTATTATAATTACATTTTATTAATTACTCTTAAGTGATTAAGCTAGTTAACTAGTTCCATATGCATTTATACTAACTCACAAATTCCATAACATACAAACATTTATGTTATTTTACTATTGCTATCCTATATGCATTTATTACTAGTCTTATTTTAACTATCTTTATCATATTGTTCTTTTATTTCTTCCATGCTATTTCTAGTATATTAATATGTTAAGACAGTAGTTGGTATCTTTCCCATGACTTGATTCTACTTATTTACTTAAGTTGTAAATTCATATTTTAAAAGCTTATATATTCAATAAGTGCTATAATCTTAAATTAGGCATAATTCACACATCAATTATTTAATATCAAGCATATAACATTATAAGTATAAACAACATGTATTCATAGCATAGTTAATACCAAACCATTAAATAGTCACAAGTGTTTATATACATATAATTTTTGCTTTTAAGTGTAAAAAGTATTATGTATTTGCAACAATGATTTCCTGCTTGTGATTCTATAATACTATAGAGCTATGTGTTTTAAAGGTATCTTTAATCAATTTTACAATTATCATTAGTTATACAACTATCATAACATTTATGTCATATTGTTTTTCTTACCTCTTGTAAGTAGTCTGCACCTTTCTAAGAATATGGATAACGGGTGATACTGTACTATAGTACCCAAAGGTATGAAAGGATACCCTAAAGTATCAAACTATAGACCCAAACGGGGCCAAAACATAGGGACCTACACAAAGTCGAATCATAGGGTAACTACGATGGACCCTTATAGGCATGCATATTTATCCACAACCTAGACATAGATGCGGGCAACTATAACTCTTTACTTTTACTTCTTTATTTCTCTCTTTCATGTTTCATATATGCAAACATCTGTAATTTATTTGTATGAACATGTTTAAGAATAAGGAATGATATGCATATTTATTCATTTCAATATACCTATATAGTCTAGTACCTTTATTTCCATGTATTAGAATCAATCATGTAACTATAAGCACGTTAATGTATCATTTCATTAAGATATCTACATAATCAAGTCATGTTCAAACTCTCATATTAACATTCATACTCTTATTCATGTATAATTATAATAGTATAACTTTTTTACTATTATGTATCTTCAATGCTTTTTACATGTTTAATGTCACAAATAATTTATAATTTTATACTTATAATGCTCTAGAAGTGTTTAGTGAGGGTTTGGACAAGCTTTGATATAAGTTTATATATAGGTGCATTTACAGCTCCCGTATACTTGTGTTTTAAAGCCTATTATGTTTTGTTATAAACGCAACATATGGGGTAGCCTAATATGATATAAAAGGGGAAGAAAATTCAAAGATAGGGGATAAAAAGCTTGTTGTCATGCTCGTGACAGTAGACGATTGGCCATACGAAATTTTCCCTGCTCATAAAATTATGCCGACCAGTTAAGCAATTCAACTTACACATCGATTTAGACATATTAAATGACATTTTTAAGCAAAATGGTATTCTAAAAATTTGTTTCTATATGTTTCTAGTTTATAAAACATTAAATATAACTTCATTTGGACTTGTAAATCTTCATATATTCACTATGCAAGCTAGACTGCTCCCAATGACGGGGCAGCAAACATGCTAGAGTTTAAGCTCAATTTTCATCCTTTTACAGGGGGAATTAGACTTTGACTTCCCCATATTAAATATAGAAATATGAGTCTAATTTTCAACCCAACTAGAATCATGCAATTTCAACTTCTATAACTCATTGTATGGTCAAAATAGTGTGATCGGGTCCAGTGAAACCTTGGATGAATCTTTCCCTATTTTAGAGATAACTTCCCAGTTTTGGTTCTCTTGTCCATCTAAACATTATAAACATGTTTCTACCTTAATAAAACCTCTAAAACACAATCTCAATGTACTCTATAAAAGTAATCACGCACATACATGAGTTAGATGTTCCCATACCTTGTTATGGCCAATTTCCTTCTCTTCCTTTCCACTTCCTTTTTCTTTCTCTTATTGGCTTCTTCTTCTTCTAAAAATATTGGATTCCACCATTAAATACTTACTCTCTATATTAATTTAAGCTTCCATATATAAATCAAAAGAAAGAATAGAAAGAGAAGAATACCTTATCTCTATATGTTTAACTCTAATACTATCTCTCTTTTTTCTAAATTATGAAACTTAGATTTTTGAAGATATAATGGAGATGGGAATAATAGAGTTTTTTTTTGTAGAGCAATTTCTGTTGTTTTTAGCCCCTGGGTTGGCCGACCAAATCTCCCTCCTTTCTCCTCTTGAATTTGCTTGAGTTTTCTAGAATTAAGCTTGTCAATTTGCTATTGGTCCACTTGTTGACCATTGCAAAAATTGCCCTTTTATCCTCTTTTCTTCTTTAATTCCTCAATTTACAACTTAATTAGTTTAGTTCCCACATTTGGCATATAATTTATATCTCAAATCTCAATCAAATCCTCATTTTGCATTTTCCTAGATATACACACTTTAATTTACCATTTTGCTCTTAACTTGTAAATTAATCCCATTTGGTCATTTCCTACACTTCCAATACATATACCCTCATTTTATCTCCCTTCTGTATCCCTAAATATATCCAATTACTATTAGGGTGTATGTTGGGGCTTTACACCTTAACTATGTGGTATCTTACAATTTTGGGCTACATCTTTAAATCTTGCAAAAAAAGTACCTCAATTACAGGGTACCTTACAATTTTGGTACTTCGTCACTAATCTATTGTTATTCTGTTGCTATTCGATAATTTTTCATTCAATAACGATGGAATAGCGACAGAGTGTCAAAATTTTAAGTTACTCTATAGTTGAAGCCCTTTTTTCCAAAATTTAAAGATGAAATCCAAAATTGTAAGGTACCTTATAGTTGAGGTCCTTTTTTTGTAATTAACCCCTATTATTATTATTATTATTATTATTATTATTATTATTATTATTATTATTATTATATGGCAAATAAGTTGGGCCGAGTCATGGCAGATTGAATAATAGTAGTAATAAGCTGGTCGAGTTATCAACGTATCAAAATCTTACAAATCATAAAATTGTTTTTTTTTTTTTTATTTCTTCCTTTTGGTAAGACAACAATGTTCTTACACCTCTTAGTTTAGATAGAAATTAAATAAGTCTTACGAAATGGATCCATGAAATTTCATATACTGAACCAATAAAAATTATCATGTAAAATAAATTGATTAAAACTTAAATAGATCGTCAGTTATCATGCATGTATAGATATCATTTTATAATTAATTTGATCCATAAAAAATTTATGAATTGCATTTAAACAAAAAAATTTGTTAGAAAATAAGTCTTACGTTTCCTTAAAAGTTTTTTGTTTAGTGAAAAATGGTTTTTTTTTTTTTGTAATAATACACCTTATGTGATTTTTTATGCTTTAAAAAGACAAATAAAATTAATAAAAGATCACAAAATATATTATATTTGATAACAAAGCTAATTTATTTTGATATAAAACTCTATGGCATTCAGAGTTCTAATTGTATACAAATTATTTACCGTATAAATAGCTAAATCGGTTATTTATTCATATACGATTTTTTCTCCTTTGACTTGATTCTCTCTATTTTTTGTGATTTTTCTATGATTTTATATATTCGAAAGAATTGACTTGACCGTCGAAATATTTTTAAACCTCCACATGTCCTCTATTTTTTTGCGGGTATTAAAATTGAATTAAGATTTTGTCGATAATGTTATCAATATTGATGTAATTGTATATTAATTTTGTCAAAACTATCCGTAAATAAATAATTATGGTATAGAATTGTCATTTTTCGTGAATGACCTGCAAAAAAAATTCCTTTAAAATATAATATATTCATATAATTGTATATTTTTTGAACAATTTATAATTTTATGTTACTTTATTTTCACTAAAGAGAAAGAATAGAAAGCAACGCTGAAATTTAGAGGTGAGAACCAATTTATGTACAAAAAAAAATTTAACAATATATTAATATTAATTTTTTAAAATCATGAAATATTAAGTAGTTCGTTACATTCAGTTAATTTATCTATTAGTTTCGATTTCTTTAGTCTGATTAATGAATATTTTTTAATTAATTATTAAAATTTATAACATAAAATTAGAAGAAATTTAATTCAATTTTAAATGTGTAAAATAATTCAAAATAAATATAATTTACCAACTAAAATTTATATTCAATAAAGCTAATATTATAAAATAAATTTGATATTTGTTGAAAAATAACATATTTAATTCTAAATTAAAGAAAAATTTGCATAATATTAAATGTTAAAATATCGACTCTAAAATATAAAAATATAATTAAATGTTACTAAATAAAATATAAATATAAATATAAATATATGATAAAAAATAATGTATATAAAAATGAATCGGTTATTTTATATAAATATTATTATATAATTAAAATAATATAATATAAATTTAGTTTAAAGTATTATATAAATTTTATATAAAAATATAAAAAATTAAGGCATAAAAATAAAAATATAATTTAAATATATATTTAAATATTAATTTATGTAAATTTTAAGGAAAAAAATTAAAATTATAAAAATAAACTATATATAGACAGATTAACCGCGTAACATTTGACCCCGTATGTAAAATATCTAAAATATGAATTCAGAACATTTTTTTTTTTTTAACGGAGTTCCCGTATGAAACTGGAATATTAGCATCCAGGTTGTTCCTCTTCAAATCGTTGGATCAATAGAGATCTGATCCAACTGTGAAAATCGCATGCTTGTTCTGTACACGTTACTATCGAACAATCTTTCAATTCGTTATGCTAACTACTGGCCAGTCTTATACAGAACTCACCTGACTTCCACTAAAACCCCCCTCTCTCTCCCTCCGGCGACGCCATGACGGCGGCTTCCAAGAACAACCACCAACCCTCCTCTTTACGGCCACCCAAAAACCCTAACCCCGGCACCATCGCCGCTACCACATTAACTAACTTCCAGAATCCGAACCCTAATCCTAATTGCTCTACTAGCACCAATTCACCAATCTCTCTCTCCCAACAGGACCAGTTTCTTTCACGCGCCACCCACCTCACGCGCCACGAACTCCTCAAGCGCAGGTCCATCAACCTCAAGCAGCTCTCCAAATGTTACAGGGACCATTACTGGGCTCTAATGGAGGAGCTCAAGATCCAATACAGAGAGTACTACTGGAAATACGGTGTCAGCCCCTTCAAAGAAGATCATCCACAACTACAACAGAAATCTGAGCAAGGTGGCGGCTTTTTAGAGAGAGAGAGTGGAGAGAGAGAGGGAGGTAACGTTAATATGGAGGTTATTGGAGAAAATAATAATGGGAATGGAACTAATTTGGTTTCTACTTATAAAGGAGATTTGGACTTGAAGAATAGTCATAGGTGTTTGTTCGTTGGGTGTAAGCTAAAGCCCATGGCACTGACTAGCTTTTGTCATTTGCATATCCTCTCTGATGCCAAGCAGAAGCTCTATAAGCCCTGCGGTTATGTTATTAAAAGGTTTTTTTTTTTCCTCTCTTCTTCTTTCGTTTTTGGTCTTTAGGCTTATTTTTCTTATTGAGTATTCTTCTTTTAATACATTGTTCTTAGTTTTTGGGATTTTTGTTTTCTGGTTTTTCAAAAATGTATGTTAGCTTTAATGTGCTTGAATTGAATGGCCACGCATGTTTGTCTTTTTGAACCTGGTTTTTTTCTTACCTCATAGCTTGATAACAATCATTTATGCAAACAATATTATCCAAATTAGTATTGTTTAACATTTTATGTTTGGAAGGCAACTGGTTTGAATTGTCAAGGGTCAGCAAATTAATTTCTGCTTCGAGATGAGGAAGGTCCTTGCTGTATTTATGAAAGTGCTAAGATATTTTGTGGTTCATCATCCTTATGCCTTCAACAATGAAAAGAATTGTTATATTCTGCATGACCAACTATGTAATGATTGCCTCTATTTTATTAATAAGGTTGTGTATTTCTGCAGTGCTCAGGCAGGACCAATAACATGTGGAAAGCCAATACTCAGATCAAGTGTTCCTTCTCTCTGCACTGTGCACTTCCAGAAGGCTCAGAAGCATGTAACTCGGGCTTTGAAGAAAGCAGGTCTTAATGTTTCTTCATCAAGTAAACTTGCTCCTAAGTTCCATGTCATAGTAGCAGAATATGTGCGCCAAATTCAAGCCAAAAGGAGAGCTGTGAATAGAGGAAATAGAATCAAAGGGTTAGAGAAGGAAACAAGTGGAAGCTAAGTCAGTAGGGTCTCTGCGAACGAGATTTATGGAACATGCCTGGCAACGTACATTGCCGCAAAAACCAAAGGTTAGATTTATTTTTTTTATTTTAATTTTTTTTAATCAAGCATTAGCAGAAGAATAGAATAGTGTTGTGCGATTATTGGATTTTGAATTTGCTAAAGTTGAAATTGAATCTTTTTAATTTACATGTTTGTCAAAACTCTTTCTTTCTTTATTCAGTTTTTAACCTATCAGATATCTTAGTGCAGCTGTAAGAGTCAGTGCCACATAATTGAATCATTTTCACAGCAAGTTTAGGCTACTGCAGTTGTTGAATTTCCAGTTTGTTTGTCCAGTCGCATGTAATCACCTAAGTAATATTTCTTTTATATTGTGGTTTCACTCCCTTAGAAGCATATTGTTAACTCAGTTTCTTTTTCTTGTTTGTTAATTTTTCCATATTTCTACAGCATATAGTGTTTCTTTATTTCTCTGTCTTTATCTTTTTTAAAATGTTGTTCGTATGTACCGTTTAATCGCATTGGTGTTTGCAGAATGAACTTGTTGCAGCAACGAGATGTGAAGCAACTGGGAACTGGTGCTGCGGTACAAGGATCTGCATAATATGTAAATTATACACTAGCAACTATATGAAAGCTGTCTGTCTTCCACGTTCATTAAAATGCCAACCTCCTTGCAGAAGTACTGGATGTTTTACCACAAGATCAGTGACAGACGGATGACGTGAGTTTTTGGACCTCTGTATCAACTGTAAAAAACCTGTATAGCTATTCAGCTAAAACATGGATTCTATTGAAGCCCTAAGTCCAATGCAAAGATCTGTCCTTCCGATAAAGTTAAAATAGCACAGCTTTGCACCTCAAAATCTTGAGGTAGTCAATTGGGGATTTTGAATGTTAAGCTTGTAACTTAATGAAGATGCATTTGCCCCGTTAGATAACATTAATCACTGAAATATGTTAAAAGAACAATTGATGCTGAAAGGTTTAGAATATCATTGCACGTTACAAAATTGATTAAACCCACAATAAACAGATGATGTACACAAGTATGACAAAATAACTGCTTATCCAATCTAAAGCTTGAATGTTTTGGTACAGATCAACTACTCACAAGAGGTTATAAATGCAACAATCAATAAAAGGGATTTTGCAGAATATAAGTATGGAGGCCAAATTGTTAAAAATTAGCAATCAGATGAGTCATCCTTTGTGGACCTCCTACGTTTGTATCTGTCAGACCCAATATCATGCTTGTGGCGCTTGTGTGTGCCTTCTTTTCCGTCCCTAGAACTTCTATGCGAATACTTTTCCACATCTGAAGACCCTCTCTGAGGAGTTTTATCCCTGTCATCGTATTTCTCCTTGTCCACAGAGCTCCTAGAGTGATGGTGATCCTTCCTTTCCATTGAGTTTCTATGGGATCGCCTTGACCTATCCGCAGAGCTCCCTTGTTGGTAATGCCCTTTGTCCTCTTCAGAATGTTCTCTTCTGCCCCTAGAGCTCCCTTTGTAAAAGTGTTCTTCCCTCTCCACAGAACTACTTCTGCAGCTGAATTCTTCCCTGCCAATGGAGCGCCTTTTAGGATTGGTTTCTTCCAATTCTATAGTGCTCCGAGGTCTTCTAGGGGGTGATGGGACCTAAAACAATTTCTAGAGAAGTCAAAAAGGAAAATAACGACTAGCTCATTGGTTTTACGAAATGACATTTGGTCATTCTTCCCACTGAAGATCCAGCGTGCCATTCAAGACAATTGTTTGAAAGAACAAAAATCATATTTCAATTAGAAAACAGCTAAGCCACCTACAGTACTGGAATGTTTACTGCAACAAAGAGTATTAAGAAAGAAAAGTGTACTGCCACAGTAATTATGCATGTAAATGAGATTCATGACATTACAACTGACTGCATATTGCATATCAGTTTCTAAAATGTTTGCACGCACAAGTTGACATGCAGTCTAGAGGAGAGACAGAAAATAAGAACCAATACTTGAAAACGTGACTTGTATCTTCCTTCTGGTGGCGGAGAAATGCCTAGCCTCTTCAATTCATTGACTGGAACTGATTGCCTGCCTTGTGGAAGAATATCTTCCATTAGGAATGTTAATAGTAATACAGTCTTCCATCATATAGCTGCAATAAATATTTCGGAAAGTAAAGGTATATCAAGTTTGTCAAATTGGTTCCTCCATAAAAAGATAAATGAAAGTTTCTCAAATTAGATTCTATTCCATGCTTGAAACAAATTGTATACATTGCAACCCAGAACTCTTTAGCAAGAAGTAGCTCTCAATTAATGTTGAAACCCAGAACTCTTTAGCATGGAGTACCAATCAGTTTATGTTCAAGATCATCATTCAATGAGCAACCATAGAGTGAAGGGAGGGGAGAATGGGAGATGCTGAGGCAGAAAAATCAAAATAGAAGCAAACAGCTTCATTTTTACAGACTTCTCCAATTATAAACTTTCCAATCAAGTCATTCTCAATTTATGGCCCTATATTTTCATTTTTTTTAATTCATAGGAAATGCAAGATCACAGCAGCTGTAACCACCCATGGAAAAGTGTGATCATCTTTCAAGTTCTTGTTTTTGAGGCCCACAATCACCACCTCAAGTTCTAATCTACACGGCTGTTATGCTATTTTTGATCCAACATGCAACAGTGGATAAACAGCTATGTTCATAAAATTAACAATGAAAAATGACATTTTATATAACTGAAAGAGAGCATATCAACAATTGGTGGAAAATAAAATGCCAATTAATAATCCAATGTTGCGAATTATATATAACAAAAAAAATTAAAAAAATAATCAGTGATACACACAGAGGAGCCCGAAATGGCCGTTCTCGCCCACCAAACCGAAGCTGTCCAGACTCCTTCCTTCCACCAAGGCCTCCTCCTGTTTGTAAAGCAAAAGAAAAACAAAGTGAAAAAAAAATACATACATACATACATATATATATATATATAGATAGAGAGAGAGAGAGAGAGAGAGAATCATGACTTGCATGACATTCCTGCTGTTTCTCCTGCAACTAGTACAAGAAGAAGAATATCATAAGGCCTCATAGACACACTCCTTGCTGGAACTTTTGCCAGTCATCACCAATTTCAAAGCAGGGCATGTAATCTTTACCAGTAAAAATTTTGTGAGAAAGAAAAATGGTCAAACTGACCTAACCTTCTTGGGATCCAGCCAGGCATCAGCTGCTGCCTGTTATAATCGACTATTATTTCAGAGTCATCGATTAAGGAATGATGAGCATCCTGCGAGTTCATTGGTAATTTAGTTTAAAAAACTTCAAAAAATTAGCAACTAAGATGATATCAACGAATGGTACCTAACAACATGCATTGAATAATACTTTCCAGTGTGTGGCCACCATTCATATTTGGATACAACTGTTACTAACACCATAAAAAAGTCTCATGAACAATTGGACAAAGCCATGGGAGTCTTCTTTCAGTTGATGAATAAATTTGCATTACAAGCATTAAATATTTGCTGTTCCAAACTCGTGCAAAACCTAAAATGCAAGTTATTAATTATCCTAAAGAAAAATATCACCACCAAAGGATGATGAAAAACTGCACACCATCTAGGCTAACAAATAAACATACTCAAGAATCCATTAGTAAAAATCACTTCTACATTTTTCTTTAACAAAATAATATTCATTTTAAGACAAACTAGCAACAAATATTTCAATTTTTCTCAAAGAGTATTTAAGGATCAAATCAGACACTAAGAAAATATCCCTAATTGTCTCAAAAATACACTACATAAGGTCAACATCCAGGGAAAAGAGGCGAATAGGAAACGAGGCCCGCACAAGGGAAAAAAAAAAAAAGAATTACAAACAGGCTTATAGGGCACATGATTTTTCTTACAGCCGAAAAGATATACAGTGTTAGTGTTCTATAAAATGGACACGGGGAAGAAATTAGATCGTACTTGCCATAACTGATTCACTCAACCACGCAAGTTAGAGTAAGAAACAGGCCCTACAAATGCCCAAATTCAAGTCTCAAGATAACACCCTATTCTAAGTAATATAATGTGATGAGCAGACCACGAGACAAGCAGGTGAATATGAACAACTAAAGTGGTCTGGTGAATATTATCCACAGAGGGAAAGGAGAGGACAAAAAAAAGACAAGAAATAGGAAAAGAAAAGAAAACCAGAGCCAGGTCTCAAAACCTTGTAAGCACGACGCATCTCTCTCTCAGTTTCATATTCAACAAAAGCATAGCCACGCGAGGCACCGGTGACTGCAAAATTATAACTTTCTTGTTTAATCAAACATTAAATAAAACCCAACATCATAAATCAAAATAACCACCGTTAAAAAGAAAATTACCTATGTCCCTAACCAACCGCAAGTTCTTCACCTTACCATACCTGCCCATAGCCTGAAAGCAACAAATAACATAATGATTAAAATCAGTAATCCCCATATAAGCAAAGTGGGGATTTGGGGATGAATTAAGTACCTTACGAAGAGTATGTTCGGTGGTGAAATGAGAGAGGCGACCAACGAAAACAGTGCAATAAGGGTCGCCAATGACCTTGGGGTCGCCAAAGGGGTCATCTGCAAAGAGTAGAAGTTCAAATGCGAGGAGAAAGTGAAACTTTACGAAATCGAAGGGAGCAAAATGTGATATTTTGTGTCAAGTGGAGAAAATTACATAAGCCGGCGGTGGAGCAGAGCAAAGCACGGTAAACGGCATTGTCGTGGGGGACAATATCGGTGCCATCGATGCTTCCTGCTTGAATCGGATGGTATCTGCGGGCGTAGAACACCGAGTTCATGTTACTTCCGCTCATTTCTCCGTGATCGTCAGCTGATTTCTGAACCTAGGTACTGCCCCTATCAAACCAATGGCATCTCTTTTTTTTTTTAACCAATGGCATCTTTAATTGGTTGCAAAACAAAACTGAAAATTTTATTTTGACCCCTTATACAAATGTTTCTTTTAGCCTCTCAATTTTTTATCCTAGTCATTCCTACCAGAAAACTCAGCCCAGTCAGGGGTGCTCACAGGGCAGGAAGCGGCCAGAAATTATATCTTCACTCATTGTTTCGTCAGAATCAGGAATTCTCCGTCCTCGCTCCTGACTCTAGAACAAAAAAAAAATCCTTCTATCCCCCGTGCCGTTGGGATCCCCGTCCTCCGAATATTTTTTTTAATTTAAAATATAATATTTTATAAATAATTAAAATTAAAATATAACATTTACTTAATAAAAAATTAAAATCAACTATAATTTAAATTAATATAAATTTTAACCATTCATAAATTTAAAATTAAGTATAATTTAAAACTTAATAGTTATAAAATTAAGTTATATTT
The DNA here is from genome assembly GCA_037975025.1 of Excoecaria agallocha. Taxonomy (NCBI): domain Eukaryota; kingdom Viridiplantae; phylum Streptophyta; class Magnoliopsida; order Malpighiales; family Euphorbiaceae; genus Excoecaria; species Excoecaria agallocha. Next base: position 12,238,516 of record CM075814.1, on the reverse strand, counting down.
TAATTTTAATTATTTATAAAATATTATATTTTAAAATTAAAAATATATATATATTTTGCAGGGAGGATACCTCATTCCTCGCTTTCGCCCCCGAATTTATAACGGAGATTTTTTTCTCCTGTCTCCGTCCCCTTGGGGGAAAATTCAAGAATTCCCTGCCCCAAACTGGGCGGATCCCCACCGAGGCCAAAAAATTTCCGCCTCCGTGATCATCCCTAAACCCAATCCTCCCGCAATACGACAATAGTCTACTCCAATTCTAAAGGTGTGTTTGTTCGTGCCATGATTTGGTTCGATAATGTATGGTTTTACCTACAGTAATATTTAAAAAGATAATTCTTTTCATAATATTGAAGTATATAATTTTTACATCATAAATTTATCTAATTTTATAAATTACTAATTTGATAATTCTCAACCATTTTTTTAATTTACTTTTATTATTATAATCTTATAATTTTTTCTTTTTACTATAATTAATTTTTATAACCATCCACTTACTAAATATTAAATAAATATTTATTTTATTATTTTAAAAATATTAATATTATTTTTGATAAAAAAAATTATTTTAAAATATTAATAATTATGAAATTATTTATATTTTTTAAAACTGAAGGTAATTACATCATTTTTATAATAAAACTGTACAATGTCATTGAACCAAACAGAAAATATTATAAAATCACATATTATCATACAGTTTTCTCGAACATCGTATCGTTAAAATCAAATGGTATCATATTATAGCATATTATATTGTATATTAATGAATCACAGACTACCACCATCCAAGCAGACCCTAAAAAACTTAAGGATAAATTTACTTACACAAATTATTTTCTACTTTAAAAAAAATTAAAATATTTATTTTCTATAAAAAATTTAAAGAACACATTTATTTATCAATAAATAAAAAAATAAAATATTTATTCTCTCTCTATATATATATGTATACGTACATACACACATACATACATACATACATACATACATACATATGTATGTATGTATGTATGTATCGAGTCAGTGCATTAATTCGATCATTAAATGCAGATATTTGGATCGTCGCTTCTTTGACTGTGTCATTTTAGGAAGAAGTGTTAAGTAACTGTCTTCTTTAAATTTTCCATTGCTTCATTTCCCAAGCTTTTATTACGGCAATTTATTCTCTTCGATTTTCGACTCCTTATTTATTGGTGTTGCCACGTGGCTAGTTTTAAAAGCTTTTTCGTGAGGCAGTTTTGTGGGAGCTCCTATAAATAGGCATACCTATTCATATTTTCCTAGAATGTTTGCAAGCTTTGCTTTTCATATTCTTTTTGCTTTTTCCTTCTAGTTTTCCAATGGAGCCACCTGACCATTTGAGTTTCTCTGCTTTATTGATTATCTCCATTTTTGGAAGATGACTGAATTGCTAGATTTTTCTCTAACATTGAATCACCTACCACAGCATGTGATATATCCTTTAGCCCTCCTTATCTCTTCCAGCTTTCTCTCCTAAAGCCACGGTTGTGGATGCAAGTCCATTTTTCTAAGTTCTAACTTGCTAAGAAAGGAAGGGGATTGCAGCGCTACAGGGGTTGATTAGAGGTGATCTTGTTGTAGCGAGTTGCAGGAATTTCTTCAATGTATTTTTTTTAGATTTTCCTCTATCTGATGTATCTCTTGTATCCTTAATAAAATGCTTAGTTTCTAATTCATTGTGCCCTTTTTATTTTTTTTGTTATTGAATAGATATTTTAATTGTCGCTTCTCATCAGATGCTTCAGGATTAATAGTCCTTTTTACTAATTCAATGTTTGCAATCTTAATTGATCACCTTAAGTATCCTGACTTAAGACAGTAATTTGATTGAGCAATGCATCAAACTTTTCAATCAAATTGAGATTTTGATTGGGAAAATGTTGATCAATGATTTATCTTGAGAATAAAAACCAACCAATATAAATATTTGATCAGCGTAATGATCGTCAATATGTCTTTAATTCCATCAACTTGGAAATCGTCAGTTAAAGGAGTTTACAATAATCTTAATAATTAGAATTGATTACGACATCGATTTCTCGATAATGACTCATTCATTGATCTTTCGATTGGAATTACATCTAGGATCGGGATGTACATCGATCAAATGGAAGTTTTATGCTTTCATGGGGGTTTTGTGCATCAACCTTTATTTGGAATTTATCAGCCATTTCGCTTTGAAATTTATCCTTAATCAAAAATACATTGACTAAAATTTGCTAGCTCATCAAACTTTTTCAGTTGGGATTGATTGTCTTCACTGGGTTCGTTGTAGCTTGTTAACTATGGTGCGAATCCAAAATCTCACTAAATCGGGAGTGTTCTATAGTTCCCCATCTATTTGTTTTTGTTGATTCGATCAGACCTTGATGTTTATGAAAGGATTTTTGGGATATATCTTATCACAAAGGAAAGGATTCTTAGGGCTTTATTTGCCTTTATCTATCTGCTCATATTTTTTCCTTTTTTATCTGGCTTCTTTTTTTGGGTGAGTGTGATTGACTTCACTGTGCATCAGGACCTTCAGTGATCGGGTGCTTACAGCCACAGAATACAGCTTTATAGCCTCCTTTAGTGCTCTAGCTGCATTGGTGTTTACCGTGAAAAGTATAAGGCATGTCATCTTCCACCATTTGTTCCTTTCTGCCTCGTTTGTTACCAAAGTAGAGAGGGAGGCAGCCGTGCCATTCTTCATTGTATCTTTGGAGATGATAGGGTTATGAAAATTTTAGGCATCAATTGTGTGATATCTTGAAGGAAAGACGTTTCATTTTCCTCCAGACTTAGTGTGCGTTATTTCATTCTTTTTCAGACTTAGATTTTCTTTTTCTCCAATTCGAATTCTTCCGATTGGAGAGTTTAGAGTCAGGATTTGGAATGTTCCCAATCGACCGTAGAGGGAGGTTTGAAAAAGTGGAGAGCTTTGCCCAACCACATCTTTTTTACGCCAAGGTAATCGGGTTTTTCTTCTCGTAGTTTTCTTCCCTCTATTCTTCGAGCTCAAGAAATATCTATCATGTGAGGTAGAGACATCAACACTTAAAGCTCGGCTAGTGGGATTCTAGTTCGGTTTGCTCGGATATGGGGATGAGAGAAGTGAGCCTCCTGCCTTTTTCGTACCTCTTTTGATAGGAAAATCGAAGAGCTTCACGGGCCCTCGCATGACGCCTCAAGGAGGAAACATTTTATCCTCATTTGGTCTTGGCATCCATCATTTTATCTTCCTTTAGTCCTGAGATTTCTTCATGCATTATGGGAGTTCTTCATGCAGCTTTCGAATTTAGACATGCAGGATGGCCATTACGGTTGACTAGATATTTATGAGGTTTGTACCATCAGTTGGTGGATTTGGATATGTTTTAGTTGCATTTGGACTGAATGCTTTGGCTCCGATGTTGACTTTTAATGAAAGCACCAAATGATAATTTCAAAAATTGCATAAAGGTGAAAGCCTTTACCATGAGTGAGGGCGAGTCGACGATGAGTGAGATAAACGGTGTCTGATCGAATAGATGGTGAATAAACTTGTAAAAGTGGGGCTAGCCCAGTTAGACCGAGCTTTAACACTCCGACGCTCAAGTTAGTAAAGCTTGGAGAGAATTACTAAAATGTTGAAAAGTGCGATATAAAGTGTCTTGGTATTTGGAATGAATATGGTATTTATAGAGTGCATAAAAGGCCATATAGGAGGCCTATAGAGGCATTAGAGTAGGCTGGCATTAATACGAGGGTTTGCATGCATCGATTTGATGAAAGCATGTGTCAAAAAGTTTCCATGTGATAGGGACACATCTTGTCCGATTGGATAGCCTTGATCCGTGTGTCCCAACTACTTATCCAGGAAGTCTCAAATGTTTTTGGGTATGTGCAAGGCTCGACTTCCTAAGAAACACCTATTAGGTTGGGTTTTGTTAGAAAAGTGATAATGAGCATTATTAGTATGTATATATAATTATATTTTAATAAAATACATGTTGTGAAAATATCAAATTTTTTTATTTTTCAACTTTTTTCTACTGTTTATCCCCTCATTATGTGGCTTACTTCATCTCACTTTATCTCTACTTTCGGCAGTTTCCAAGTTTTAGTATCAAAATAATATAATTTTACAAATAATTTAGTTGGTTTAGTGTTAGCAAATTTTGAATGTTAAAAACCAAACTAATATATAACCAAATTTCTATTTTTAAACCAAGCTGAATATTTTAAATTGTTTTCGATTAGTTTGTTTCTTTTTTGGTCCAATTCAATATAGTAAGAATCAATATGATTTTCAGTTCGAATTTTTAGTTATAATTGTAATTCAAGATTCAATTCGAATCTGTTTAAAAAATAAGCATTTCAACCCATTTGCCATGTCTATAAAATCTTATTAAAAAAAAAAGCAAAATAGCACAATTTGACTAACAACGAGAATAAAACAAGCTCACTTGCATAATACTAGCTGGTATGGAAACCTTAACAGTAAAAATTCAGATCAATATAAATTTTTTAGGATTAATTACAAATTAAAACCTGTATTATATGATATTTTTCAATGTCAGATCTAATATTTAAAAATTTAAAAAGTCAGTCCCCAACTTTGACTTCCTTTTCAGTTGAGGGACTCCGTCAATAATTTCATTAAATACTAATGGAACTTGCTGACTCAGTTAATTAAGTGAGCCCCACATACCAGTTAGGACGCCACTTCACCTTCTTCTTCTTTCCAATTTCTTTCCTATGCTGATCAAAGCACTCTTCCCCCCCCTCTCTCTCTCTTTCCAAATAAAACACCTCTCTTTCTGTAAATTTGGATTTTTTAAAGGAAAGGAAGCATCCAATATCTGTTTCTACAAAATCTTTTTAATAGTAACATATATATAAGAAGATATATACCAACAAACAAAATGATTATATTTGACATAATAAACTTTAGGGTCCTCATATTCTTGTTTATAGTTCTGCTTCTTTTCTTTAAGACTGGCTGGATTTAAGGAAGCTTGCTCTTGGCTACAATTTTGGGTTTCAGTTTCACAATTCAAATCAATTGGTGATTATTTCATGTCTTTATTTTTGAAACCAATTATTTTTCTATCTTATTAATTGTTATTACAATTATCACAACAATTTAAAAATTAATGATAGAAAAATTAACAGAAGGATAAATTTCTAAAGAAAAAAAATTCGTTAAAGACCATATCTCTCTATAAAGTTTAATGTGTGTTTTTCTTGAAGATGATCATATCCTTAATTATAAAGTAAAAGCAAAAGGATCAAATAACCGATTTAGTTAATTTCGCTTCGATTTTTATTTCATTTTTTGCATTCTCATTCAAATGATGGGTTATCAAAACAAATGATGAAGAAACCTAATAATGAAATGAGCATAATCGAAGGCCACTTTAATACCATTCCATTTATGCCAAATATAACTGAGATTTACAAAGAAAGGGGTATTTTGATTTGGAGAAAGAGAGAGAGAGAAAGAAGAGTGCTCTAATCAGCACAAGAAAGAAATGAGAAAGAAGAAAAGGTAACGTGATTGTCTAATTGGCAGGTGGGGTCTACTTATTTAGACACATCAACAAGTTTCTTTAGTGTTTAATGAAATTATTGAAGAAATCGCTCAATTGAAGGAGAGTCAATATTGAAAACTGATATTGTAAGGTTTTAAATGATTGATTTGGCATTGATGTTTAGTATACATCTTGTAAATTAGTCATTAGTAAATGGTTAAGAATATTGCGAGAAGCTGTCTTATGCCTTTTAAAGGTTCGAGACACGCATATTGGGTTGAATCATTGCTCATTGCGAAACGATTGATTTTCACGAGTTAAATGAATATTGATCCGATCTTGAACTTTAAAAGTGAATTTTTAAAAGCAAATCGAATACCTATAGGGTTTGACATTTTACATGCATCACAACAAACAAAATCTTACGGTGTATTTTTTAATTTACAATTTAACTCAATTTTTTAATATATGAAAGGAAGTTTAATTGTCAAATATAATTTCAAATTGAATAGCACAAATTGATAAAGTTGTCTAATTCCACTGGCAGACCCATCATAACATGATGATCTGACTTGACCCATATCTCCCAAATGTGGCAGGGTGAAAGCTGTGGCATGGAGCATAAGTAAAACGGTAAAGTCAAAATCTTGGGACTTTTTTTAAAATAGTGTATTTTAAAAAATTATTTAGGATTTTGAAGTGTTTACAAAATTATTTGGGAAAATATGGTGTTTTTCTATTCCCACAACCCTTTGTTGCTGGAATAAGAAACTGGGCCCTACACACACTCTCTTTCACTCTCTCATTAACCTGCCCTCCCCTCTCTCTCTCACCTAGCCTCTCACTCTCCCTCTCTTATCCCACTCTCTCACTCTCCCTATACTTCAATTTAAAATTTTAACACTATACTATTAACTATAATTTTTATTATTTTAATAATATTTAATAATTTATTTTATGTTTAAAATGAATATAATAGAATAATTATTAAAAAATTAATTTTTAACTAAAATAATTAATATTTTTCAATTTAAATAAAAAAATCAACTAAAACTATGAAATAGAAAAATATATTAAAAATCATTTATATAAAGAAATTAATTAGAGACTGTGAATTAAATTCAATATTAGTTAATTTCTTCATAAGTCTCCAATTAAAATTAATTAATTATGCACTTATCAAATACTAATACCGTATTTATTAATAGAATACTTAATTATACACTTATCAAATACTAATATCACATTTGTTAATCAAATACTAATATCGCATTTGATTTCATTATCTCCAATTAATTTTTTTCCTTTTTCAAAGTATAAACGATTTTTAACATATTTTTCTATTTCATAATTTTAGTTGATTATTTTTTTATTTAAATTGAAAAATATTAATTATTGTAGTTAAAAAATAAATTTTTTATAATTATTCTATTATATTCATTTTAAATATAAAATAAATAATTAAATATTATTAAAATAATAAAAATTAGAGTTAATAGTATATTGTTAAAATTTTAAATTGAAATATAGGGAGAGTGAGAGGGGATTTTTTTATAAATGGTGTGTTTGATAAAATTATTTGGGGGGTATTGGTGTATTTTGAAAACTAACTGGAAAATGGGATATTTTAATCCATTTTCGCAACCCATAGCTGTAGAATTTGCATGGATCACGTATATTGAGGCGGATGTAGATAGACTGGCACGAAAAACGAGGGATAAATTCATTTTCGCAACTAACTACTACATAAATGGTTATTTAATGTTTTAGAGAACTAAGTTTTAACTGTGTTGGTTTAGTTCAATGGCAGAAGTTTGCATTCCCTCTTTGGGTGGTCACAGGTTCAAATCTAGTTGGCTACCTTATTTTTTTTATATTTAATATAAGTAACGTGGATTTGCTATATTCTTCTTAATGTTTATTTAATTAAGAATTCATTTATAATTTTATATAAAAAAAACCTTTCATTTATAATTCTATATAAAAAAATCCTTTCAAATCTCATAAAAAGCCAATGAAAGGTGAAGAACAAGCATGCAGTTTATAAAATATGTAAAATTTAAGGTGCGTTCGGGAACAATTTTATCTTTGATTTTTGGGTTTTTTCTTAAAAATAAAACAAAAACATGTTTGACAAATTTGTTTTCGTTTTCATTTCTGCAAAAATTTAAGAAGTGATTTTGGCAACAAAAACAAAAAATCTTTAAAATGTGATTTTTATGATTTTATTTTTATCAATAATTTAATTACTTCATCCTTATTATCACCATCACCACATCGCTGTTGCCACTGCCACCATACCGTCATCGTCGCCACCGCCGTTGCCACCACCACACCACCGTCGCCACCACCATATCACCGCCATTGCCACCACCACCACCACTGTCGCTGCCACCACTACCGCCACCGCCACCACCACTGCCGCTGTCATCTTTGCCATCACTACCATCACCATACTACTACTGACACCACTACCACCACACCGTCACTGTCGTCGCCACCACTGCCGCTGTCATCTTTGCTATCACCACAGTCACCACACTGCTACTGGCACCACCGCCGCTGCCATCGCTACCACCACTGCCAACGCCACCACTGTTACCGTCGTTGCCGTCATCGCTACCACCGCCACCGCACTGCCATCTCCACTACTGTCACTGCCGCCGCCACCACCACTACTAGACTATCGTTGTTGCTACCATCATCACTAGACTATTGTTGCTGCTACTACCGCCGCTGCCACCACCATACTGCTACTGTCGTCTCTACCGCCGCTACCACCATATGATGATTTTTTTAATGTAATAGATTTAAAATTTTGAATTTTATTAAATATTTATTATTTAATATTAATAATTAGATTATATATATGTATAATATGTATTAATGGATATTAGCATATTTTTTAAGAAATAAATAGAAAAATAGTTTTTAAACAGTTTTTGAAAAATAAATAATAAAAACTAAAAACAGTTTATGAATTTTAAAAAACAAAATATAAAAAACAAAAAATGTTACTAAACACACCCTTAGTAATTAATAAATAACATTCGTCCATGCCTACTACCAAAATAATATTGTGATATAGAATTTTATGTGTTTAATCAATAATTTATAGTTTCAAAAAATAATACAACAATATATAATTTATTTTATTTATAAACAAGACATACATTTGATCATAAAAAATTTTAGAAAATAGAAGGAATTGGATACAAAAATTCTATTAATTAAAATTAAATTATAAAATTGTTTAATTTAAAAAATTAATTATATATTTTAATTAATTAAAGCATGAAAATTAATGTTTAATTATAAAATTATTTAATTTTAAAAAATTAATTATATATTTTGATTAATTGAAATATAAAAATTAATATAAAAAATTAGTTGTTATTAGAATTCTACAATGCAATTTTGCCATTAATCCCAATTGTGTAAATATATATAAATATAAAAAATTCCAAATTGGGTAAATATATATTAAATATAAGAAAAACAAGGTGGCCTACCGGATTTGAACCCGTGACCACCCAAAAAGGAAATGCAAATTCCTGCCATTGAACCAAACCAGCTCATTTGAAGTTTAATTCTCTAAATTATAAAATAACCATTTCCGCAGCAGTTAGTTGAGGAAATGTACTCATCCTTCGTTTTCGATGTTAGTCCATTTGCCTCTGCCTCGATATACGTGATCCATTCAAATTTCACAACTATAGATTGCAGAAATGGATTAAAACACCCCATTTTTTAGGGACAATTTTATGAATAATGCTTTTTGATAAATTGATTGGGTTTTTGGGGTGTTTTGTAAAGTATTTTGGGGAGTGGGGTATTAAGCTCATTTTCACTGGATTAATGGGCGAAAATGGCAGTGGCTTCACGGACAACGAGGCTCGCAGGAGAGGCAGACCGAGGGCTCATTTCTGCTGGAGACTGTTGCGAAAATGGCCTCATTTTCGTTGGAATCTCTCACAGAAATGGACAAGTTGTTCCCTACGAGCGCACAGTCGCGCGCACTAAGCTCCCTCTCTCTAGCTATATATAAGTGTTCTCTAAAGTTAAAAATTTATATTGTTTGCTGAGAGTTATAGCCAGTTTATGAAAGTTATTGTGAGAGTAATTTTAGTGTGCTATTATGAAAAAATTTACAATCATTTGTTAAGTATGATTCTCGTTATCAGGTAAATAACTATATTTAAATTTTTGTAATTTTAGTCATTTAATTTTAGAATGTTATGTATTAACATAATTTTAATAATTATATAATTTAATAAATATCAGGTATTAATTAGATTTAAAAAGAGCAAATTCATAAGGCGGAACGATCATAATATTAAAGGTAAGTATTAAATAGCTAATGAGCTGATTATTTAGTTGTTGTTATAAGAAAACTTTTAAAATTTTGAAATAAAAATATTATTTTGTTATAACGTAATAATCTAGAAATTTTATAAAATAACATGAATAAATTTAATGTTAAAAAATAATGGTTATAAAATGAAATAGAGTTTAATTTGTAATATAATTTTTTTATCAATTTAATACAATAGATGCTGCAGACATATCTTACTCCAAGAGCCATGACTATGAGCTTCTACATTAAGAATAGCTTATATTAATGAAAATGTAAGCGTAATTTGTAGTAGTATTGTGTAATAATATTATATAAATTAAGAAATTATTATCATTTTGTGTTATTATTAATTGGTTTACTATATAAAAATTTGAAAATTCTTTTATTTATTTTGGCAGTTATTGTATAAGGCAAGTGAGATAATTTTTATATTAGATCTCATATTATGTTGATTTATTTTATGAGAAAAAAACTATGGAGAAATATTAATTAAAAATTATATAATTATATTACAAGTTACAGATAGGAAGAAGATGTCAGGCTATGCTGACTTTTACTTGCACAAGGGAGGGAAAATTAGTTATGAAATTGCTGGTTTTCAGTATGACATATCGGGTCCAGATGCTGTTACGAAGAGAGTAAGATTTAAGAGTAAGTTAACTCTTACTGAATTGAAACATAAAATTCACGTTAAGTTTAATTTAAGCGTTAACGATGTAATTTCAAGAATTATTTACAAAAGCCACTGTACAACCGAGGATCGTTATGTTGGACAACGGTAGATTTGGAAGATGATAGTGACATAGATATGATATATGAAAAATTAAGAGAATATGACGATTACACATTGGTTGAATTAATAATTAAAGTTGATGAAGGGAGGTTTGGAGCTAATATGCAAGCAATATACGGAACTGATGAGTAGGGTAGAAATGATGCAACACAGATGGTAAATATTGATGCAAGTCAACAATTTTTTGTGAATGATGTTAGTCCAAGTCAACCCATGCAGTCCATCAGTAGGGAAGATTTTGAATATTTATCGCAATCAAATTTTTGTCAGCTTTTTGGTGATGCCGGTTATAGTCAGTTTAATTTTGATGCCGGTCCTAGTCAGGCAAACCAATCTGTAAGTCGATGCGATGGTGACTTGCTTGTAAGAGATGGCAGTTTGACATCAAGACATGGGTTTTTGCGTCGATCACTTAGCTACATGCCTGATGTATCTAGGAGACAACCTAGACATTCAACTGGCCTCATGCTTGATGGTTCAACGAGTCAGCTTAGACGGTCTGTTAGCCAGGTGCCTGATGGTCGAATGAGTCAGTCCAGACGTTCAGTGACCCAAATTCCTGATCAATGTATTAGTCAGCCTAGGTGTTCATTGAGTCGACGGGTGGGCAATTTTTTTAGTAGGTTTATATTTGACAGTAAATCAAGCAATCATCGAGATGATATGAGTTATCAACAACCAGTAAGGGCTGATGCAAGTCAACCTAGTCAGATAAGACAGTCCGCAAGTCTTCAGGATGGCAATCTACTCGGCAATTCCCTTTTTGGCAACAGTCCAAACATATCTTTAAATGAGGCTCCTGATGTAGATATTGGTGAAGATGTCATGAATGAACCTACTATAGATGCGGGAGATGTGGATCATTTTGATGATGGGACGGTGAACAATAATTACATTTCATGTGATGACGATGTTGAGGCTGACACTGCAAATTTGATTGAGGATAGTGATGACTCCAAATTTGTTTATGGTAGTGAGTCAAATGATAGACAGTATGTCAGTCCTTTAGCGTCAGTCCATGTGAGTGGGGATTCACATAAGGCGATCTTCAACTTTCCATCTGAGCATTATACAACTATTGACTTTGATGCAGGCCAAGTTAATATGGTCGAAGGTTTGCAATTTAATACTTGGGATGGATCGTCCGAATTATCAATTGGTTTGGTTTTCAACAGTAAAGATGAGGTTAAGTCTTGTGTTAAAAAATACTCTATAATGCAAAATGTTGACTTCAAAGTTATGGAATCCAAGCCAAAATACTGGGTGCTAAGATGTGCAAAGGCCGATATTAGATGCAAGTGGAGGTTAAGAGCAGCAAAAAAGGAAAAGAGTCCTTTTTGGACTATCACAAGGTTCGAGGGATCACATTCATGTCTTTCTTTTGGTAACCTTTCAAGGGATCACAGACAATTGGGATCGCATATTATTCGCAATTGTATCAGGGGAATGGTAGGTAAAAATCTAACCCTTCCCATTGATGTGATTATTACAGCTATTAAGGAGTGGTATCACTATGAAGTATCATACTACAAGGCATGGTATGCGAAGGCGAGCATGCTGGAGTCGATATTCGGCAATTATATTGAATCATATGAGAGATTACATGGTTTTTTAAATGCTTTACAGTGTTATAATCTAAGAACTGTATATGAATTTGTTTTGCAAGAAACCCAAGTACCGACCTTAAAGCAATTTTAAATGGTTTTTTGGAGTTTCAAACCAGCAATTGATGGTTTGAACCATTGTAAGCCTTTGCTATTGATAGATGGAACATTCTTGACAAGAAAATTCCAACAAACACTTCTAATAGCAAGTTCTGTTGATGGTAATGACATGCTATTTTCAGTTGCCTTTGTTGTTGTTGAGTCAGAGAATAAATCCAGCTGGGCTTTATTTTTGGGTTTAATTAGAAAGTATGTAACTCAACGAATTGGGATAACTAGTATATCTGATAGGCACATTGGAATTATGGCAGTGTTTCAAGATGAACGGAGTGGTTGGAAGGAACCTCTTGCATTTCACAGGATATGTTTACGACACTTTGTCAATAATTACAACAGCCATCACAGAAATCCAACGATAAAAAAATTGCTTTACAATGCTGGTAAGTACATATATATAATAAATAAAAAATCATATTTATTATATTTGTTATGTTGTTAATCAATATTGTTTTTCAGGGAATAACTTTCAGAAGCGCAAGTTCACGAAAAAGATGAATGAAATAAAAGAGCTTGACGAGGACTCATACAACTGGGCAATGCAAGTGTCTTTGGACCGTTGGACGATGTCAGAAGATGGTGGATATCGGTATGGTCATGCGACAACGAATATAGCCGAAAGTGTTAATAGTGCTCTCAAAGGTGTTCGAATAATGCCTATCACCACTATAGTGGAACATGTTTTCGGGTGATTGGTAAAATTTTTTGAGCAAAGACGAGGTTTGTACAAGTCGAAAATAGCTCAAGGATTGCATTTCACTCCAAAATGTGTTGAATCTATAAACAAGCGTGCAATTAGGGCTCGAGGTCATTCAGTGATTGATTATGATAGTCGATACAAATTATTCAGAGTTATAGCTTGCAGTGCACCGGAAGATAATTCAGAAATTGACACTTATATAGTGAGTCTCGAAAAGCGCAAATGTGAATGTGGAAAGTTTCAGGGCATAAAATTCCCTGTTCACATGCAATTGCAGCATGCATGCATAAATATATTGATATGTTTTCATTTGTTGATTCGTGTTATATGACCGGTGTCTAGCAAGTGTACTAGATCGGCTAGTAATATAGGGAAATAAGATTATGACCCAAAATATCGAACCCAAGGGAAACTTGTGCTACACATAATTAACCTTAAAATCATAAATATTACAAATTAACTCTAAATTAACCTAAATAAAACTAAAGCAACTAAATAATTTAACTAAAAACATATTAAAATCTATATATATTTCACACTTATCAAATACCCCACACTTAAACCTTGCTTGTCCTCAAGCAAATTAGAACAAACCCACCTTCAAAACCATCAAACTTGAACAAAGTCATGCAATTTCAAACCCAAGCTTAGCATTTTAACAAAAACACTCAACATAAACCCTAAATAGATTAACTTCAACAAGAGAATATAAACTAGTTTCCTTGAGTGTGTGCAAGACCAAAACATTTTAAGTATTTTCAAAATCCAAATATCAATACAACTTAGCAATGAAGTATAGAATATATGAATACATAAGCATACAATCGGTTTCGTGCTTGAAACTCTAGAAAACACAATAGGCCTCTCCTTTAGCACCGGAACCCGAAGGTCATCTACGCTAAACAACTCAAATCAAACTTAAAATCACATAGGTCTTACAAAGGTTGTAATGGGGCTAAGGGTATGTTTATCAAAGAATGGATAAAAGATAATCAAAATGAATATAGCCACTCTAAGACCAAATAAATTACAAAAACCCCAATAACTTCAACAATACAAATTCAGCTCATCCTTGCCTTGATTCTAAACTTTTCTTTATGCTCCTTCACCAAGAAGTCATTATTTTTATTTTTCCTTGTACTACCCCACACTTATCTTTTTTTCATATTTGCTAGTTCTCTTTTTCTTTCTCTTTCTTCTTTTTATTTTTCAAACATTCTTTTTCTTTTCTTTTCTTTCTCTCTTCTTTTTCTTTTATTGAATTAGCATTCACAAGCTAACATCAAGGTAATACAAGGTCTATTTTCATTTGACTTCATCAATAACTTTGAAACTTTCTTACTACACCCAATTAAACTTTATTCTTTTCATGCATCCATTTAATCCTAAAGTGGCTAATTCCATAGGGTGAGATAAAAGCTTTTTAGGTTATATGGTTAAAATATTAGGTGCAATAAGAAAATATTAATGGTACGCCTTAAGCATACCCTTATAGGCTCAAAATGGCTTAACAAAGGATAGATTTATCAAGGTAGGACACAAGTCTTTTAAAAGAGTTTATCAAGAAAATTGTTGCCTAGATCATTTTCTAAGATGCTTGAGTTGTTCATATGCTTTGAAGGGTGATGAGGAAGGTTCTAGTATTCTAAATTTTCTTACTTCACTACTTCATTGCATTGAGTTTTTTCTAAGTTAAAAACTGGTCTAAGTGCTTTTAAGAATTTAGAAACTAATAAATATTTATCAAGTTGAAGATTAATCCATCCAAAGACATATTAAACAACATAAATGTTCTCTTGCTAAGCAAAGGTCCAAAATATGCATACTCCATATCCAAGTTCAAAGTGTTCAAATTTTGAAGTTAACTAGGGCAAACTAAGTTTTCATGCATATTAAATGAAAAGGTGAACTACATAAGTCTTTAATACGTTTTACAAACTCAAACAAAACAAAAACACAATAAAAGAAAACAAAACAAAAAACAAAATAACAAAATAACAAAATTTTGATTCATGAAAAAGAAAATTAAAGTTGAAGAAAAACTTCCTGAAAGGAGGCTACCCCCTCCTCAAAACATTGCTGCCCACAGCAAATGATCTATGGTGGCGATAGTGGTGGAGGAAACCGCTGCCAAAAATGATGAATAAAATGCTCAACTCTCCGATTTCCTTCCATGATCGTATCGCGAAGTATATCTAATCTCCCTTGAATTTGATCGAGTCTCATTTGTTGCGCATCCATCCGTCCACTTAGTTGATTAAATGGTGCTTCCCATTTTGATGTTGTAGGCTCATTAATTGAGGAAGGTACCACTGTAGCAATATGTTCCTCATTCGATTCCTCTTGCTGCTCCTCTTGTTGCTCCTCTTGCTGCTCCTCTTGCTGCTCCTCAAACCGAATATTATTCTCTCTTAAATACTCCTTCTGAGTTGCCCAATAACCACGAGGCTTAGGAATCAAAATTTTCATTCGTTTCAGCATTATATTATCCACACAAGGCAAATCTCCTTTAAGTGGTTTGCCATAAACCGGATGCTCAACTGCAGAAGCTAGAACCATAACTATCCATCCTATTGAAATTTTATCCATGTTCCCTGGCATTTTCTGCAAGTCCTTAATTCGGAAAGCTATAATTCCTGCTCCATTTATGAAAAATTAGTATAAATTACAATCCATGGATGTTAAGCCAACAAATTAAAGAGTAATGGGAGTAAATACTTACTTGTTAGTGAGATTTCACTAAAATTTTAGCATAAATTGGAGGTGGTGTGTGGGAGTAGTGAAAAACCAAAAAAAAATTGAAGAAAATGTGGAGAAGGAAGAAATTCTGTGTAGGAGAGAGAAAAAGATGAAAGAGAAGGTAAATGGAGATGGTAATGATCGGTGATGAGTGAAAATCCCGTGGTCACGGGTTGATTTTGTGATGGTGAGGCGTGGGCACGGAGAGAGAGAAATGCAAAATGAAAATGAAAAGAAGAAGTGAAGAAAGAATCGTGAAGTTTTATAAAGGAGGGGCTTGGGACGTGGCCACGCGAATTGTAGTGAGGGATATACACGTGGTCACGTGTGGCAACAAAAAATGAGCAGTGAATTTTGGCGTGGCCACGTGAATTTGAGTGAGGAAAGACCCGTGGTCACGTGTGTGCAAGTGAAGTATGGTATGTGTGTTATGCGTGGCCACATGAGAGTCCAAGAAGAAAGAACCCGTGGTCACGTGTATGCAAGTGAAGTGAGATAAGTATGTGATGCACGGCCACGTGAGGTTCAATGAAGAACTACACGTGGTCACGTGTAAAGATGCAATTGTTACAGAGGACATGGGCGTGGACACGTGAAATTTCATCAAGAGAGACCCGTGGCCATGTATATGTTGTGAACTCCTTATTCTAGGAACCCGTGGCCACGTGATGGCAAAGGGAAAGCCACACGTGTCTGTACTGTTTTCTGCCTATCTTTTTCAATACACACCCATTCACTTGGTTTAAATGCACGTATCTTTATTTTAAAACCTTGATTTACTTATTCTTTTCATGAATCAAAACACTTAAACATACAAACATGCAGAAATCAAAACACTTAAACACACAAACATGCAAAAACACAAATTTTTACTGAAAATATAAAAAAGATAGAAAGGTAGAGTTTTGGGTTTTTTGGAGTCTCCAGCTAGACTCTCCAAACCGATTTTTAAGTATCTTTAAAAATCATGGTTGCCTCAGCAACCTCTTGTTGTCCGATTTGGTATGGTTTAAGTCGGTGTCCATTGACTGTAATTCACATCCATCTTTTAAGCTTTTAATCGTCACTACACCAAGTTTATTTCTTGTCATCACTTGATATGGTCCAAGCCACTTTGATTTCAGCTTTCCTGGAAACAAACGAAGACGACTATTATAAAGGAGCACTAACATTCCCGAGACAAAATATTTTACCCTTAGATGCTTGTCATGCCATCGTTTGGTCTTTTCTTTATAAAGTGCAGCATTTGTGTATGACCATTGTCGAATTTCATCAAGTTCATTGAGCTGCAATTTTCTGTTTTCTCCTGCATTTCTCAAATCAAAGTTAAGAAATTTAGTAGCCCAATATGCTTTATGTTCTAATTCGACCGAAAGGTGACATGCTTTTCCAAAAACAATTCTAAATGGAGACATACCTATAGGAGTTTTAAATGCAGTTCGATAAGCCCATAAGGCCTCATCTAACCTAAGAGACTAATCTTTTCTAGAGTTATTCACCGTTTTTTCTAAGATTGACTTCAATTCCTTATTAGATACTTCTACTTGGCCATTGGCTTGAGAGTGGTATGGGGTTGTGATTTTGTGATTAACACCAAATTTCTTAAGTAAGGTCTTAAATTGATGGTTGACAAAGTGTTTGCCTCCATCACTTATAATAGCTCTAGGTGCTCCGAATCTAGTGAAAATATTCTTACGAATGAATTCCAGCACAATTTTTGCATCACAAGTCCTAGTAGCTATTGCCTCTACCCATTTACTCACATAATCCACAGCTACCAATATATATTCAAACCCAAATGAATTTGGAAAAGGTCCCATAAAATCAATGCCCCAAACATCAAATATTTCCACTTCTAGCACATTGTTCATAGGCATCTCATCTCTTTTGGATATATTTCCTACTCGTTGGCATTTATCACATGTAGATATAAAAGATCTTACATCCTCAAATAGAGTAGGCCAGAAAAAACTTGATTGGAGTATCTTTTGAACCGTCCTATTTGGTCCGTGATGACCTCCAGCTTCACCTCCATGACATTGGTTCATGATTGCTTCTTGCTCCGACTCCGATACGCATCTTCTTAGTATTTGATCCGGGCATATCTTAATGAGGTATGGATCATCCCAAAGGTAATGTTTGGCATCCGCTAAGAGCTTTTTCTTTTGTTGCCAAGTAATTTCTTTAGGAAGATAGCCACCTGCAAGAAAATTAGCTATATTAGCGTACCATGGAACTGAATTCTCATGGGTGTAACAAGCACAAATAAGTTCATCAGGAAATAAGTCAGAAATTTCTCCCTTTGCGATACTAGCATGATCCAATCTAGATAGATGGTCAGCCACAAAATTTTCTGCTCCCTTCTTATCTTTGATTTCAATATCAAATTCTTGAAGTAGTAACACCCATCGAATAAGTCTTGGCTTAGAATCCTTCTTTGCAAAAAGATGTCTCAATGTGGCATGGTCCGACCACACCGTAATTTTGGATCCTAAGAGGTAAGACCTAAATTTCTCAAATGAGAAGACTATTGCTAAGAGTTCCTTCTCCGTAGTGGTGTAATTCACTTGGGCTCCGGTGAGTGTATGACTTGCATAGTAGATGGTGTAGAAAATCTTCTCCTTTTGCTGTCCTAAAACTGCTCCAACTGCATAATCACTTGCATCACACATGATTTCAAATGGTAAGCTCCAATCGGGTGATGCAATGATTGGTGCACTAACTAACTTTTGCTTCAATAGGTTAAAAGCCTGCCTACACTCAACATTAAAATCAAATGCAACATCTTTAAGCAATAAATTAGAGAGTGGTTTGGCAATTTTAGAAAAATCCTTAATAAATCGACGATAGAACCCGACATGACCAAGGAAACTCCTAATGCCTTTTACACTAGTTGGTGGAGGCAATTTTTCTATTACATCAACTTTTGCTTTGTCAACCTCAATGCCTTTTTCAAAAATTTTATGCCCTAACACAATGCCTTCTCTAACCATGAAATGACATTTTTTCCAATTAAGCACCAAATTTGTTTCTTAACACCTTTTTAAAACTAATGCTAGATTATGCAAACAAGATTCAAAATCATGACCATAAATAGTGAAATCATCCATGAAAACTTCCATAAATTTTTCAATAAAGTCATGAAATATGGCCATCATGCATCGTTGAAATGTAGCCGGTGCATTACAAAGACCAAAAGGCATTCTTCTATATGCAAATGTTCCATATGGACATGTGAATGTGGTCTTTTCTTGGTCTTTCGGGGCTATAGGTATTTGCATATACCCCGAATAGCCATCTAAGAAGCAATAGAATTTATTTCCTGCTAATCTCTCTAACATTTGGTCAATAAAAGGCAATGAAAAGTGGTATTTTCTAGTGGCATTATTTAACCTTCTATAATCAATACATACCCTCCATCCCGTTACCGTGCGTGTAGGAATTAGTTCATTGTTTTCATTTATCACTACAGTCATTCCCCCCTTTTTAGGTATACATTGAACGGGACTTACCCAATTACTATCGGAGATAGGATAAATAATACCTGCATCAAGCAGTTTCAATACCTCCTTTTTCACTACCTCTTGCATAGTTGGGTTGAGCCTTCTTTGAGGTTGCACCACTGGTTTAAAATTGCCTTCCATAGGTATTCGATGTGTACAATAGCTTGGGCTAATCCCTTTTAAGTCGAATGTTGCCCAACCTATTGCTCCTTTATCTCTTTGAGTACTCCAATGAGCATTTTTTCTTCCAAATCTGTCAACAAAGATGAAATGATTACCGGATTAGCATTATCACTTAAAAATACATATTTCAAATGAGATGGAAGTGTTTTAAGTTCAGAATTTCCCTTACGAGGGGATGGTTCATCCTCCATTTCACTAACTTCACTATGCTCTTTTTCCAGAATTTGTATCAACTTTTTCTCCTTTGTATCCAACTCTTCCGTTTCCTTTGGATGCATTAAGCAACTTTGAAGCTCATCTTTGAGAATAATTTCCTCTTGCTTTATGTTGGCACATTCTTGAACCTCATCAACAAAATAAATGGATTCTTCAAAATCATATGAGGGGTGTTTTAAAATTTTGTTTACATTAAAAGCCATTTTCTCCTCATTAAATCTTAAAGTAATCGTTTGTCCATGAACATCTATTAAAGCTCTTGCGGTGTTCAAGAATGGCCTCCCCACAATTAACGTCACCTTTCTATCTTCTTCCATGTCCATAACCACAAAATCCATCGGAAATATAAAATTTCCTACTTTTACCAATAGGTCCTCGATGATTCCTTTTGGCCTCTTTACCGATCTATCTGCCAATTGAAGTGTCATTTGGGTTTCCTTTAAATCGCTTAGATTCAATTTCCTACAAATCGAATAAGGCATCAAATTAATACTTGCACCCAAATCACATAAAGCATTGCCAACAAAATTACTTCCTAACTCACAAGGTAATGTAAAACTACCTGAATCTTCTAATTTTTCAGGAATTTTATTGGTCAATATAGCACTACAATTACCGGACAATTGAACCGTTCCTATGCCTTCTAGTTTTTTCTTATTAGAGCACAATTCTTTCATGAATTTAGCATATTTAGGCATGTGTAATAAAGCTTCAGCAAATGGTAAGTTTATATGTAGCTTTTTAAATATGTCCAAAAATCTACTTAATTGTTCATTTTGTTTCTCTTTCCTAGCTAGAACCGAAAATGGCAATTGAGATTCATCAAGAACAGTGGATACAAGCTTTTCTTTACCTTTACCCTTCTCAATTGTAGGAGGCGCTTTTTCATTTTTTTCAGAATTAGAAACACTTACCTCCATTGTCGGTTCCACCTTTTTATAAGAATTCTTACCAAGTTCAGTCCTCTCTAACTCTTTCCCACTCCTTAAAGTGATTGCTTTGGCCTCCTCCTTTGGGTTTCGGTCTACATTAGATGGAAATGTCCCTTGAGCCCGGTTGGATAAAGAACTAGTAAGTTGCCCCATTTGGTTTTCTAAGTTCCTAATGGATGCCTCTTGGTTTCTCATCCAAATATCTTGCGATTTCCATCTAGCATCTTGACTAGCTAGAATGGAGTTTTGGGAAGCCATGAAATTTGCAATCATTTCCTCAATATTAGATTTCTTTTCTTAAGTAGGGGGACGTTGAGGTTTTTGAAAACCGGGTGGTTGGTGGTATACTTGTGAAGGATATTGATTTGGATGATGAGGTGGAGCTTGGTTTTGGTATGGATGTTGATTATTAGAAGCTTGATTGTGGTTGAATTGGGGTCTAGGATTGGGGTTAGAAGAAGAACCTTGATTACCTTCCCTCCATGAAAAGTTTGGATGGCTTCTCCATCCCGCATTGTAAGTATTGCTATATGGATCAAGGCATTGACTTCTTCCACCATACTTTCAGCATTCTTTATTCCCATAGATCTCGGAATTCCTGCATAAGAATCAACTTCATTAGATAGCATAGAGACATTCTTAGCTTTAAGCTCATTTATTTCTTTTGAATATTTTTTTCCATTAATTCTAATTGAGCTTTCAACATAGCCACTTCATCAATATTATGAACTCCCTGTTTCTTTTGAGTTGCTCTAGAGCTTGTCCATTGAGCATCATTGGTGGCCATCTCATCAAGGAGTAAAAATGCATCTTCGGGAATTTGATTCATGAAACTTCCATTCGAAGCTGCGTCTAACAAGGATCTTGTTAATGGATGAGCACCTGCATAGAAAATATGCATTAATTGAAAAATAGGAACTTCATGATGAGGATAACTTTTCAAGAGTCTCCTAAATCTTTCCCAAGCTTCATGGAATGGCTCCTCATAAAACTGTTGAAAATCACTAATTTGTTTCCTAATGAGGGCGGTCTTAGTAGGTGGAAAAAACTTACAAAGAAATTTCTCTTGCATTTGTTGCCAAGAATGGATGGATTGATTTGGTAGCATTTGTAGCCAATCCCTAGCTTTTCCTATGAGGGTGAATGGGAAGAATTTCAACCTAATTGCATCAGTTGATACATTAGGAATTTGCACAGTGTCACTCACTTCTAAGAATATATCTAAGTGTTGTGCGGGATCCTCTATGTCTGAACCCGAAAATTGGTTTCTTTGTACCATAGTTATGGTAGCGGGTTTAATCTCAAAGGGTTGGTGGTGAGGAATCCTAATAGTTCTATGCTCTCCATTCCACCTAGGGATAGCATAATCCCAAATGGTTCTAGGTCTATACCCATTCCCTGGAGCTTGGTGGGGTATATGTTGCTCTTCGATCCTAGGTGGTGGGTCATTCATAGGTTGCTCAATTTCTGGATCATTCATGTTGTCTCTCAATCTTCTAATCCTATGGAATGTCCTCTCAATTTCAGGGTCTAATGGTAAGATGGGGTTGTCTCTCACCATAAACCACTTGACATAAAAAAAATCAGAAATTAGATGGAGAAGAGAAGAGAACACACATAAAATCACTTTAAAATCAAAATAAGAAAACAAACGCCAATGTTTCCCCGGCAACGGCACCAAAAACTTGACCGGTGTCTAGCAAGTGTACTAGATCGGCTAGTAATATAGGGAAATAAGATTATGACCCAAAATATCGAACCCAAGGGAAACTTGTGCTTGTGTGTGTTATTTCAATTTCAAAACCAATTTTGTGTGTAAAGAGAGAAGAGAAATCCCAAAGTCGTGATGATTTGAAAACTAAATTAAAACAATTGAGAAAACTAAAGTAAATAAGAAATCTATTTGAAAGCAAGTAAATTGAATGAGATAAAAATCAATGATAAAAACAACTTTCACTAAAGGACTGTCTACCTTAACAAGTATTGCTATGACTTAATTAAAAGAAAACATACAAGTGATCATTGAAAATTCAGTTTAGTAGACCCAAATAACTTTATTCAAGATTATTATTCCAAGTATTAAACTCCCTTATTCAGAACAATTCAATACTTAGCATAAAGAACTGAATTATGTCTCCTAGATGTCTATTAAAACCTTTCTCAAGAGAATTAACTTTCACCTATTCTTGGTTACCCTTTTCTTAATTTTAACTTACTCAAATTAACACACAATTATAGCTTATTCAGATTATAACCATGTATTAATCTAACTAAATCAACCTAAGAGCATGCAAATCATTAATCAACTTAAACCAATTAATTAACCAACTCTTAATCAAGTTAATAATCAATTTAATATTGAGAAAAAAAACAAGACTATTTTAAGAACCAAGAAATAATCAACTTGTATTTAAATTTAAGAACAAACTCAAGTCATGTCAATACAAGTCAAGAATTCAAATATCCTTTAGCAAAAGTAAAGAAAATTACTCACTAGACATTCTTAAAAACTAAAAAACAATGTTTTGGAAAAACTTGTAAAAACAACGAATAAAAAAAAACTAACTAAGAAAACTTAATTCTAAAAACTAATTCAAAAGCTTGATAATGATAATTGAAGATTGAAGACCATTCCAGCCCCCTTCTTCTGTGTTTTGGACTGCTATTTATAGGCAAGAGAAGATGTGGATTCATTTTTAAACTCTGAAAATCAAATAGGAAGTATTTTCTGCTCAAAATAGGAAGTTGTAAATCCTTCGCGCAATTGGAGAATCAGATCACGTGGCCACGGCTCCTCCCTGTGTAATTCTACACGTGCCCACGTCCCTTGTTCTTCTTCTTCCACACGTGGCCACATGTGGTCCTTCACTGGGAATCCACGTGGTCACGTGTCTTCACAATTTCCTTCATTCTTCCTTCACACAGCCACGGGTCCTCCTTTCTTCTTTCTTCTCTTTTCTTTACATGGCCACGTCCTCTCCTCTTTTGTTCTTCACGTGGCCACGTGTGAAGCTCTTCAACAATTCACGTGGTCACGTCTCAGGGCTCTGGACTGGAAGTCAACTTGTCTTACATCAATTCTTCCTATTTGCACTTTTGGCCCTAAATTTTGCCCTTTTTACACTTTAAGCTCTTTTATATCAAATTAACCCTGAAAATCAACCAAAACACATAATTAACCTTAAAATCATAAATATTACAAATTAACTCTAAATTAACCTAAATAAAACTAAAACAACTAAATAATTTAACTAAAAATATATTAAAATCTATATATATTTCACACTTATCATTATACCATTGCAAAAGCTCTAAAATGCTGTGAAGGAGAATTCCAACCGATGGGTCATCGAGCTTATTGGCCTGTATATAACGGGCCTAAAGTTGTGCCTAATATAGAACTTCAAAGGAAGAAAGGGCGGCCTAAAACAACATGAATCCGCAATGAAATGGATAGACGAGAAGGAGGTAGACCCACTACAACAATTGTGGAAATGCTGGACATAATAAGAGGGCATGTCTTAGTCGTGCAGGGTCTTCAAATCAAGGATTTAACTTAAATGTTGCATATATGTCTTGAACTTTAATTAATATTTTATTTTATGTGAGACGTATCTATGTTTTTTGCACATTTATGTGATTTAGTTGGTAATTGTTTTTTTATTCAATAAGTAGTAATTTCAAATACATTATAATAATACATTACAATACTAATGGGGCCTAAAATTTGGATTTGATAAGTGGCTGAATTCATTTGGTTCATCAAATAAATGCATTATATTTGTATTGGATAGAAGTGCATCCAAAAAGTCATCTCATTGCACATTATCACCGATAACTCCACTTGTATACCCTATTTGATTGGGCTCAGAAACACTAACATTTAAATCCACATTTAATCCTGATGTACTTGCATGATAGTCATAACATCTGGATGGACCAGCTTATGTATCAAAAAATGTTGGCTGAAAGGTTGGTTGACTAAATTTAGGCATCGTGATTGAACATAAATTATCTAGGTAATCATATGGCCACGACATTAGTGGGGGGACCTGATGAATGTCAGGTGGAACAGGAATTGATTGAATATTTGTCCTTCTCTGAGTCATACTTCTTCGGCTTCTTCTTGATTGCCGAGGATCCTGAAATGGGACTACCATTGGTGGAACCTGTACCGGATCGGGAACAGGCTGACGTGGATATTCAACTAACATTCTGTCAATTTGTCCAACAGCTCCTAAAATACCTTTGACCGCCAAAGGAATCTCCCCTCCCTCAATTGAAGATGATGACAAAGCTAATTGTCTATGGTAAATAATTTCAGCACCATCAGCCTGCATGCATTTAAACGGAGCTCTCAATATAAATAAATATATTACTGAATTATGTTAAATAACCAATCAAAATTATAATATGTCCAGCATACCGACGAATGGTTATCCACCGTCTTGTTCTCATTATGTACCATTGCATGTATTGCGACCTTATATGCAATGGTGTAGTCAACAATTAAGTACCAACACATCGATTATGTCAATTATTCCACTCATTAATAAAGTTAGCAAACATGTTTTCAAAATTTTTATCATAATTACCCCTCAAATCGATTGAATGTACTGCACCATCCATCATTGGAGGTCTTGGAATGGGCTGGTCCATTCCAAATTGCCTGAGATAATGATCCGGTTGGTGCCACTCAATGATATGAAAACAAGATAAAGGCACGACTGATCGCCAAATGCGCTATCCATTCGTACAAAACGAAGGCAATAGATGCGTCACCCCATCGTACGGTTGCCATTCCACCTAATTAGAATTAGTAATATGATCAGTAATGTAGTAAAAATATTATATATTTTTGTAAATATCATACATAATAATTACCTCATGATCACGCTGAGAGTCTAAAATAACGTGGT
Organism: Excoecaria agallocha; assembly: GCA_037975025.1. Taxonomy (NCBI): domain Eukaryota; kingdom Viridiplantae; phylum Streptophyta; class Magnoliopsida; order Malpighiales; family Euphorbiaceae; genus Excoecaria; species Excoecaria agallocha. Next base: position 12,212,928 of record CM075814.1, on the reverse strand, counting down.
ATGCATGTACATCATTGTAACTACTATTGTTCAAATTTAGAGGAGATCGCCACCTATTATAAATTAATAAATTAATTAAGTGCATAAATAAATAAAGACATAAATAACTAAATAAATACCTATATCCATATGGCATTGTCTGATTGGTCACACATTCGCCTACAAAAGAAGGTCGGAATAGAGGAAGCCTTTCCCATACCCACATTTGTAATAACAATAGATAACCACCAACATCGTGGGCACTTGAACGTGTAGCACGACAAAGATCCCTATATAGCCAAGCTAAGCACGCCGACCCCCAACTGTAACTCCCGGCTTCTTCTAAATTCTCCAAAAGAGGAAGCCACATCGGATGGATATAATTTTTTGCTTGTGATGGACACAACAATCCACTAATACAACGCAGTATCCAGGCAAGGGTGAAGCATTGTACTTCATAGTCAGTAGCATCGACTGGCAAAAAACCAAACTTGTCTGATAAACATCTTAGTTTAACCGAATGACCTTTCAGCATATCTTCACTTGCCATATCTAACAGTTGCTGGCAGAGTATTGGCCAATTATGTTTCACACGTCCAGTAATCGCACGCCCTTCGATGGGTAAACAGGTTAGTATCTCTATATCCTGTAGCGTGATAGTCATTTCACCAACTGCGAGGTGAAACGTGTACGTCTCCGGTCTCCATCTCTCTACAAGTGCAGTTACCAAATTCGCATCAACATGCATGAGACCTATCTGAGATACCCCATAAAATCCAGCCAATCTCAAATACGATATAATTCTTTCATCAATATTTGCATAATGACTCTCTATACTGGCCCTTCGAACATATAATACATTATGTTCAACCTAACAAATAAAAAAATATTCATTTAAATGAACATGACTTAAATTATTCCATATACACGCTGCGTATAAATAAACTTCTATTTATGAATAATTTAAATTATACTTACAACATTGCTCCACACTGCATCTGCCCGGTGTTTTCCTTTGAGCGTCAATAGATCATCAACGCTTGGTCCTGGATTTATGTAAGGCTGGTTTTGAAAGCGATTCATTTTTTAAAATACCTACATTTAAATGTGATAAAAATATTATATTAACAAACACCTCATTACATAAAACAGCATAATACGTATTAAAAATTAATATGCTAATTTAATATCATATGCAATATATTTATATATATTTTTTAAAAATGACATTTCAATCTCACTAAACTACAAAACAAGTTATATTAAATTACTCAATAAATAAAATTACAAATCCACACACCGATATTTTATACATATGTATTTTGCCATTTAATTCATTAATTTAATTAAAACTGTACAATAATTTAATCGAACAACAAACCTTTTTATTCTTTTGGTTAACAAACTACAAAATAAATTAAATCCATCAACACATCATATTGCACCAATTAACATATATCTAAATATAATTATAAATTTGAATTTTTGAATATTTCTAATTTTAACATTATAATTTCTTTAGATACATTAAAAATACACAAATTAAAATTAGGTCTAAACTTAACAAATTTACTAAAAAATATAAAATTATTTTGCTTCATATCATACTCAACTTATAAATACCTTGAAATAATATACATTTTCTCAACTTAACAAATTTACTAAAAAAAATAAAATTATTTTGCTTCATATCATACTCAACTTATAAATACCTTTAAATAATATACATTTTCTCAACTTACCTAATTTACTATAAAAAATAAAATTATTTTGCTTCATATCATACTCAACTTATACATGCATTTAAATAATATACATTTTCTCAACTTAACAAACTTACTAATAAATATATAATTATTTTGTTCATATCATACTCAACTTATACACACATTTAAAAAATATACATTTTCTCAACTTAAAAAACTTACTAAAAAAATTAATTTATTTTGCTCCATATAACACTCTACTTATACATACATTTAAATAATATACATTTTCTTTTAAGATAAAACTTGATAAAATTTAACTTACTAATCAAAGCCACCAAATCTTTAACAAAAATAAAGTCTTCACTCTTCAAATCTTCACTCTTAAACAGCCAAAAATAAACTTCATCACTTGAGAACCAAATAAAACTCAACAGCCCTCCTCCTTCTTCAACAAAATGACAATGAATAAGTCACCGTTTCTGCCTTAAATTATTAGAGATGGAATGTTGTTCACGCATTTTACTGTGCAATTCACTGTGCGCTTGTGAATTGGCCTCTCACTTCCGCCACAATCTCTAGTGAAATGGAACCGCCTGCCACTTCTTTGCCTGCCTCGGTCTCTGTGATGCCAGCCAGCCACTTTTGCCCATTAATCCAACGGAAATGAGGTGAAGCCACTGCCATTTTCGCCCATTAATCTAGCGAAAATGAGCTTAATATCTCACTTCCCCAAAATACTTTACAAAATACCCCAAAAATTCAATTAATTTTTAAAAAACATTATTCATAAAATTGTTCCATTTTTTATTAGTTTTCAAAACACACAAATATCCCAAATAATTTTACCAAATACACCATTTATAAAAAAGTCCCGAGTAAAAGAGTGGGATAAGAGATAGAGAGTAAGAGGCTAGGTGAAAGAGAGGGGAGGGCAGGTCAACGAGAGAAAGAAGAATGAAAAAACACATAGGATGTGTTTACTTACAGAAAATAGTTTTCTGTTTTCTGTTTTCTATTTTCTTAGAAAATTAGAGTAGTTATTTTCTGTAGAAAATTTGGAAAATACGTTCACCTGTTAACAGATGGAAAATTATTTTCTTGGAAACAGAAAATGAAAAAATGGAAAAACATGTTCATTTATTAAAAATAGAAAATGCTTTCTACTTTAAAAAAATTAAATTATATATTATTAAATATATATATACACACACACACTATAATTTTAAAAATTGAAATAATATGTATATATAATTAAATTATCTATTTATTAAAATAATTTAATTAAATTTAATATTTATAAATTAACCAACATTGAATTAAAAATAATATGATAGTAAACTGAAAAATGCAATCGATTTCTAATTTCTATTATTATTATAATCGTTCCACAATTGATCAGCAATTGTTTCTCTAACTATTCCCATTTGCATTTGTTGGGATAAATCAATAGTAATACCCTCTTGTTGCACTCCAGCGGTGACTTCTTCAGGCACTGTCAAATCTTCTCGACCATATAATGTAAACAGTTGATCGGCTCTATCTTCCATTCTAATGAAATTGTGCAATGTGCAACATGCAATGGGAATAAGCTTTTGTCGACGTAAAGGATAGTTTGGTATTGATTTTAAAATTGGAAATCTAGCTTTTAACACTCCAAATGCCCTTTCTATCACATTACGTAAGGATGAATGCCTCTGGTTAAATAACTCATATTTTCTTGTAATTCTTCCTTGTCCACGAAATTCATTTAAATGATATATTTCACCGCGATATGGAGCCAAAAATCCTGGTATATTGGGATAACCAGCATCCACGACGTAATAATAATCTACAAATTAATATTTATATTAATCAAATGATAATAATATAAGTTAATATTAAGAGAGAAATGATAATAAAATTTTTTACCACCGCTTGGAAGAGGAAAATTATTTTCTTGTCTTGTCAATGCATCAAGAAATACTCTAGAATCATTTGCTATCCCTTCCCATCCAATGTACACAAATGTAAATAACATATCGTGAGAACATACGGCCATAATATTTTGAGTCACAAGTGTTGCCTTTCTACCACGAAAGGTCTTTTGTTTAGAAGCCGGTGACCAAGCTGCCACATGAGTACCGTCTATTGCACCTATGCATTTCTTAACCAGACAAAGGAATAATATTTAACTTAAAGTTAATATTGTATATATATATATATAATGTTAATATAATAATTAAAATAATAAAATAATAATATTTTAATAATATATTATCTTACCTCAAAATATGGATACCATCTGGGATTATGTTGAATTTCTGGCTGCACAGGAAATCTATTCACATGTTTAATCAAGTGAATACCTAAAGTAGCTAATGCTCTAATCACCATCTTACACCATTTATGAACAGTAGCAAGTGAATGTTGATACCGTTCTGCTATAACCCTTTGACGAAGATTATGACATAAAATTGACAAACTCATCGCCACTCCTTCTACGCTAACATCTCTTTTATCTCTTAATAAACCCAACAATTTTAATTTTTCACATAAATTTATAAACACATGTGGTGCCATACGAAACCCTTCATAACACCTAGTTGGATTTCCTACAAGAACTTCAAGAATATAATTTTTTCCACTAAGTATTGAAGTTCTGCAAGGAACCCTTTCTATAAAATTCCGAGACATAAAAAATCTAAATAAAAATAGATCTAAAATATCTTCATCCTCATCATTACTAGAACTATCACTACTCGTTGAATATACTAATACTTGATTTTGATGCAAATTTTGATCCATAAATCCTGCATCAGTTGAAAAAAAATTATAAAATTTAAGGAAAAAATAAAATAAACAAATAAAAAATGAAAACAAACAACTTATATATATTTATTCAAAAAACTTAGATAACAGAATTTAGTTTAATAAGTTAAGGCATATTACATAATATAATTAAAAAAAATATTGAATGTTCATTTACATAAACTTTCAATCCAATCTCTTCTTCTATTGTTACGCATTAAGACAAACATTTTTTTCCATTCTACATTGACAAACTTTTCCAGTACTTTGTTATAAAAAGCACTAGAAATATCTTCCATTTCTTCCAAAATATTCATACATGCCTCTATAAAATATGGATCAACGTCAGTACTTGTAACTTGATTGCTTTCGAATTTATATCTTTTGGCTTTTGCTAATTCCTTTTCAGCTCTAGCACTTAAACAAGTAGCCCACATTTCCAAACATGAATCCAATTTTTCAAATTTGGTTTCTTTCTTAGCTCTATTAGAGCCAGGATTGTAATCGGTGGTATTTCATTTATCTTTTGAACTAGAAGCACCATTTTTTTCTCCATCTGATACATGAGGAATGCCCCTTTGAAGAAATTCTTCTTCAATTTGACGCTCGTCATCTGAATCATAAGGTACTTGTGTAGAAGCATGGTGCAGATACCCAGTAGCAGTAGATTTACTGAAAATTTGTCCCAATAGATCATAATGCTTGCATCCATTTTTCTTAAATAATTTGAAATTCTTGTGCTTCTGTAATTTAATTGAAAAAAATATTTTAAATATTGATATTAGCAATATATACCTTAATGTAAAAAAGTAATAAATAAAAAATTAAATTAATAATATCCTTACTTTGTAAAACATTTGCCAAATATCTTCAACAGCAAATACGGTGTTTGAATACGAATCATAAGTTACCCCGGTATGCTCCAATAATTCAGCAAATTATCGATGTTTCATTTGAAGACGATTGTATTTTCCCTTTATCTTTTCAATACCATATCTCTCTCCCACTGTTATATACAATTCGTCATCCATTTCTTTCCAATCTGATGATTTAAAAGATGGAGTACCATTTGGATCCTTTTTAACTCTTTCGTATAAAATATTTAAAAAAGCGAGTTCATTACTTTCAGACCAATCTTTCGATTCTTCACCATTTCCATTCTTTCCCTCCATCTAATTATCTATATATAACAAAAATAAAATTTTATGAAGCATAAAAAAATTTAAATATATTTTAAGCACATATTTGAGAATTTAAAAAATAACAAGAAATATGTCAATCAATTCTATAATAACAGAATTTAAGCTTAAAATCCCTGTTCAACACTTACCTACCTAAGAAAAATCTAAATGATTGTCAACTTTTAAGATATGTTCATAAATGGAGTTAACCTTAATAACTTATAATATTTATGTACATATACATATATCTACCAAGCCTGAGTTGTGTTTGGAATGAGTTTTCTGAAGCAAATTTGGACTTCAAAAACCTGAAAATTCTAAAAGTCCACCGTTGTAGTAGTTTGACACATATCTTTACTACTTCAATGAGTTTGGGCCAGACTTAATTAGTTTCAACTATGGAAGCAAATATATGGAGTGTCCATCTTTGAAACAGATAGCTATATCAATTAATTTCATAAATGGGCTTTTCCTAGCTGGTCATTGGGTCCAATGTCAAGAAAGGGGACCATTTTGGTTACGTGGAATGGCAAGGAGCCCTCAAGCCATTAATAACTTATTGAAACTGAAGGATGAGTTTCGATGGAGAAAAAGGGTGTACAAGATTGTATGACTACCCATTATCTATAAGACTATTGTAAACTTAAGATATCAATTTTGAACAGTTTTAGTATCATCGTCGTTTTCATTTCATAGATTTCCTATGAAGATTCAAATCCATAATCTCACCACAATTTCGTAGAAAGATCACAACTTGCACTAATACATCCTTTTATTTTTCCAGTCAAAAGAAAGAAAAGATGGGAACAGCTCAGCTAAATTCATGACTTTGCAGTTTGTAAGGAACAACACATAGAATTGGCAGTAATAGAAAATCTACTAACAGTAACAGCACAAGGTTAACAACATTCTAAACATTTTATTATTTAAAAAATGAAACTGGCCCCATAAAAGTCTGCAACTCATCGGGCAGTCTCTGTTGAGCCAATCATCTATAACATGCTTAAGCAAACAGAAAATCATGGCATAGCATCTACGGTATTAAAAAACGACTTCAAAAAAACCACTCTAAGAGAAAAGTTTTGTGCTTTCTTTTGGCAAAAAAGACTAGCAAACCTCCAACTTATGTTGCCAGATGTCACCATACTACCAGACTTAAGATCAGCAAGCAATTGGTTCCTAGACTTCTTTATATCATTAACAAACCTTGAAAATTTTCATGCGTAATAAAGTATTTCAAGCAGACAAGACGGAAGAACATGAGAATTTTCTGCAGAAAATCCAAAAGCACAATCCTTCTATGAAGTTGTGCTAGCACCATTATCCTTTATACACTCTGGAGAAAAGTTACTGCTATAAAAAATTAATCAAGTTCCTCGCCATTGTTAAGGTAACATAGCTTTAGAAATTCTAGCATTACAACCATAGTCAGGTCTCTAATAGAATATTTTAAAATCATGGCATAGCATCTACGATATTAAAAAGCATTTGAGAGCAATAAAGACCCATCGTCATCAAAATGATGAACTATAATACATATTATGAATATTGAATTCTGGATGTAATATTATACATGTACAAAGTTCAAAGAAATGAATTAAATGCAAGGAAATTCATTCTGTTAAAATAAATTCTGAACTCATTTTATGTCAAAAATCAAGCATCTTACAACTTGGTACAAGTGAAGATTTTAATTTGCATGATGGCATTAACTTACAGAAATAACGAGTGCTGTGGATTTGCAGAAGCCAATCAATGACTCAGCAACCGTTTGATGTTGAAAGAAATGATACAAGGTTTGATGCTCTCTGTTTCTACAAAATTATAAGATTTCCAGTGAAAGTGTACAGGGAATCGTTTGGTTGCTCACACTGTACTTCACCTGCACCAACAAAAATGACCAACCATCAGTAATGTTTAACAAATTTAAGGCCTTTTTATTATCAATTACAACTATGATAATCAATTATATATCACTAGTCCAAAAGATTTTTTTCTATTGCATCACGTAATGAATTAGGAAACAAAAAAAGGAGTTTGTTCCATTGAAAAGACGAAAGATAATAGTATGAGAATCACTTCTCAGGTGCAAAAAAACAATATTTGACACAGAAAATTCAAATTCTTAATCAAGGATCTTGGCTGCATGAATCATGATTAATGCTAATATACCTTCCAACAAATTTATCCATTAACCATGTCATACTTGCAGCTTTTTGATAAGCTAGGCACACTCATCAATTTTCCCAAACCTCAAGCCTAGATCCCACAGAAACTAGAATCTTTTTCTTTTTAGTATTTTTTACATTGACCGTAGTATCAAATAACTTGAAAAAAATCAAGTTAAAAGACACCATTTAAATTAACCCAACCTGAGCTCAAGGTATTGATTGCAGCTCATTATAGCAAAAAATTAAAGCTCATTATATACCTAAAAATTTTAACCAGACATTGAGATTAAAATCTGCACAGAATACCGAAATTGCAGATAAAGAAAAGCAATTAAACTCTTCCGTACCTAAAAGCATAACAAGGTCATCCATGAAAACCAGATTGGTCGAACCAGAAATTTAAACAGGCAGACAGAGAAAAGAAAGCAGAGAGGAACAGACTTACACAGACGACAGAGAGAATAAAAAGACACGCACAATCGAGGAGAGACCAAAACGTGCATAACCCAGAAATAGATAACAGTAAGATTACACTGAAAAGAAGAAAGAAGGGCAAACAAACATGAATATCTTCTCTGTGAATAGCCTCTCTTTCATTCGAAATTGACTCCAAAAGCTCAAAAAGTGAGTATAAATAGAAGAAATCACCAACAGAATCAAGTTACATCGTTTCAAAATTTCTGTTTCGATTGCAGCAATCCAACCGTTGAGATAAATTAGGAGTTTTGTTGTGAGAATAAAACAGGTGAAGAAGAAAAGATGATGAAGCACGAGCTGGGATTCGAAGAGAGAAGAAGATGGGATACGTTCAGCGTCTTTCCCGCAAAATAAGGCGTGTTTTCCATGGAAAACGAAAACTATGGAGAACATCAAAAAATAGTTCTCCAAATCATTTTATATTTTAGAAAAATAGAAAATTTGTTTTCTGTTTTTAATTTGGGAAAATTATATCAAGTGAACAACATTTTCTATTTCCTATTTTCTACAGAAAAATTTTCTAGAAAACAGGTCCTGTTTTCTACAAGTAAACAGGGCCATAATTTTTTCAAATAAGTTGAAAAACACACAATTCTCAAAATATGTTTTTTAAAATGCACCGATATTAAGAAAAGTCCCCAAAATCTTGTAATCCTAAACCTTTTCTGCATTTTTGTATTTCTTTCTCCGCTACCATCCTCTCTCGCAAAACCCTAACCCCGCTCACACTCTCTCTCCAGCATCCTCCAAAGCCATTATGGAGGAAGTCTGCGAAGGAAAGGACTTTTCTTTCCCAAACCAGGAGGAAAAAATCCTTTCTTTCTGGTCCGAAATCAAAGCTTTTGAGACCCAATTAGCGCTTACTGAATCCCTCCCTGAATATATCTTCTACGATGGCCCTCCTTTTGCTACTGGTCTCCCTCACTACGGACATATCCTCGCTGGCACCATCAAGGACATCGTCACTCGCTACCAGACCATGAGGGGCCACCATGTTACTCGCCGGTTCGGGTGGGATTGCCATGGCTTGCCCGTGGAGAATGAGATCGATCGGAAATTGGGGATCAAGAGAAGAGGCGAGGTTTTGAAAATGGGGATTGATAAGTATAATGATGAGTGTAGGAGTATAGTGACTAGGTACGTTGCCGAGTGGGAGAAGGTGATTACGAGGACTGGACGATGGATCGATTTTAAGAATGATTATAAGACTATGGACTTGAAGTTTATGGAGAGTGTTTGGTGGGTTTTTGCTCAGCTTTGGGAGAAAGGACTTGTTTATAAGGGTTTCAAGGTTAGTTGCTTTGTATTTTGAATCAGTTATTGGATGATGTAACAGTTTGACAATATCAATTCAAACGAAACGTAGTTTCGTTTATTTCCTTCATCAACCTTAGCTGCGTACTTAAGTTAAAATTTGTTACTTTGGTTATTCCGGCACTGACTAGGGTTTTTACCATTTAATTTGAATGCTGTTTGATTGTTTGAGCGCAAAAGCAATATCTTTTTGAGGGGGCATTCTGTATTTTCTGTTTTTTATTTGGCTTCTATTATGGCGTTTGGTTTAATTGGTTGATATTGTTCTTCTATAGGTGATGCCGTACAGCACTGGTTGCAAAACCGTGCTATCTAATTTTGAAGCTGGTCAGAATTATAAGGTTTGTAGTGCGCATATTGTTTCTTATAAAATGTTACTGAATTTCACCATTTTCGTTT